>CM062809.1:95918206-96400706 GCA_031772625.1 Pinus tabuliformis
TAGGGCGGTGCTAGGCTGGTGCATGAAGTCACCAATAGGTTCAAGCCTGTGAAAAATCTAGGGTGGTAGGGTGGTGCTAGGGTGAGTTGTAGCTCAATGGGCATTGGGGTATTTGTTTAGTTGACTACTGAAGAATATCGGGTGTTGGAGCGTCCATCTAGTGGGAGCTGGAGAAGAATGTGTTTCTCGATTCTAGGAAGTTGGAGATTTCTTTTCAATTGGAGTTGAAGATTAAAGAATTATTAGAAAAGCATTCAGTGGTTTTTGACCTGGAGAGCGTTTTCCACCTAAAATTTTTGTGCCTCCTATGTTCTTTTATTCACTGTTGTTACTACATAAACATTAATGATAATTGAATATTAACTAATTCTCTGAAGAGATTTAAAAGTGCTAATTTCTAAGGAATACTGATTCACCCCCCACCCCTTAGTATTTTCCAACAATTGGTATCAAAGCTTGGTTCCTTCAATATCAGTTTAAAAACTAGAAGAAGATCATGGAGCATACCAAGAATGGTGTACCTCTATTCAATGAAAATAATTATGCAATGTTCTCAAATATTGATTTGAGATTTGGATATCATCAAGTACGCATCAAAGACGAGGAAATTTACAAGACAACTTTCGGGACCAGGTATGTGAATTATGAGGTTTTTGTAGTTCCATTTTGTTTTACTAATGCTCCAACTACATTTATGTGCTTGATGAATAGTGCGTTGCATTCGTATTTGAGTAGGTTTTCATTGTGTTCATTGATGACATATTGGTATATTCTAAAAATGAGGAAGAGCATGTCGAGAATTTAGCAACACTGTTGAGGTTGTTGAGAGAGCATCAGTTGTATGCTAAGATCAACAAGTGTAGTTTCTTTTAGATTGATTTGCACTAGTTGGGACATGTTGTCTCCAAGGAGGGCACTGCAATAGATCTAGAAAAGATAAGGGACATCATGGAGTGGATAGCTACTAATAATGTGGATCAAGTGAGATATTTCATGGGGTTGGAAGACTACTATAGGAGGTTCATCAAGAACTTCTCACATATTGCTTATCTATTACATCATTGCAGAGGAAAGGTAAGAATTTGTAATGGAAAGAGGAGTGAGAGGAAAGTTTTGAGAAGCTTAAGTAGTTATTGACACATCCACAAGTGCTACATATTGCAGATCTAGATAAAGAGTTTGTACTATGCACAAATGCCTGCAAGAGAGGACTTGGTGGACTCCTTATGTAGGATGGACAAGTGGTATGCTACGAGTCACGAAAGCTAAACAAGCATGACCATAACTACCTGACATGATTTGGAGTTAGCAACAATCATACATGCATTGAAGATGTGGAGGCGCTATCTTCTTGGCAGGAGATATGTAATGAAGAGTGATCACATTGGGTTGACGTATTTGTTTGACCAGCTAAATCTGAATGCCTAATAGGCTAGATGGTTGGCCACGATCAATGTGTTTAACTTCGAGATCAGGTACATCAAAGGAAAGGAGAACAGGGTTTCAGATGCTCTTAGCAGGTGGGTATAGGTAAATCACTTAGCAACTATGAGATCCTATGGGACAGACTTGTGCACGGGTTGTAGCAGAGTAATAGTATAGGTATAGGTAGAGGTGGTAATATAGGTACAGGTACGGGTATAGCTACAAGTGCACAGGATGTAAACTATTGTCTTACAACAGATGGATTGATAAGATTTAGAGACAGAATATATGTGCCAAATAGCAGTGAGCTCAAGAAGGTGACCTTGAGGGAGTTTCATGTGAAATCATGTTCAGGTCATCCAGGGTATCAGAAGACATTGAAAATAGTGAAGATATTTTACTATTAGCCAAATCTAAAGAAGGTTATAACAGAGTTTATGGCTAGGTGTTTTGATTGTTAGCGTGTCCAAGCAAAGTGTAAGAACCCAGGTGGACTGCTACAACTGATTGTGATTATAGAGTGGAAATGGGAAGTCATTTCCATGGACTTCATCATAGGATTGTTGAGGACAATGAGACAGCATGATTCCATCATTGTTGTTCTGGAAAAGTTGACAAAGGTCACGCACTTCATTCTAGTGAAGTCTACATTCTCAGCTAGCGATGTAGTACATGTATTCATTCGAGATGTGGTCATATTGCATGGTGTTCCAAAGAAGATTGTGTCATAAAGGGATGCAAAGTTCACTTCCAAGTTCCAAAAGGAGTTATTTGTAGGTTTCGGCATAGAGTTGGAATTAAGTACATCTTATCATCCCTAGATAGATGGACTGACAGAGAGAGTCAATAGGATATTGGAGGACATGTTGATGATGTATGTGATCCATCAGTAGTGAAAGTGGGAGAATTATCTTCCCTTTTTTGAGTTCGCATACAACAATGGTTATCAGGAGTCATTGAGGATGATTCATTTTGAGACATTGTATGGATGGATTTGTAATACTCCCATCAGTTGGAGTGATCCGGTGAACAAGTTACTTATTGGACCAGATATGTTGGGACATGGAACATGAAATGTAGGTAATCTAGACAAATCTATAGGAAGCACAGGATAGGCAGAAGATCTATGCATATCGGAACAGATTTATCAAGGAGTTCTAAGTTGAGGAACATGTGTATTTTCACGTCAAACCAAAGAAGAGATCCTTACAGATTGGATCATGTGCCAATTTGGCATCATGGTTTTGTGGACCCTTCAGTATTATTGAGAGGATTGGGCAAGTAGCCTATCAACTTGCACTACCTCTGACAGTGAAAGTACATGATCATTTCCATGTGTCATTGCTTAAGAAGTATGTTAAAGATGTTGATCATGTGATTGAATGGTCTTTATTGCAGGTGGAACCAGATGAATAATTACATTCGGAGCCTTACTGTATATTACAGAAAAAGGTGCTCATACTCCTTAACCAAGAAATCGAGCAATTTAAAGTGTAGTGGAAGAAATTTCAACCCGATGAAGCTACATGGGAGACGGCGGATCAGATGCGGGCTATGTATCCTTCATTGTTTTCTAGTTGAGGCAAAGGATTTTGTGTATGATGTTTTAGTATATGTATTTGGTATATGTTTGGTGATGTTTTGGTATATGTACATATGTATATGGATGTAAATACCACCATGATCTATGTTATAAAGCTCTAATAAGCGGTATGGGTGTCATGTCATTATTTTTTCATTATGGCTTTCTTTTCAGCAAGGTGATCATTGTAAATACTGCATCAATTCATGTTATAAAGATTCATGGGAAGTATGTTTGTGTTTCAATGGTTTTTCTAAGGTATAGGTGTGGTTGAACACCGAGGACGGTGTCTCCCAAGGGGGAAGGTTTTGTAACATCCCTGGTGAAAACTCCATGTAATAAAAGTTAATAAAGGAAAAATAATAACCACGGTTGATGGGACACTTATTCCAAGCTCAACGTTGGACAAGATATCCTAGTGTGGTTGTTCATCGATTTATTATGGCAAAGGAAATGGCTAAGGCTTTGGAAAGGCAAAATGGCATTTTTGGCACATTTATTTATGAAAATAATGGAAATTAGGAGAAAATGGAGGTGAAAGGTCACCGGTTGCATGTGAGGAGGAAAACAAAGGAAAATAATGGGAAATGAAGAAAATAAAGGCCTAATTGATAAAAAGGCTTCTGAGGATCAGTTGGTAACCTTTTTTCAGTTTATTTTTGGATCTCTCTCATTATTCTCTCTCTCTCACTCACTCTTGGACACTTAGAGGTTTCTTGAGCACTTTGGCATTAGATCACGAAAGGGAAAGAATGTAAGAGGAAGGAAGGAGCAAGAAAGGAAGAGCAGGATCAAGCAGCTAAAACAATATTATTTGTAGTTATCAATTTTCATGTGTATTTTCCTTGATATATTAGGCATGCATGGTATTGCATGTGATTCCTTTTTTGTTATGGCATGGGTTTTTCCAGTTGTGACAGTGTTTTCAACCTAGCCTTTCCATTTCTAGATAGCCATGATGTGATGGTGTTCTCATGTTTTGGTTGAGCTGGATCTCCAGATGGATTCGAAGTTGAGTGAGGTGGATCTCCGAATAATAAAGCACATGGCCTAGTGGTTCCTAAACCAAATTTGGATCACAGTAAATCCACTGGCCTAGTGACCCTTGAGCTAGACTGTCAGTTGTAATAAAGCAAAGATTTTTTTGCCTTGGTGGGCCTAGGAATCCTTGTTAGTGAATGGCAGGATATATGGTAAGGTCAAGAGGTGGTTTTCTCTCCATTGCTCATAGTAATCTTGGGTTTGGGATATGCAGTAAATCCTGGAGAGTGGGTCTCAATTTAGGGCCTAGTGATCTGGGTTTGGATTGCGGAAAAGCCTGAGAGACAAGGTTTTGAAAAGTTTGATCCTCTCTGCAGACAGAGACAATCCCTCTAGCCCAATGAGTGGGTCTAGCAAGTGAAGGGACAATCAACTAGACATCTTCCTATATTATGATTGAAAAGTAGAACAAGAGAGAAGGCCTACCTTGCTTTGATGCTAATCTAATTCCTTTGTTGAGATCCTTGAACCGCTTGTTCCACAACCTTGTTCCTGCTTCTTTCAGTGCTTATGTACCTACACAAACGACCAAGAGACAAAAAAGCATGCCAAAACCAATAGCAAATCCAATAATAATCTATTTAGCTGATCAAGGAATGTCAAACCAATACTTACATGAACATATATATTTTGGGAAGATGAACCAACAGCTCTATTATTATTTAAAGAATAAAGGGGAAGTTTACAACCATAGCCTTGATGTTGAAAGGCTCTCCTTGAGTGGTAATCCAAGTCCAAGCTAAGAAACTCTCCAACACTCCTTCTCCAAGTCTAATGAATAACCTCTAAGCACAAGCTCAACATAGGGGTGCAAATGGACATTGATCAACCATTTAGGAATGGTAGAGAAGAAATTTATAGGTTGGGAGAGGGAGTCAGGCCTCCTCCAAAGATATGATTAGGCCCAGACAAGGATGTAGCTCATAGGATGAGATGAAGAGGTCAAATTAGGAGGATTCGACCTTATCTATGCGAAACCACCTCCAGCTCACAGCTCTGGAAGCTTCTAGATTACGAAGCTTCTCATCCTCTTTGGGAAAACTTCCTTTGTGAAACCATCACAAGTATGAGAGAGAACAGAGTGATGCCATCACTGGTTTAACAAGGTGCAACAGGTGATCATCGCAGTTTTGAGCTTCATAAAGGTAATGATTCTCATTTTAGCATTTTAAGAGCTATTTCTTCAAGGAAAGCTCCAAGGATTTTCTAAGCAAAGTTAAAGGAGGGATCTGAGTTGTATACATTGATGAGTATATTGTATAACGACAATGTTTCGAGAACTTCAATGTATGTCACAGAGAATTGCAGGAGGCATGACAAAATATTGTGTAACAGATGCCCCCTTAAAGCATGAAGGCAAAACAAGGAATGATGGCTGAAATGCTTTACGAGCTCTTGGAAAGGATGAAGACACACACTATCAGGAGACCTACAAAGTATACATATTTGAGATCAAGACATGAATCCATGGCATGGACGCAACTATCCGGATGATGAAGACTAAATAAAAGATCCATGGTATGGGCACAGCCATCTAGATAACAAGGATCATCATGAATATAAAGTCTCATGGTATGGTCATAGCCATCCGTATAGTAGAAACATGTGTACAATCATGAATAACATAAAAATACATGTAACCTGAACCATAACAAACAAGACTTAGGGTCTTATGCTCCATTCTGACTCGATCAATGTACAAATCATAGCATGTGAATAAATGTGTTGAAGTCGAACATGCTAGAAAACCACCTGACTACCGGCCAATGATGTGGACTGTTAATAGGTACGAGAGAAACCACCAATAAATACAATGGCACTCAAGGTACAATAGTACAATACGTGAGTGTGATAATTAATTTGAGGTTGAACACTCATGGAATCACCTGATCGAAAGCCAATAACGAAGACCTATTGTCGAATGCGAAGAACTGATCATTAAGGCATGCCAGCTCTAAGGTACTGAAAGGGAGTTCCTAAGTGATCTTCTTGGATAGTGAGCTGAAGTCGATAGGAAGTGACCCATTGAAGGAGGGGAATGATGAGTCCCCCATCATCGACATGAAATAAGGAATAAATTGGAATGATGTACAATACTGTAGCAATGACTCAAACAATGTATAGGTAAATAACTGCAGATTAGACTTCTCTTGAACATATTGGTGACACGACTCCGGAGTGTGGCAACAACTGATTCAACATGGGACTAAAGGTCATGATGATAGAGTGGAATAGTCAAATGAGACGCAAGACCAATCACCCAAACCCAGGAGGAAAAGTGACTGAGTGAGGATATCCCAAACCCAACATGAGAGCGGAAGAGTGTCATGTTCAAAAGCGACATGCTGCATATACAAAGGATGCCTCATCTTCATTTTTCCCAACTATTTCTAGCGAGTACCCCAATTATTTTTATCACAATCTTGAAGGGGATAGAATATGCTTGTTATGTAAGTTCATTCTTTGAATGAATCCATCCTACTAAGTTTTACGAGTCCTAGGAAGGAGAAGATCGGTCTTGTCATGGTGACAAGTCTTTCGTCGCAAAATTTCAATGAGCCCGATGTAAGAATAAATCGATATATTTTTCACGTTTATAGAGTTTGAAAAAGAAATGGAAAAGAAAACTCCATTATGTCCCTTTTTGTAATTTGTCCCTCGAACCCGAAAAGGTAGAAAACAATATCTGAGGGAACCTCTTGACAATGTCGACCAAGGTGTACCTTTTTCGTAAATAGTCAGTCTCATCCCGAAAAAGGGGTAAATGTACACTGAGGTGACATCGATTCCTTTGCTTTAAAGAGTTTGAAATGACAAGTACTCGACAATATTTTCAATTTTCAGGAGTCAAAAAAGAGCTGAAAGATGACCCTAGGGGGGTTCCTTTTTCGTTTATTTAAGGAGTCCGAAAAAGAGATTAAATAAAACTCCTAGAATCGGTCAATAATGACCACTATTCACATTGAAGGCACATGTAACTTCTCAAGAAACACACCCATCACTGATATTGAGAAAATACTAAAATATTACAAAAATATTCGACAAAAATACTTTCAAAACTTATAAATAGGAAAAAGTAATTTCATTTTTTTACCATTTTACCAAACTGAGCTCTGAAAGTGATTTTGTGCCCTAATTTCCTTGATATTCCAATGGTTGTTGTGGGAGATCTAGGGTACCATTTCACAGTCCATCTGCGGTGGGTAAGAGCCTCATCCTTGCTCTTGCATTTCATTACTTTTTTTATGTAATTTTAATAGCGAATTTTAGGCTAGAAAGGAGGATTTTAAAATCTTAGGTCGTCGGTGACCATCACGAGTATGGTCATCGGACCCACAATGGTCGCGCTCGAGTGCAAAGGCTCACACAATGTCATCGCATTGTTTTGAAAAGCAGGCGCAATGGCACCAAGAGCGATTTTTTGAAGTTAAAACCTCTCTTTTAAGCAAAATTTGATTAGTTTTATCCATGGAAAAAACATTAAAAAGTGTTTAAATGTTGTTTGCGGCAAAAGCATGGTCTTGGAGTGGAAAGAAGAGGCCATGAGGCTGAGTATTTCCAAGATTCTTAGGATCCAGCATGCATAAATGCTCTGAGGGATTGTGACCTACTTAAATTCTTCTGGACCACAGGGTTGAGGGCATAAATGGAGTTGTTACCGTATCTAATCAACCTTTGGGATGTAGATCAAGAGATCTTCATCATTAAAGGGAAAGAACTAGAACTGGACGATATGGAAATCTATTTCATCACGGGACTATCTCATCGAGGGGAATCCATTCAACTGTTTGGATCTTGCCAAGGAGGTGAGAGTACCAGGAGCCTAGTCCATAGATACCATCCTGGAGCCGAGATAACCAACGGAGGTAAGGTGAAGATTGCAACAATCACCAATAACCTTGTTCTAAGAACAATTTTAATCACCATGGCACGTTTATCCAGCATGTAAGCTCCGCATGAGGCTTCCAAGTCACAGTTTCAGTATGCTATTTCTTGTTTGACCCCCACCATCTTCAACTCATGTGGAGGCCTTTTGGTGAACATGAAGCGCCAACTGACCAAGGGTAAGCACAGACACCTGAGGAAATTTGGGTTTGGTTCTATACTGGTGACCCTATTCTTCAAGCGAATATCACTCTTTTGGTATCAATGGGCAGAAGTACCACATCTTTCCCCCCGAGATTCAATGCTCATGAGATGGAGCCATCTCATGCCTCAAGGAGGCACGGGTCAACATATGCACTATCCACCATAGTTATTTACATGGCTTGAATTCCAGATGCTTATGGTAGATGACTGTGCTTATGTCAGCACAAATTTCAGAGGGGATCTAGATCTACCTCTACCACAAGGCGAACAGTGGACTGACACAGGTAAAAACTTGTTTTTTGAATTTTTTTAAGTTTTATAATTTTTTATGAGAATGTAAACTAAGACTCAACTTACGATAAATGTGTAGATGTGGGACTAGAGAGACCACCAAGCATGTCTCCAATAGCATGGTGAGCTTCCCATCCGATAGTGGTTGTGGAGTACGAGGAAGGGGCTGACCCCTTAGCTAAGATGGAGCATAATCTGGAGGAAATCACTTGAGGGGTTCCAGATTATTCCACTATCGATGATGTTCCACTGCGTTGGCAAAGACATAAAATGGGAGTCTCTACGAGACTGCGTCAGCTACTAGGCTAAGTGATCAGAGTAGTCATGCTACCATGAGCATCATGCAGTTTGATAGCTTTTCTAGTCTTTTACACATTTTGTAGGCTTTGAAAGCCAAGTATCTCATAACACTCTATTTTTTGACATTTTGATGTAAATACTCTCACAGACGCGATATATATATATATATATATATATATATATATATATATATATATATATATATATATATATATATATATATATATATATATATATAGATGCATGTTTTATTTCTACTTATGTGTCCATAACATGATTCAGTTTTACAAATGATGCAAATGCCTATCGAGAACAAAATTTTCTAATGCATTAGCTAATGTATTTAAATTACGTGGAATATGTTGATATGTAATGTAATCAAAATTTCTTTCCAACAATCTAACACATAGATACATACACAATATTTGTGGATTTCTTACTGAATAATGATTATTTAATTGTAACACAACAAGCTGTGAGTCCAACTTAACAACTAAATCCATAATGCCAATAACAACTGCTTCTAACAAGAGTTCAATAACTGCACTATATTCAGCAGTAGCATAACTTGTTCAACTAAGGCAGATACCTTGTAAGTTAATCAGCTTGCCATTGGGATCATAAAGTACCCATGTTGTGGAAGATAGGTTCTGTGTGCTATGACAAGCACCATCAACAAAACCAATGTAATGACTTAAAGACATCTACAAATTGAGTGGAACACAGGGTAATCAAAAAAACATATGTCTACAAAGAAAATAAACACACCAAAAATCAAAATTCACACTAATGAATTAACACACTAATGTACAAAATTTATCATATGAATCTCATGCATAATATTTTTTGAGGTACATCCCATTACGGGGTTGTGCCAATGCATTTCTTTCATAATCACATAGCTCATAGGCACCTTTCTATAAGACACGCTTGACAATGTAGGGCCCATGCCACATGAGTTCGAACTTGCTTGCCCCCAACTTATCGTTGGCTTGATCGTAAAGAAGGACCAAGTCACCTTCAATGAATGTGTTAGGAGAAATGGTTTGGTCAAAGTGAGCTTTGACTCATTTCTTTTGAGCTTCCATAACCATCACAGCAATGCGATGAGTCTCGTCGAGTCTCTCCAGATACAGTAGTCGCTCCTCTTCAGGAAAGGTATTCAGAAGAAGTTCAATAGCTAGCTTAAGTGAAGGGATTTCACATTTGATTGGAAGAGTTTCCTCTAAACCGTACACCAGCTGGAAGGGAGTGAATCTAGTTGCCGTCTTAGCAGAAGTTCCGTAAGCCCAAAGAGATGAGAATAACATTAAATGCAAATATTTTATGTGCTTCCCAATGGTATGCTGAATCATAGTAATCAAAAGCTTATTGACTACTTCAACTTGGCCATTGGCCTGTGGATAATATGGAGTCGATCTATCATGTCGAAGAGCCAACTGAGTAGTTAACTCTGCCATCATGTGCTGACGAAAATGTGATCCATGGTCAGTCACAATAGCTTGAGGGACACTGAAACGTGCTATAATGTGGTTAAAAAGGAACTGTGTGGCAATAATATTGTCAACATTGTATGTAGGCATCATCTCAACCCATTTCGTAAAATAGTCGATGGCGACGATGATATCACCATACCCCCAGTCGAGCGAGGGTTACATGTCATGAAATCAATGCCCCATTTGGAAAACGGGCCAATGGTAATTACTGGGTGTAAGCAGGTGGGTTGTGTTGCTTGCGGTTGAAAATATGGCATTCATGGCAGTTTTGGACAGCTAGAATGAAATATTTAAAGATAGAAGGCAAGAAATAACCGGCACGAAGGATCTTCTGAGCAGTGGCATATCCAGACATATGACCACCACAGGCACCAGAGTGGCAATCATTTAAGACCCACTCAGCCTCTTCAAGGGTGAGACATTTGTGAAGGACAGAGTCCACACTAACCCGATACAATGTATCATCGATGATCCGATAGGGTTGGGACTGATGCCAGATGTAGCATCTATCAAATCGGGACAACTCAGATCAGAAGGTCTAGGTTTGGAGATAAAAAATAATGTCTCCATACTAGGGTTCAAGAGTGTTGATTAGACAAAAAGTTTCAACGGGTATATGCTCAGTGAAATCATTTGGGGTTCTTCCAGATGAAAGAGCACATATTAACTTAGCAAAGACGAGTGATTTATTTGATTTGGAAGCAATAAATTCCAAATCAAACTACTACACGATGACAATCCATTTAGAGTATTTCCCCCCAGCAACTGACAAGTCAGTATATATGTCAGGGGTTTGTGATCAGAAATCACGGTGGTTTTCCATAAAAGGATATAGTGTCAAAATATTTGGATGGCATGAACTAATGCCAAAGCAAGCTTCTCGACATCAGCATAGCGAGACTTAGTATCAAGAAGATTCCATCTCAGATAATAAACCACGTGCTTGTTGCCATCATTGTCATCTTGAACTAACGCCAAATCAATAGTGGTATCAGTTGTAGCCAAATACAGGAAGTAATCGTGATGGTAATAGGGGGGATGCAATAAAGGAGCATTAATCAGGGATTTCTTTAAATCATCGAAGGATTCTTTGGAAACACCATTCCAAATAAAAGGGATCACCTTCTTAATTAAGTGAGTATAACCTTTGGCAATTTCAGCATAATTTCGGACAAATCAACGGAGAAAATTAGCTTTTCCCTGCAAACTCTGCAATTGCAGCAGTGAAAAAGGAGGGGGAAGATTGATTATGGCCTCAACATCCAAAGGATCAATCCTGATACATTCACGAGACACAACAAAACCTAAGATCCAACCAGAATTGATGCAAAACACACACTTGTGTGGATTGAGATGGATATTGTAATGCCGACATCGTAAAAAGATAGCTCTTAAGTGATCCGAATGGTCATGACATTTAGCCGAATGAGCAGGGAAGTCATCGTGGTATGGTTGAACATTAATGTGTCTAATGTCATGGAATGCATAGGATATTTCTCATTGAAAGGTAGCACCGGCATTCTTCAGACCGAAAGGAAGATTTTTGTAAGAAAAGGTACCCAGGGACAGATGAAGGTTATTTTATGTTGATTAGTGGGAGAAATGTTAATCTGGTTATAGCCAGAAAACCCATCCCCAGGGACAGATGAAGGGTATTTTATGTTGATTAGTGGGAGAAACGTTAATCTGGTTATAGCCAGAAAACCCATCCATGAAAGAAAAATCTCACTCCCTGCACATTCATCGATGATCTAGTTAATAAAGGGAGGAAGATAATTGTCATTAGGACACACATGATTGATATCACAGTAATCAATACAAACATGTATCATACCCTGCCTCTTGGCAACAAGGAAGATATTGGATACCCAATCCATCAATGGAATGGGATAAATGAAACCTGCTTTCAAAAGCTTTTCTACTTCTATTTCGATAGCAGCAACCTTTTGAGGGTGCACAGGGCGAAGCCGTTGTCAAGCAAACTTAGCACCAGGATAAGTCAAGATCTCATGCACCACTATGGCTGGATTAATACCAAGCATTTCCTCATATGACCATGCGAAAATGTCTCGGAATTATTTAAAAAGCTGAGTATAGATCTTGATATCACTTAGAGAACAAGAAACCCCATTATGGATGTTCTCGATAATGTCTCGTTTATCGAAAATGTCGAGAGGCATTGTAGAAGTGATGTTTCCCATATTACCCTCCGACAAGACTTCATGTACCTAGATAGGTGTCTAAATTGGAGATGTAAGAGAATGAGAAAGAGATGCGTCAGAACATGAAGGCATATCATCGAGGCAACGGAGAAAGGAAGAACGATGATGTAAACTGTTCCATGGAACTTCCTCCAGAAACATGACCTCCACGATACTCTTGTCAATGGGGAACGTCTTGTTTAAGGGATCTGAAGAATCCCAAGAACCAATCCAAGGGGATGGCACATAAGTGTCTAGGTGCATACTAAAGACAGTATGACTTTTAGAATTGGCCATCGAAGCTAAAAAAAATTCTTGATAATCTATCTCCAATGGACTTAGAGGCATAGCATCGCCAAATGAGTCAATTTGATCTTCGGTAGGGATAATCCAAGGATTCACAGAATCGGAGATCATACTGACTGAATGAACATTTCGAGGTGGGAGAGTAAAAGTACCCATGAAGGAAGAGTCTTTAAAGATATTTTCCCCCACGCACTCGTAAGGAATCTCAGTGTTTCCCACATAAGGAACGTTACCATTGGACGAACCAGAAGAAAAGAAAGACGTTTGATCAACCATGACTATTTTTCCTTCATGAGGAAACGAAGTACGCAGAACAAAGAAGACACCACATAAAACATAGCGTGAGTCCAGCTTCGCCCGAGAAGAATGTTGTAGTTGAGATTGGCATCTACAACTTCAACTTCGAATTCAATGGTCTTGCCTTCTAATGTAATCGGTAAGTTTTTGATAATATCGTATGGTCATGAACCTCTACCATAAAAGGCTTCCAAGGTGTTTAGATATTGGTTAAGAGGAGGAGAGCCAATGGTTTTCCAACATGAAACTGACATGATGCATGTAGAGGCACCTTCATCAATAACTATTCTATGAATTGTCTTTCCTTTGATAAGGAACTGGATCAGAAATGAAATTTGATGAGGAAGACAAGGTACATGATTCTCTAGATCGAAAGTAATCAGACTCGAATTAGAAGGATCGATAGCACCTATAGCAAATAGTAGTGACTTCTACTGCATTAGATAGGATTGAAGAAACTCCAAGGTAGACATCGTCGAAGGTGCCTGAGCTAAATCCTCAATAATATTATAATGTTGCGCAACTCTGGCATTCAGATTGAAAGATGACTTCCGAAGAACATCTTTAGGGGGTGGTCGGATGACAGACTCACTATTAGGGCACTCGATATGGAGTGGACCTGAAGAGGATGGAGTAGAAGTATAAGGACTATCAAAGATTTCTTTCTCCATTGTCTACTTAGACATAGCTTGATAGTCCTTGGTTCGAGTAGCAATCGAGATAGGTGATGAAGCTTGCATCATGAACACTTGGGAACCTGAGGAAGAATAAGACTGAGCTTGGTCTACCAGTTGGGTTTGTTGTGATGGAAAGGGTTCTTTTAAGACATCTAAAGTCCCTTTCAGTAAGCGACTAATTTCAGATTGTCGAGGACAATATTTAGTGTAATGATCCTCCTCACATATGAGGCAAGGATACTTTGGCTTCCTTCAAGAAATGTCATCAGTAGAAGATTTAGGAGGGTCCTATTTTGGGGCATCAGCTTTGCCCTCAACTTTGCCCTTATTTTTACCTTTAGAGGACTTATATTTTGTGGTAGACTGGATATCATGAACCTTAGAGGTTTTACCAGGACTAGATGAATTCTTATAAGGGTTATTGGAACCAATGTTCGAGACCAATTTCTTCTTTGAAGAAGATTTCGTGGGAGTTTGAGACATGGAACCAATCACACCATCAACTGGTAGTGTATCCGAACACTTCAAAGCTATAAAATCTGATAATTGTCTCCGAGCTTCAGGTAACATCTCATACAATGTGCAAAATTGTGAATAGACCAAGTCTAAATACTGGGCACAGGAGATAGCTTACTCTTTAGTAATACATCCACCCATGGATATGTCCTTAGAAATTTTGCTGACGAAGGATTTTGTGAACCATTATGTCAACAACTCATCAGCAATCCCAAACTTGATGAGGAAAACACTGACATCTCCATTCATGGATATGATCATAGATGTAAGTCATGGTGTCTTGCTTAAGTGATGTAATAAAATGGGTTCCAGTTTCATAGTGAACCGATAGCTAGAAATGAGTGAGAAAAGCCATAGCGAGAAAGTTGAAGTCACCGTAGGTACCTCGAGGCAATTCGATGTACCACTTAGTGGAAGAACCTATGAGAGTCCTTTGAAAGAGTCAAAAATGGATAAAATCATCAACATATGAATTGGAGGAGCACCAGAGGTGATATGTCATCACATGGGCTTGTGGATCATCCTTCGTTTTTCCCTTGAATTTGGGGCAATCGCTCGAAATCTTCGTCAAAATTGGAGGCCAATACGATGAATGAAGAATAGAAACATTACTGAGCCTCGAAACATCGGGGAGTTCCAACATAGCCAAGAAAGGAAATTGTGTGTTAAATGGCATATAGGGCCTTTTAGGAGACCCAAACTATAGACGCCATCCTTGTTGGTAAGGATTTTTCCCCCACAGTGGGGGATTTTGTCCATATGGAATCTAGTTTTGTCCCCACTCAGGGTTACCTTTCCTGTAAGGAGGATTAGGTCCCGGGTAGGTTTTATACTACCTTGTCATAGGCCACTGATGAGCATTGTACATGGCATACAGATTATAAGGTTTTTGAACCTGTTGACCCTGGACAGAAGGATTTTGAACCCGCTGCTGCAGGGGTTGACCTTGACCTTGCTGATACGCATACAAGGCTTGTTCCTGCCAAGGCTGACCTTGTTGCTATAAAGGTTGGATTTGCTACTATAAAGGTTGACCCTGTGGCTGCAAAGGTTAGCCTTGTGAGGAAAAAGGTTGGGAGGACTACTGAACAAACTATGTGTTGCGCTACAAAGGTTGTTGCGACTATAGAAAAGGTTTCCCTTGCAGTTGTAGTAGTTGTCCTTGTTGGTGCAATGCTTTCCCTTGCTGCTGCAAAGATTGCCCTTGCTGTTGTGAAGGTTGTCCTTATTGCTACAAGGGTATTTGGATAGTTCCTAGGGTTATCCCCTGAGGGTATTGATAGTTCCCGAATTGGAACTAGCCATATCCATTAAGCGCAGCGAATTGGCTAGGCTGAACATAAGGCTTGGCTTGAGGAATGTAAGGCAGATTTATCATAGCTTGCGAACCATATGGGACATAAGCCAGTTGGAATGGTACTTGAGCCATATATGGATGCTGGTATTGGATGTTACCTGACCCAGATGGACTAGCAAGGTTAGGAATAGCATCATAAAAGGGTTGATTCATTCCAACCACGTGAGTTTGTAATCCACTCACACTAGTTTCGCCAGACATAATGGGGATATTCATATCTTGCCCCCGGGCAATGGCATGGTCTATCCACTTGCTGAAGGGATAGAAGAACTAACTGAGACCTAAACTAAGACTATTGGTTGAACTAAAACAGTGAGTTGAAATGAGAAGCAGGTTGAAACAGAATGGTAAGTTGAACCGGAACTGAAGTTACTACAATTTGCACAATCGGTCAAGAGGTCATGTTCGGAATGAATGGACCTGACATAGGCATAGCTCCGGAAGACCAGATGGGGTTCTGATACAATGATGAGGCACTAGGAGTGCCCAAAACCAACTAAGGTAGAGAGGTATAACCATGCAGCCATATGGGCTCACTAAGCTCAGGATAAGAGAGAGACGGGACTCTTCCCATATAAGGAAAACCTTCTAGAGGGAACTCATATCCCTACTCATCATCAATGTGAGGATTATGGGTAGTGGAAACTTTTGAGTGACTTGGAGAGGAGACTGGGATCTCGTCTTCTGACTCCATAGCTGGAAACAATTGGTTACAAGGAATCGAAGATGTACAAGGAGATAACTCCAAAGGAACACTAGGCCGATTGTACAGACTATACGGATGCTATGGAGATATCACAACAAGATCAAATAATGGGTTTAGTGGATAAAGAACTAGTCTTTGCGGAATTTTTGGAGTTTGCAGACTCTCGGGTGTCGGGATAGGATTATCAGAGGATTCCAGATCAGATTCTTGTGGTGAACAAGAATCTGATGGAGGTGAACCAGAACGCAAAGGTTGGATACTCAAAACAATTCCGAGTTCAACACCTTGATCCTCAAGCAACTGAGGAAGTTCTGGATGAACTCCTTGGGAGGAGCCTTTAGTATCATACAATGAAGGGGAACTATGAGATGGACTCAATGGTTTAGCCACAATGGCTTTCCCTCAACAGCAAAAAAGAAAGGAAACAAATTGATTAAGGTTTTAACAATCTTGAAATTAACAGGGAATTACTCAATTTGGTCTAAGAAGCAACTACTTAGGATTGACATGTTTATCTTGGTCAGTTAAATTTTAGAAAAAAACATTTCCTTCTCATCTTTTAAGTGTCAAGAAAAGGGAAAAAAGGTGACTCTAGTCTCTTTCAATAGTTTTACGAGCGTGAAAGGAAAAGTTGCTCAATGATCTCTTCAAACTTAAAGAGTTAGGAAATATCAAATGACTACTCAGGTGAATCTAAGTAAAAGGAGTACCAAGTAATCATGAGCTTCAATATACAACTTAGCCAAGACTCACCTTCCTATGGATAAAGGATTGCAACCTAGAGGGGTCTCCCTTTATATATGTGACGGTACGGGGAGCACAAGTCCATGCTAGCGCTGTCTAATGCTAAAGCAAACGACAGCTGCTAAGTTTTAAAGAAACCGAAACATGTCTCTAACCTATACCACTAGATATGATCGTTAATGTTTAAAATGCTAGGTTGATTGATAGATTTTAAAGTTGATCTTGTAATTATGTCTCAATTTCAAGGCCTTAACGATGTTTCTTCTGCCTAAAATGCAATCTAGATGACAAAATGAAGTCTTTCAATTCGATGAAGGATATCTATGTAGGAAAGAAAATCACTCAAATCATGCATCAATCCAAATGAAAAATGCATCTATGACCATATTCAAATGCTAAATGCAAAATATGAAATCTAATCTTTCAGATAGTAAGCAAATGCAATGCCTAAAAAAATCTTAAATTGAAATTTCCTTAATATGTAATGATGATTTTTATCCTTTTCAAAAATGAAACTAATGTAATCTAGTGTAAAGGAAAAAAGAATGCAAGAAAGCCAAGAAGTATGAAAATCTCTTTCACATCAATGATTCGAATGCAACACAAAATGTTATAAAAACTAGGAAAAGAATAGCACTTCCACTTTCAGTTCGAAACATAAACAACTTCAAAGCAAGAAATTTCTTTTGATTCCAAAGAGACAATTGATTTTTAATCTATAGTTCATCAAATGAATGTTAAGTAACTTTCACTATATCCACTAATGAAAATAACTTAAGGCAAAAGAACCAAAAAGTGATATGCAAAGTATGATTGAACACACCAAGACTCTTTAACACAGGCAATTGATCTTTGATATCTCATGAGAAGACCAATGAGTGTATGAAGGTTGACCTAGAAGACTTTGAACCCTAAAAGGCTAATCAAATCTCAAGGACACTCAAGCCAAGTTAAAAGACAATTGCAATTAGACAAAGAGAGTCAATGAAAAAACAAATTGGTAAATCACAGGGAGAAGGCAACTAGCACTGAAAATCAAAGAGAGAACCCTAAATCTCTTAATTTTCTGCAATCATTGCACCTGTCAAAAGTAAATTAGTGATCATCACTACTGTAACTAAAAAACCGCAATATCATCGCGACTATCAGGCTCAAATCAGTGATGGTCGAGGAAAAGGACAAAAAAAGTCCAAAATTTTCAAAAAAAGCTCAAGTTAACAATCTTCAAGCATCTACCAGACAATGACACTGACTACAAGCAAGCAATGAAGTCTAAAAATCAATGGTTGACCAAACTCTTCAAAACACAAGGTGAAGGAAAGGAAGGAAAGGGTCATAGGTTCCCCAATGGAGTTGCCATTTTGTTGACAAGGTTGATCCTCTCTATAGATAGAGATGATCCCTCTAGCCCAATGAGTGGGTCTAGCAACTAAAGGGACAATCAACTAGACATATTCCTATATTATGATTGAAAAGTAGAACAAGAGAGAAGGCCTACCTTGCTCTGATGCTAATCCAATTTCCTTTGTTGAGATCCTTGAATAGCTCATGTCACAACCTTGATCCTGCTTCTTTCAACGCTTATGTACCTACACAAATGACTAAGAGACAACAAAGCATGCAAAAACCAATAGTAAATCCAATAATAATATATTTAGTTGATCAAGGAATGTTAAACCAATACATACATGAACATATATATATTGGGAAGATGAACGAGCAGTTGTATTATTATTTAAAGAATAAAGGGGAAGCTTACAATCATAGCCTTGATCTTGAAAGGATCTCCTTGAGTGGTAATCCAAGTCCAAGCCAAGAAACTCTCCAACACTCCTTCTCCAAGTCTAATGAATAACCTCTAAGCACAATCTCAACATAGGGGTGCAAATGGACATAGATGAACCATTTCGGAATGGTAGAGGGGAAATTTATAGGTTGGGAGAGGGAGTTAGGCCTCCTCCAAAGATAGGATTAGGCACAAATATTAAGGAGGTAGCTCACAGGGATGAGACCAAGGGGTCAAATTAGGAAGATTCGACCTCATCTATGTGAAACCACCTCCAGGTCGTCGCTCTGGAAGATTCTAGATCATGAAGCTTCTCATCCTCTTTGGGAAAAATTCCTTTCGAGACCATCACAAGTATGAGAGAGAATAGAGCAATGCCATTGCTGGATTAACAAGGTGCAATAGGCGATCATCGTGGTTTTGAGCTTCATAAGGGCAATGATTCTCATTTTAGGGTTTTAAGAGCTATTTCTTCAGGGAGAGCTCCAAGGATTTTCCAAGAAAAGTTAAAGGAGGAATCTAAGCTGTATAAATTGATGATTATACTGTATAATGATCATGTTTTGGTCACTTTACGGTATGTCACAGGGAAGTGCAGGAGGCATGAAAAAATATTTTGTAACACTAGGAAACAGGAAAATTCCTCACGGTGTAAGCGAAGAAATATGGTGGCATCCATGCTTGTTTGGCCTAGTGATCAGGTGGATATCATTGTAAAGCCTATTATGACATGTTTATTGTGTTGGCTTATTGATCCAAGATGGATTACGTAAAGCCTAGTTTTTATTGATGAGGGTGAGGTGGTTTCGCCTCGGTATGCCCTGGTTGGTTTTTTTGGTTTGAGTCCCACATTCATGCTTAGAATATGGAATAAGGGTGAATGGTAGAAGAGAGATTTGGTTGAGCCATTCTATGGTCGAGTGGAATGTGGTAGTCCCACCTCGGGTTTGGATTTGGCATCATTAATGAAAGGTTATTTCTATTTGTATTTCTATGAGTATTATACTAATTTATATGTGGATCATATGGTTGTGGTTTCATTGGTAATTTTGCTACTATTATGTTGGTTATATATGTGTTTTATGACAATGGCTATGTATGGCTCTCACCATTTTTTTACTTGTAAATGAATGGAAAATGTATCTATGACCTAATAGATTACAATGAAGCAAATGGTATGAGGGAGAAATGGTTTTTAGTGATTCTCAAATAAGTATGAGATCCCTATGCTTAGTTCTATTGTTTACACCTGTAAGTTACATGTTTGTGATATGTTTGACGAAATGCCTATCATGGCTAGTAGGGTATGGTTAAAGGCTTGTTCAAATATTTTCATTAGCAACATTTTTTCCCTGTTATTCTATTGTTTTGAAGATGTAATGCAATTCTAAGCAGTGACCTGGACTCTAAGCCTGAAAAAGTGGCTTAAATCTCAGGGACACTGGCATAGAACTGGAAAAAATAGTCCCTACACATTGTCATGCCTATAGCATGAGAGAGCTGAGATCATCCTCGATGTTGGCAGGCCTATGTCATGAGAGCATGAAAAGGTAAAAGTATCAAAAACTTCAATGGGACCCAGGGGAAAGTTGATTGAAGTATTGGGATGGTTCTCATGGGTCTTGAAGCTGATGTGGAAGGTGTGTATGTTGTGTTTTCGTTGATTCTATTTCCTTAAGGTAACATAGGAGGTTGAATTTGATCATAGTAGCCTCTCATCGCATATTTACCCTGGTTGGTTGGTTACTTGGGTAAATGTGGGAGGACAATGTTACACTGACCATAGATTGGCTGAGCCAAATCTCTCTTCAGCCAATCACCCCCGTGCTATATTTCAAGCATGAATTTGGGATCTCATGGGATAAACCAATGCATAAAAAACCAAGGTAATCCAATGGTTAAGCCACATCCACCCTCTCCATATTGTGATCACACATAAACTGGTGTTGAGATCAAGAAACTGAACTGATCTTGGATGCCTCAAAATTTCTTCACCATCCTTGAGGAATTTTCTTGTCTCCACCCTCGGGATTTACTGTGCATCCTTCCATTACCGGTCAATGGATTCCTAGGTCTTTGGGAATTTTCATAAGACCATCTCACCCTGGATTCTAAAACCATCCGATAATACAAGGCTCAAACCAATAAAGAATCCCATCACACCATGGTTATTCGAAAATGACAAGGCAAGGCTAAAATCCATTGTCGAATCCTGAAAAATCCATGCCAATGACAAAAAAAGAACCATATACCAACATGCACATACCATGCATGTCAAAACCAGCTAGGAAATCACACATGCAATCTGTTACCTACAAGTATTCCCATTGAAGCTGCTTGATCCTTGCCTTCCTTTGCTTTCCTTGTCCTTCTTTTCTTTTCCTTTCCTTTCCTTTCCTTTCTTACTTTCTTTCTCCTCTTGGTGCTTTCTCCTCTTTGAGACAAATTCTAACACTAAAAATGAAGAAAGGCTACCAACTGATGCTCTAAGGTCTTTTTATTGATGAGGCCTCTAATTTCTTCAATTTTCCATTATTTTCCTTCATTTTCCTCCTCACATGCAACCTGTTAACTTTCACCTTCATTTTCTCCTAATTTCCATTATTTTCATACATAATGTGCCAAAAATACCTTTTTGCATTTCCAAAGCCTTAGCCATTGTTGAGCCAATTTATTAACACAAATTAACACAAGTGTTCATTATCAATCCGGGTTTGTAAAACTTGGAGGCAAGTCCACAGTGTATGGATATCAAATGTAGCCAAGATCAGAAGATAAAATTTGAAGAGTTAAGGAAGTACATATTACAAATATAAACCTATTTTAACAATTTCTAATTCACTTATGTAATATGTGAGGTATGAGGCTCCTAACTTAGGAGAACAAGGTTGTCCTTCCCTGCAATACTACTTTCATGAAGAGAAATCTAAAGAACTAATTAACAATGGTTTATGATACAGAAGATGTAAAAGAAGAGGCTCCTAACTAAGGAGGACCAGATTGTCCTTCTTCACAATTCTACTCTATCATAATCACCATTGCTTCAAACTAGAAATGCATAAATAACTTCAAATAAGAAAAGGAGAATGAAATTCAGTTTTAGTTCAAGATCAAATAGAAGGGGAATTTAACTTAAATTCCTATGTGTCCCTTTATATGTAGATTATAATTAAACCAATATCCATTCAACAATCATCACACATTAATCAAATAAGAAAATCTGAAACAAAACAAGTAAACAAATCTAAATCAACTAGTTCATGAAAATTAAGCTAGTTTAACAATGAAGTGTACTTAGCTTGGAGTGGGGGCCCTCCACCCTTGCCTTGCACACTTGAGGCTACTATCAAATGCTGAAACTTCAAGCACTCATCCACACTAATGAACAGTAAAATGGAAGTATAACAAGTTCATCTAATTAACCTCCAATATTCAAATGTCTCAGCATAAAGTTATATAAAAATTACATATCATAAGCCTTCAAAGTCTTGGCTTAAATAGAAGATCATGAAGCAAATTGATCTAAAGTCTCTCTAACAACTATATCTATTCATATCCATCTATCTAATTCGAATCCATCCAATCTATCACTAGAAATATGGACAATCCATGAAATCATAAAACTGCCCTATTTCCTACGGATTTTTTGAGTGACTGGTCATGTTTGACCAGCCTTGACTGGGCCTGATTTAGCTTGTTTTGACTGAACCAATTGGAATTAGTTCAGTCCTAGTTCCTAAGCTTTCCATTCATGTATCTATCTCGAGCCCAAGTGTCTTGAAAATATGTCATCCACATAGCCATTACGAGAATTTCTGATTCTGTCCAAAAATACTCTTAAAATTCAATTTTCATAAAAACTTCTAGAAATTGCAAAATTAAAATTAAATACCTGAATATGCATAAAATACATCAAAATGAGATGGATGTAATGGAAAATGGATGGAAAATATAAGGATTAAGTAAGTTTCCTTAAGTAAAAATGGACCAAAACTGAGGGCCAATAGCCATTGCCTTTGGCAATTTCCCTTTAGCCATTAAACACAACAAGTGATGTCCACTAGGATATGCTTCCCAACATTTAGCTTGGAATAAGTGTCTCTTTCCCGTGGTCTTATTTTACCTTTATTAACTTTTATTACATGACCTTTTAACCCGGGGTTGTTACAGAAGCACTAAAATAATTTTATAGACCATCCAACATCACCCAAAAATATTTCAATTCCAGTTTCCCAATTTGTTAATTCCAACAATAGTTTCTTGCATTTAATAGAAGGACAAAGGGACCTCATCACAAATACCTAGGAATAAGTTGGGTAATATTCCACATGGTAATTGATGATTGGTGACAATGTAGACCCAGTTGACATAGTCAACTATATGATCATATTTTATAGAGGATTAGAGCCTCTAAAACAAGCATTTAAATTCATTCATGGATAGCTTTTGGTAGCTCAATAATGGGAAGCTTGGGATAGCTCAAGGCAGGAAGGAAATCCAAGAAGATGAGAAGAGGATGTCCATGGGTATCTAAAATTGAAAAAGAGGTGTATCTATTAACAAGGAAGGTCGAAGAAGAAGATCTCAGGTTCTAGTGTAGCAAAGAGTTTAGAGAGCTCTTTAAGATCATGGGTTCACTCATGGAGATCAAGATCCATATTGGAAGAATAGTAGAAGTTGAAAGGATCTGGAGCATTAAGTTTGTACAGTAGATCTGATGATGAGTCTGCATGTGAGTGAGTGACATTTTGAGGTTGTGATGTAATGAGAAGAATAGCCTTTTTTTTGTTTCTGGTTTTGTTTAGTTTCTATAATAAATAAAGTGTTAAGTTATGCTATGATATTTTTGTGGCTACCATGGTTTATTGTTGTGGATTCTGAGGTAGACAACTTGTAGTTGCACCATGCAAGTAATTGGAAATTTTGATCATAAAAGTGGCAGGAATGTGTAAAAAGATGAAAAAATACAAGGGATGTGTTTCTATTGAAATTCATACTGAGATAATAAGGTTGGACCATCACACACCCTTTGTAGTATCTTAATTGATAAGTTGTATGGACAAATCACTTAAATACAAGTATGGGAGCAACACTGACAACATATGTAATGTCCTAGCTACTAGGAAATATCCTATGTAGAGTATCCTAACTAAGGGAAGGAATAATACAGACTATGAAACACATTAATAGTCTATGATGATTTTAGTAGACATCGATTAGAAATAAGCATTACAAGTTACCAATGCAGAAGTGTCTACTTTCTTGATAAAAATGAGTAGGAAAATGGCATTACTCTCCAATCCAAAAAACCATTTCCTCGAATTAATGGCCATTTTCAAAGAACTAGACTAGTGCTGGTTAAGATTTAAGGTTGGGAAAATATTTTCTTTAAGGGAATTTGGAGCATATTGACCACTTCCTTTTCCCTTAGGAATCAAGATACGACAAGGAAAATCTTTTTATGTTTTCTGTAGTTTAGGCCTGTTGTACAAGGGATTTAAAATGGGTGATATAAAAATGCTAGAGTTAAAAATTGTAAATTTTCATTTAGGCAACTAAAATTATTGTCAAATGAAGACCTATTTGTGAGGGATCCATCAAGACATTACAATGTGCTCCTCAATAGAAGAAATGTCCATTTTTTCCAACTAAAGTAGCATCTCATATCAAAGGATTTGAATGTGCCTTCTATCAATATTAGATCCCATCGGATTCATCGAGTATTCATGGAGAATGGAATATGAAAGTAAAGTCATGTTTTTACTGTCTCAAATTAAACCACATACCTTGCAAGCAAGTTTGTAGGCAGACCTCCATGTCAAAGCGCCATTTTCTGTCATATGCAGATGCACTTAACTCCATGGAGTATTTGTCCGGTGTAAAGAAAGATTTAATAACTCCTCTATTTATCAAACTCTGGCAAGCCAATGCATTAATTTCCATAGTGTAACACAAATGTGGTTGCAATAGCTTGAAGATGGGGTGCATACTCAGCTTCCTATTAGTTGCAATAATATAGGGCTCCATGCAAGCGTGTGTCCATAACCTATCAATTTGTACAGAGAATTAAGGTCTAGAACAAGCCTCTGCATGAGTGAAAATGACAGAAAGGCCATCTTAGAAGTCTATTACTCAACTCCAAATAAAAAGTATGCACAGATGCACAAAAAAGTGGTACCACAATGTAAATGTCAAAACTTTTCTTTTGTACCACATTGTCATATACACCATTGCAGTTAGTGAGGAAACTACATACATTGAAAACTATCTATAATATGTGCAAATAAACTAACCAACTTTCCAATGATTGATGACCTGGTGAAAACTAGCATGATTTGCACACACATGAGATTTCGCTAGCTTCCAAAGCCAGTATGAAGTTGCATCATGGCCATGAGTGAAAATTTATTTTGATTCAGCTCCATTAATGGTCGGTGGGAGGTTGAGCTTGTAGAAATTAATGTGTAGATTCAATGGTGCTCATGAACTTTACTAAATCACAATTCTTGAAGCTACTCTATTGATCTACAGAAGTTAATTCACCATCTAAAACAAGAATCATAGACATGCAAAACGAAACATCACCCATTGCTTCTGGGAAAACTAGTGTCTATTCGATTTTCTAGTCCCACTAAGATGGGTAGGTATCTTAGAAACAAACAATCAAAGCAATTTGTGATTTCCTTTGTGTAATAGATAAGAGAGAAGCAAAGGGGACCAACCTAGATCTTCCACTTGGATCTTTGCTTGATTTCTCTCTCCCTTGATAGAATTTGCCACTCCACTCCTACTTGTCCCGCTTTAGAGAGTACCTGTAGAGTCAAAGTAACAAAAAACCCTCAAAGCATCTCGATCTAAAACATCGTAAACAATGCAGAATCAGAAATTCATTGACCATATAATTGCATTCATATACAATAAGATTCATAAATACACAATTATATGGAGGAAATATCAAAGAACTTTATTAATAGTAGAAGATAGGATTACAACCCAGTTGTCTGATATAGCATCATCCTCCCAGCATCAAAGCCCTTTTCACCTCATGAAAAGAAAGATCACCCAACAATACAATGTCTCTTCTCACAGATAAACCAACAACAATTCCTTAGAAATTACAAAATTCCAACCTCTAGATCTCTCAGATAAGGGATCCATTTATAGATGTCTTGCAAGGGTGTGAGTCAGCTCTGGGTTTTTTATTAGTGTCATTCCACTGATAGTTCTTGGATCCACTTGGAGATTTCATTGATCTCTTACTCATCCCTGGGCAAATTCAGAGAAGCAAGTGTCATGGGAGAAGTTTCTAGAAGATTCCATGAGCTTCCACTTAGCAAATTGTCTCTGCCATTTGTCTGTTCTTTCTCATCGCACCCTACAGAAGGCCTCTTCAATATGCATCGCACCCCCTATGTGTAGAAGGTGAGATGCATCGCACCCTGACAGTGGAGCAGTCAGTGTGGTCCAGTTTTGGCCAATTCTGAGTGGTTTTTCAGGTGGAACTTCTAGGAAATTATGTAATCGGTTGACCATGATCCTTTAGGGTATGAAACAACACTTTTAGGGAATAAAGAGCCCTTGGTTTATTGACATGTAATATCGGGGTTGCAGTGCCAAAATATGTCTATAACAGTTGCCCCCTAAAGCATGAAGTCGTAAATCTTTTGATGTCAGGTGAAATGCTTTATCATGAGGATCCGAGGTATTTGAACTGGAAGGTGACCTGTATAAGATACAATACGATACATCATCATCATATTACTTTCATGATGTAGCTGAGGCAGGCATTCCCATGCTCAGCTTTATAAATTCATTTTCATGTACATAGGACAGACAATCGCCTGCTATTGCAGACTGGTGATTCTTCATATGAAGAGTCATCTTCTTTGGCTTAGATGACTATCTGTGCAGCTTCTTTGTATATTTGATGTCTTTATGTTCCTGAATATATCATAGCTTGGATGGATGAAACTAGATCCGGGGTCTTCAAACTCGTTCAATCTTCGCTCAATGTACAATTTGATCCATGTGAAAAAATGTTCTGAAGTCGACCATGGAAAGACGTCGCCTGATTACCAGCCAATAATGTAAGCTGTTAACAGGTGAAAGAGGAATCACCGATAATGATAATGACCCTCAAGGTACTATAGTACAATTCATGTGGTGTGAATATATGAGGCAATGTCAAACACCACGCAAAATCTTTCGATTGAAGGTCATTGATGTAAACCTGTCACCAGAAGTGAGAAACTTGCCATTAAGGCATGCAAGCTTCAAGTACTGAAAGGGTTGTTTCTAAGTCAACTTCTTGGATAATGAGCTGATGTTGACAAGAAGTGACCCATCGTAGGAGGGCCTTGATGTATCCCACATCTACGACAAGAAACAAATCAAATGATTTTTCTGGAGGTGAAACAAGGTTCAGGAATGGCAGTCATGAAAAATGAAGGGTGAAAGTATTGCAGTGGATGAGGCGTTAGCTAGATGGTAAATTCTCTGAATGACTTCTCTTGAACATGTCGGTGACACTGAGATGGATTGGTAGCGTTAACCCCACAAGATGGATGGTACAAAGGACCAATGGTGATATGATTGGTGAACAGAATAACCCAACCCGACTCAATCATGGTGATGGAGTGAAAGTGTCATGTTCAAGAGCGACCTACTACCAATGAAATTCTTCAAGTTTTCTTCCCTTTTTCCCCAGTCATTTCTGACCAGTACCTCTTTATTTTTGTCAATCTTGAGGAGGATAACATATGCTTGGTCTATAATTTTTGCTTCGGGCAAACCTATCACTATGTTTTAGCGAGGCTAGCAACAATGAAACTTGTTCTTGTCTGGAGGGAGAAGTTTGTCACTATTCTTTTAACGAGTTTAATGACAAAGATAACTCAGTTATTTTCATGTTTAGAGAGTTAGAAAAGGGATGAAAAGGAGACTCCAGTAATCCTTTTTCGTAGCATAATCCCTTAAGTCCGAAAAAGTATAAAATAATACGAAAGGGATGACTTTTTGATCGTTTTAGTGTGCCGAAAAAGACAAGCACTCGATCATTTTGTTTGATAATCCCTTAGGTCCAAAAAGATTAAAATGTACAGGAGGGATGGCATTTCACCTTACTTTAACAAGCTAGAAAGGCCAATAGCTCAACAATATTTTTATATTTAATGAGTCTAAAAAGAGTTTAAAATAGACTTGTTTTTTAGGAACGAGTGGTGTTTTCGGGTAGCAACTAGTTCCAAGTAAGTTTGGAACTTCTCAAAACATGGAAGTGTGAAGAGGGTGGCAATCAGAATCACTAGTCACAACTGTTCTTCAAAAGGGTAAACAATCAAGTGGAAGCGTATGACCGTCCAAAAGAATGGAGGTGATGGTAGGAACACAACCAAGGTTCAAAAGTCTAATAGCAGGGAAATCACAAAGGTCATTTACCGAGGGTGGATTCATTTTTTAATGAGCTTGAACCAGGAGAAAATATGCTCATAGGCGGATTTATTTTTTAACGAGCTTGAACCTTGCGGAAACATTGCTCATGCCAGTCGTTTAAAGATGTCTCTTATTGGTAGGTTTATTTTTATTTTTTTAAATGAGCTTGAACTCTATGATAACATGTGCTCATGGCCTTTTTATATAAGCTAGAAAAAACCAAACTACAAAGCTAACTACACTAAAGCTAAGGAACTACTGAGGTTAGGTAGGATGGTTTTGTCCTCCGACGAGGCAAAACACTTCCTTTGCTTCATTTGTGCGATGTAGACAAAGGTGAATGGTGGATCAGACCAATCACCTAACCTAAGAAGTTGAACTAAAAAGCTAAAAATGCTAAGAAGCTAAAAAATGAAATTGGTCTCTTTTCACTTGCATACAAAGGTTTGCATGCCCCCAGGTATTAAGAAAAGGAGAGTTTCCAAGTTACCATATGGAAGTCCCTGTGATTAGGCAGGATTGTTTCTATCAGCGGTAGACAAAAAACACTTCCTTGGCTTTGTCCATCGAAATAGATGAAGGTGAATGGTGTGAGCTTCCAATCACATAACTTACAAGGAAATAACCATTTCAGACCAATCACATACCCTGTAAGGAAATGGTTTTCCAGTCCAATCATATAACCTTCAAGGAAATCTCTCTTTTTAGCTGGGTTCACCTACTGAAGTAGATCAGGGGGCATACCTCCTAAGCTTCGTTACATTCACTAGACTACTCGAGGAAATTAGGTGGATGAAATGAATGTTGAAGAGACATACTTGATGCAAAGAGACCATTTAGAGATGATGTTTGACTTGTAGTTGTGTTTGAACCAGGAAATGAATGTTGGTCGATAAGTTGTACCAATTTTCCTTCATGTGAAAAACACATCACTCGAAAGAGTGTGGAAACAATAGCTTCCATGCTATATATATAGTCACACATAAGAAGCAGATTGTAATCTAATGGTCCTTGGACTACCATCACGTTCAATTTAACGGTTTTCCTTTTCAAAGTTATTGGCAACTTCGGAAGGATCCCTAATGGTTGACTGGTTCCTTTGTTAAAGCCTGACAAATGATGTATGACAAACACAAGAGATGGTGAACCAAGCACTTTCCAAGCAGTTGAGGAAAGGATACTCACTGAAGCCCCTTCATCGATGATAGTGCCAGACACGATCATTTTGTAAACTTGTACTATGGTCCGTAATGGTACATTAAATGGAAGGTGGGGTCTTGCTCGTTGATTCCAATCAAAGGAAATGACTAGAATGCTTGGAGGAGGTACTGGGTAAATGGCTGGATGATCCTCATGAACTAGGGGGCTTTCTTCCTATTGTAAAGGAATGGGTGGATTGCCCCCAAGTTCATCAGACTCTGTATTGACAAAAAGAATTTGAACGGTGTCGTTCTCATTCTCTTTGGAAATTGTATCATCTGAAGGTGGACTTTCTGAAGGCAAGATTGGGTCGACTGCCATCTTTACTTGTTGAATTTGGTCTGGTATGGACTTAGAAGGTTCACTTTCAATGATAGGCATTTCGACTGACAATTGAGTTATGTCAGTCTAGTTTTCAACTAGCGATGGACTTGGTGAGAGTTTCTTGTATCCAGGTGGAAGTCGCTGTGGTGAAGTAGGACGGTTATCCAAAAAACTTTTGGCTTCGTCCAGAAAAGGACAATGATGAAGAGCATGATTACCTTCACATAACCTACAAGGAAACTTTACCTTTCTATTATGTCCATTGACTTCATTTTTACTAGTTGATGGTGTGTTGTCAACCTGATTGCCAGAGGTTGATGACACCAGATGGTGTAAACGGGGATACCATTCTCTCAAGATCCGCAGAATGCAAGGACAATCTCGATGAAGGTGGTCTCCTTTGCAAATTATGCATGGAGATCTATGTTTGGAATATTCAGTGTGTGATTTTCACTAGATGATGCATGGTTGCCCCCTTGTTTAGCTGAATTCTTCTTCTTCTTCTTCTCCTTCCCTTTCTTTTTCTTCTCAGCTACTTGGTTTTTAGTATCACTAGTTTCACCAAGCGAAGAGGAAGAAGGGGAGGGAGAAACAAGCGAAGTAGAAGGTGAAGGGACAACTTCAGTATCATCTGGTTGCTGATTTGATTGCTAAGGAATTATGGTGTTTTGAATGACAGAGGTCGAGAATAACCATACTGGTAGGCCAATTATGATTTCTGGAAGGGACAATGTAGCCATATACGGAGCACCAATATCTCCCCAAGAAGAGAAAGGACTAGGATTCCCCCCAAGAGGGATTCCTTGATTGGTGGACTCCATTATCTCAACCTAAGATCAACGAAGGAACAGGGATGTTATTCTGATTTAAATAAATTTAAAAGACGCTTTGACACAACTTTGCTTTTTCAATTTTTAAGAGTTGAGAAAAAGCTAAAGATGACTCTAGTCGCCTTCGATTTTTAATGAGCCTGAAGTGACAAGTGCTCAGATGGACCTTTTCTTTTAGAGAGTCGAAAAGGAACGAAAGTGACTACTCTGGAAATCTAGACCGAGGGATTACCAAACCAATCGCAAAACTACAAAATACACCTTGGTGATAAATTAAAGAGAAATTACCAAGGACTTATGTACGCAGTCAATCTTCCTGAATGTTGTGTTCAGTGCATTGTGATCAATAGGGCACAGATACGGCTTCCTATGGATAAAGGGTATCAGCGTATTGTGGTCTCCCAATATATACTCGAAGGTACGGGGAGCACAAGTCTGTACTGGCACTTGTTGTATCAAAGAGGAGAAATCACCCAACCTTTGATGAAAATGATAGTTACCAGGTTTTACGACGCCGGAACACGTCTCTAGCCTAGACTTCTAGATGTGTTGCATTAGGTTCCAAAAGCATTTTTATTTTCATTGAGATTTATTTTAGAGTTGATCTTGTTTAGAATTTTGTCTTTCAAGGTTCACCGTGTGATGTAGATGTAAAATTCCTAAATATGAAATCTAAAACTATAAACAGTCATTTATTTTATTTTAGCAATGAAAATCTTAGCTACAAAGGAAAGAAGATTATGATTTCTTTCAACAGAGAGCACACACTAAATGCACTTTCCTAAATCATTTTCTGCATACAGTCTAAACGCAAACAAAAATGCATGTATTTTTTTTGTTTCCTTAATGTGAGAATGCCAAAAAGGAAATCTAAGTATAGATCTGAAATATTTTCTTCAAAGCGACATCTTGACAATTTCTTTTCAAAATGAAAGGAAGACTAAAACAACACTTTTCGATTTCGAATTGAAAACCATTTTCGACACTTCAAATATTAATAAGTCAAATCAAATACAATGACAAAAGTACAATAAACTATCTAGAGGAGGAAGACTTTACGACACTATTCTTTTGACTCAAAATGATAGTTACGACACTTTTTGCATCAAAAATGACAGTTCAATTAAGCTATTTTCAACAAAGAAGGACTGTAAATGATGGACAAATACACATAAAAATTTACAAATCCTAATCAATGGAGACTGAAATATGTAAAGGAAGAAGGCTTAAGTAATGAGATACTAATCATAAGCAACAACACAATCAAATAGAGCTGAAAACAAGGACAAATAACCAAATTTCAAAGAGAGAAAACAGTATCACTCAGTCATCACACCTGTCCTTCAGGGAAACAGGGATGCATCTCACCTGCAACACACGGGAGGTGCAATGCATATAGGCTGCTAGTTACAGACAGTGTGATGGACCAGGGAGCGAAACCGAGTCAGGTTTTTAGCCAAATTTGTAGCTGAGTTTAGGGATTTAGGCTGAGCTATTATGAACAGTAAAGAACAAAGTGCATGGGTATGATCTTATGAGGTTATTGAGCTACCATGAGGGCGCTTAGGATGCTTGTAAGTCAGATGTTTAGTTCATAAACCAACTCGGAGATTCAGTGGAGTAGCATTCATCTACTTCGAAATTACATAGCAAAGGCGGTTTGAAGGCTATCTGGCTAACTTCAGGCTCCATCTATAGTCTATAAAGAAAACAAAAATAACAAACAAAACAAACTATTCGCTCCCCGGTGGAATCACTATTTTGTTTCCAGGAAAACTAGTGTCTATTCGATCTGTTAGTCCCACTAAGATGGGTAGCTATCTTAGAAACAAACAATCAAAGCAATTTTCGATTTCCTTTAAGTGTAATAGATAAGAGAGAAGCAAAGGGGACCAACCTGGATCTTCTGCTTGGATCTTTGCTTGATTTCTCTCTCCCTTGATAGAATTTGCCACTCCTCTCCTACTTGTCCCACTTTAAAGAGTACCTATAGAGTTAAAGTAATAGAAACCATCAAAGAATCTTGATCTAAAACATCATAAACAATGCAAAATCAGAAATACATTGACCATATATTTGCATTCATAAACAATAAGATTCATAAATACACGATTATATGGAGGAAAACTCAAAGAAATTTATTAATAGTAGAAGAGAGGATTACAACCCAGCTGTCTAATCCAACATCATCCTCCCAGCATCAAAGCCCTCTTCACCTCATGAAAAGCAAGATCACCCAACAATACAATTTCTCTTCTCACAGATAAACCAATAGCACTTCCTTACAAATTACAAAATTCTAGCCTCTATATCTCTCAGATGAGGGATCCATTTATAGATGTCTTGCAAGGGTGTGAGTCAGCTCTAGGTTTTTATTAGTGTCATTCCACTGATAGTTCTTGGTTCCACTTGGAGATTTCATTGATCTCTTACTCATCCCTGGGCGAATTTAGAGAAGCAAGTGTCATGGGAGAAGTTTCTACAAGATTCCATGAGCTTCCACTTAGCAAATTGTCTATGTCATTTGTCTGTTCTCTCTCATCGCACCCTATAGAAGGCCTCTTTAGTATGCATCGCACCCCCTGTGTGTATAAGGTGAGATGCATTGCACCGTGATAGTGGAGCAGTTAGTATGGTTCAGTTTTGGCCAGTTCTGAGTGAGTTTTCAGGTAGAACTTCTGGGAAATGATGTAATCAGTTGACCATGATCCTTTAGGGTATGAAAAAACACTTTTAGGGACTAAAGAGCCCTTGGTTTATTGACATATAAGATTGGGGTTGCAGTGCCCAAATATGTCTATAACACCCATGCACGAAGATTTATCTAGGAGAAAGCAACTGCTCAAAACTCCTTACTATCTATATTGCATTAATCAGAGAATAGAGAAGACATACAATGTTTGCTCAAGCCTCAAAACACCCTACAAGTGTATATTCTTTCCGTCTACCTGTCTAACTGAACCTGGCCCAACACTTAGCCAATTTCAAGCCTTCCTAAGCTCTTATTTCCTTGTGTTGTTCCCTTAGGAAATTACCCCTAATTTTTAGGAATTTCACACCAAGTAATTGCACAATAGCCTTAGGTCAATCTTTGACTGCATGCACCACCTGTACACAGGGGAATATGCTACAACTAATAGTACATGGTCTTGGAATCTCCATCTCAACTGGGTAACTTGAATTTTTAGCATGTAACAATTATTTTGGGTTAATTGATCAATTAACTGGTTGATCACTCAGTGTGATTGAAGTTCCACTTCCACAACTTGACCTCCACTAGTTCTTCTGGCCATTAGAACTAGTTAAACTGACAATAACTCAAATTAACTGAAATAGATTGCTAGAAATTAGCAATCAATAATGTACAAATGAACTCAAGCTTCTCCAACTCAAATTTACTAATTTAATTGAGTGACAAGAGCCATGTCACCTTAGTTAACTACATCCAAGTATTCTGTTGAAATAGAAATTCAAATTTTAATCTAGTTTGATCAAGGCAAAGTCAAAACTAGATTTTATTGTTGCATTTTAAATAGAGCTCAATAACTTAGGTTTTAGAGTGCCAAGTGGAGTTAAAAATAATATTTTTCTTGAAGCATAAACCTTTCTACCCTTCAGAGAATTTATCTTGGTGACAAACAACATATATGCATCATGGTAGTCCAAGAGGAACAAAATTTCCTTTTCAAGTGCCTATTTCATACAAAATTTGTTATTAGAAGAATTTGGTTGCTAATCTAAAGAATACCTTATGTTCATATCATTCATGGTCCTGAAAAATTTTGGTTTTTCCGTGACATGGGGTGGAGAGAGAAAGAAATGGAGCAAAGGATTTCTATACTTCGGTTATTCCATTCAAAAACATTTTCTGCTCATATTTCCTCCTATAACGGTCGTTGTAAAATATGAGAAATAATATTACCTACTTAAAATACATTCAATTTAGTTCTCCTTCAACATGTTCAGATTTGATTGCAGACTCTGGTGAACCATATATTTCCAAATCTAGTTTTCTAAGAATGGGAAATTCCTGAACGAAATTCATTCTTTTGGATTGTTAAAACCTGAAATGAACCTCCTAATGAATCACAAACTATTTTAAACATTTTAAGGGAGGGTATTGTAATAAAATATAAGGGTATAAATTCATTCATTTTTCTTCTTTGTATGAAGTAGCATCTCCAAAATAGAGAAGAGAAATAAGGGGCCAAACATATGAAGTAGCATCTCTAGAACAATGAAGACAAATAAGGAACCAAATAGGGGAGGCATAGGTGGCTTAATAAAGGTCGCATCCAGTTGTCCTGAGCTTTCCTTCTTAGATATAATTGTTTACTTTTGATTCACTTGCGGTTCCTTTCCATGATATTTTCAACTTGGATTAGAATACACTATTGTTGGTTTATTTTTCTAGATGAACCATTATGGAATACATGCATGCAATAAGAATGTAGTAAAGCTCCTAAATTATGCAAAGATATTAACTCAACTGGGAAATATAATTTTACATGTTCAAGAACCCCACAACTTTAATATTTATTGTAACATCTTTTCTTAGATAGAACTTTTTCTTACAAAGAATTTTTTTCATTATCCACATATGCTAGGGATTCATTCAAACTTTAGAACAAAAAAAAATGTGACGTTTACTTTTTGATTAATAACCAATTAATATCTCCAATGACCCACAAACCATGCCTATAAATTTTTTAGTATGTGTTCTACCTTGCACATTGGAAATATAATTTTTTTTATTAATTCTATCTTATGAAGTTTACAACATTTGTTTCGAAAAATTCCAACAGGTCAGTGACTACAATAGACCATGACCCGCTACATAATTCTCACATAATACCAATTATAACTCATTATTCCACATTAAAATCAATGTTTTTAGTAACATACATGCTCACCATGCTCATTAGACATATGCATTGACTTTATATTAGAGACATTTGTGGTATTATCTACACTATGATGGAAACATGGTTCCATGACACCCAAAAGAAAAGAGTTTTGTCATCAAAGACTATGACTGCCAAGGGCTAGAGAAAACCTTTGAATCAGAAACATAACCTACAACGAAAGGAGAAAGAAGTTTAAATAATGATAAAATACTTGGAACATTCGTAAGTTAAAAGTGTATTCTCTAAAATTTTGTGAACAAAAGAGTGTTAACCTGAAGAAGAAAAAGAAGGAACCCAGTTAAAAAGTGATACACAAATACTACAAACCCTAAAAGTAAACAAGAAAGAAATCAAATGTATATCTAAAGCGTCGAAAGGTAAGGCACATGCAAACATTTTCCCTATTCGACTTGAAGTGGGGGGTTCAGACCCATTTCCTAATTGCTCTTTGCACCCACCTCATTCAAAGTGAAGCAGGGCAGTTGGATTAGGTAGGTGAGGGATCTACAACATTCCATTGGCACGAAAATAACCATGCTTAGGTTCCACTTTCAAATCTTCGAAGGGTATTAGTTTGACCCCGTTAAAGGCAGTACAGTAATTTGAGTTTGATCCGGATCTTATGGCGTAGGCAGGATAGTTGAGGCCAACACGATTCCATGATAGCTAAAAGTAACGAGTTGTGTCATCAGGGTTATGGCTACCAAAGGCCGATGATAACCTTTGAATCAAAAACATAACTTGTAACAGAAGGAGAAAGAAGTTTAAATAATGATAAATACTTGGAACTTTCTTGAGTTAAAATTTTATTCTCTAATTGTCTGTGACCAAAAGAGTTATAACCTGAAGCAGACAAAAATAAGACTAGCTAGAAACGATACACAAATCCTACAAACCGTGAGAGTAAACAAGAAAGAAAGGAAATGTATATCACCAAAAGGTACGACACATGCAGACATTTTCCCTATTTGACTTAAGGTGGGGGGTTCAGACCCATTTCCTTCTTGCACTTCGCACCCACCTCATTCAAGTGGGGGGTTCAGACCCATTTCCTTCTTGCACTTCGCACCCACCTCATTCAGAGTGAAGCATTGTAGTTTGCTTAGGCGAGTGAGGGATTTGCAACATTCCATTAGCATGAAAACGACCACGCTTAGGCACCACTTTCAACGCTTTAAAGGGTAGTAGTTTGATCTCAATAAAGGTTGTATGATAGTTTTATTTTTATCCCTATCTTGTGGTGAAGGTGAGACAGTTATGCCTAGGCCAACGAGAGCTTTGGGAGTAACTCAACCATAAAACAATTGTCATACACCATTCAATGACTTGAAATTACTCCAATCGTCTAATCAGATTAGATGGAGCATAGTGAGGAGAACAAAGATGGGAGGGGAGATCTTCCCAAAGGAATGCTTTATGGCTCTATTTATCTATCTATAGTTGATGTAAATTTATTTTATTTAAAGTCGGTATTGATATATTTTATTTAAATTGAAATCTTTAAGTCAATAGGTATGTTTATTTTGAAATAGTACTTCCATAATTTTAATTTAATTATCAATAATTATTAGTTGGATTGTAGGGATTTAACCTCCACAAAACATTCTTATTAATAGTCACAAATCAAAGGTTGATATTTAACTCAAAAGTAGTTATGTCATTTCTACCATTTTAATTAAATTGATTAACTGAAAAAAATAAATAAATAAATATGAACATGTGCCATACAAATATGACTTATACTTTTTTGGGCATGTGGTATTAGTAATCCATGGCATTAGTCACGATATAAAATAATATAGATATTACAACCCGACATGAAAGACATGTAATTTTTTTTGTTCAACATGGAGTACATAATGAACAAACATAGATTCATTTTAACACTAAATCTATGAGGCACGAAAAGGGATAAAATATCTTGAGGTGCAAAACTTTCTGCAATTTTTGAATTTTAGAAAAGGTTTGCACCTCAAGAGATTTGATCCTAGATGGGGGGTTAAGATGAAGCTATGATGGTTCACTCTCAGTGACATTAGTTCTCTCTCCATATAAAGATGATGTAAAATTAAGGTGGACATTGAAGTATTTTATTTATGGGCAACATTGAAATATTTTTTCGTTATTAATATTTTTTTTGTTTCTTAATATAAGTATTATTATATTATTTTTAAATGCAATGTTACTATACAACATTACACTATGATGTAGCACCTTGAGGAAAAAATAGTAATAAAAATTCTAATTTTTTTCAGTCATAAATAAAAAAATTCAATTTTGCACCTTAATTTCAAATCAACTTTATATAGATAGATAAAGTAATTGAAAGTAATTTTTTTCTAATTTCATTTCTAAATTCCTTTTACTTTTTATTATGAGGGTAATGCATAATTCCTTCACTACTCAACTACTATATATATATATATATATATATATATATATATATATATATACCATAGGTCAATTCCATGTTGAGCATGGAAGGAATTACCCATCTCCTTCATAGTGCATTCTAATATCAAACTTATTTTTAGATGTATATGTAAACTCCTTATTGATTAGTGAAGGAATATATATATATATATATATATATATATATATAGAGAGAGAGAGAGAGAGAGAGAGAGAGAGAGAGTCACTATGATCCTCCCTAAATTGGCATGTTGTAGCTCGATAATATAGTAATTATGCTGCACTTTTAAGTCAATATATCATGGGGGCTTCATTCAATGAACCTCTAACATATTATGTGCATTCATGGTATACTAAACAATAACCCTAATCTAAAGACATATTGAAAAATACATCTAAAAATCACTTTATTTAACCCCCTACCAATACGAACCCAATACACCTTCCCAATTTAAAAACCCCCTACTTTCACTCAATATTGTAGGTATCCATTTTTTCATTAACATTTTTATACCCCTTTATATTTTTTCATTAACTTTGAGCTCCATTTTTTATACCTAGCAATATAAAAACCCTTTTACCCCTTAATATATGCTTAATATATTATGTCATTTTTTCCTCAATATATATCCCCCAATATTAATGCATGTGGTATGGTATTTCTCCCCTAGTGAAGCCCTCGTGTAGTATATATTGTGCATTGGCTAGGTACCAACAATCTCTCTCTTGCCTTCTAGATAACAGGGAGGCCAACTTCTTTCCCTAGGCCCAAATCTCTACTAGAGGTGATCCCCAGTGCCCAAATCTGTGCGAGTGATATGTTGGGTTTTGATGACTTGAATAATATTGTTGTAATGATTTCAAGCACGACGATGTTTTTCACGTCAAGAAATTTAATTCCTCTAAATTTAAAATATAAATTATAAGATATTCACATTCACCTTTACTATTATTCATATAAAATGATATTTTATATAATTGTATAATTTATTTATGCTTTCAAAATTATGTAGGTATTATTATTATACCAATTACAAAATATTAACATATTTAAATAAATATTTAAATTTTCATATATGTTTTCATCATAGAATATTTAAATGATAAAAAATAAGAATAATGTGAATAAGTTAAATTATTTGCATATTAAACAATGTAAATAAATTAAATTTATTTGCATATGTTGGAAAAATCGTCATTGATTTCAAAGAGTCATAAACAATCTATTGAAAAATTATTGTTTTGGATGTCAAAGATTACTTAACAAAAGAAGAAAATAGGATAGCCTTAAATATCACTATAAGCCCTTTCCAATGTGCTATTGCATACCTCCTAACTCCCTTAAATTAGTTTTTTAGGATAAAAATCCACTTGTTTAACCTCTGTCCAAGTCTGCCCTAATTAGTTCTAGTCGTCTTTAGTGAAAAGACGTGTATTTTCAAGGTTTAGTTTGGCCCCAAATTGGGGCTCACTCCAACAGTATTTATACACCAACCGTTGGCATTCTAGGTGCAACAATTTGGTTTTTTATCTAAGATTCAATGAGAAATCTAAGACAAAATATCTAAGGCCTTATTCCTAAAAAATAATCTAAAGAAAAGCATATTGAAGATTCTAATGATTGGCTTGGGATTTGGTTTCTAGTTTTTGTAATTTTTGGGTTACGGTTATTGGCTATTGCTGATTAATTTTTGGAGGGAATCTTGTCAAATTCTAGAGCAAACTTCACTCATATGAGGAGAACCATATTCAGTCTTCTAAGCAGCTTAGGATTCATCCCTTTTTGTAGCTAATCTTAGCTTGTACTACCATGAGATTCATCTCTTTATAGCTAACAAATTTTGGCCCTGAAGCCATAATTTCAACACCCTTTGTGGCCTAAAATAATTCAGCCTTGAGGAAATATTTCATCCTTCTATTGTAGATCAAGATATGAAATTTTGGGTCCTCATGTGGATAACCATAGGCCCGAGGCAATAGCAAAATTTGGCCTGAGGTAAAAACAAAATTTGGCCTATGAAAGGGATAGCGTTCGACCTTCTTGAGGATATAATTTGACCCTTGTTTTCAGCCTTCCTTTGTCTCAAACCTTGACCTATCTGGAGGTTATTCAAAACATATTTGTAGCTGGTTTGTTGAGGTTTTATTAAGACTATTTTGAGATGCAATCTTGAGTATATTTAGGAGTAAACTTTGAGTAATTTTAAGTAAAGCTTGAACTAGTTTCTTGAAGAAATATCGCAGCAGTTTTTAGCAAAAATTGAAGATATTTTATAATAGATTTTGAAGACCCTTTGGTGAAAATTCTTAAAGTGTTGGAGCAAACTTGAGTTAACCTTGAAGCATAATTAATATAATAATTTTGGAACATATTTGTAACCACTTTAGAGCAATCGTTGGAGTAGAATTGAGCTAAAGAATATTTGCAGAAATATTTGGAGAGCCTTTGGAGTAGGCTTGAATTTACATGGATGAAATTTTGAATCGACCCTGGACCAAGCCTTTCTTAAGCAGACTTTGAGAGAAGGTCTTGAAATTTTGAAGACCTCCTTTGGAAGCAAACTTTGAGACAAGTTGTGGTAAGATCACTTGTGTGTTTGATGATATAAGGTATGCACTTCTTAAGTTGAACTATTAATATGAAAAGGAGAAGAATTGTAGTCACTCGAGTGATGTTGTAATTGAGCCATTGTCCCTAGTACCATTTCCCAATAAAATATTGTGTATTCTATAGGTTGATTGGGTGGTGCTAGGGAAGTAATTTGTAGCTTCCTTTAGGAGGTTGTCACCTTCTTCTAGTGGGAGATGGTAAATCTTTTGATTTTAGCCCTTCCAATTGTAGTTGGTAAACTAGAATTTGTAGCTTCGTTCGTAACACACACATATATATATATATATATATATATATATATATATATTGATAGTGTTCATTTTATGTGATGTTATTTACTGACCATTTTGATACTTAAATTGTTGAAATTTATGAAATACTAATTCATCCCACCCCCCCCGCTCTCATTATTTCCAACAATTGGTACCAGAGTCGGTTGAACTCTAACAGTAATCATTGGAGGGAATATCGTGAGCATATATGGAAATGGAAGGAATCTCTTCAAAAAATATTATGGTGTTTTATAGAAATGATTATCCACTATGGAACAATTGTAAGGAAACCTACTTGAAGGCTTTAGGAGTGGATGTTTGGCTCTCCATCATAAATGGTTACAAAGTTCTCAAAAATCCTCCAACGGATCTTGATGAGAAGGAATTTTTTAGATGCAACTCAAAAGTTCTTAATACCATCATTGGTGATTTGTCAAGAACCATTAAGTCTAAGGTGATGACATGTACCATAGCAAAATAAGTCTTGGATAAACTTTAAAGTTTGTAAGAAGGTGATGAGACTTACTTAATCAAAGTAGATGAAGTTTTAAAATTCATCAGAGGATTAGAATAAAAGCTTTAATATCCTTTGGTTGTAAAAAAGGTCCTAAGATCACTTCCCTTGAAATATGATGTCAAAGTATCTACCATAGAAGAAACCAAGGAATTGACCAAGATGACAATGGAAGAATAAGATAGCACTCTAACAACATATGAAATGATAATAGATACAAAAGATATACCATCATATAGAGAAGCAACTTTTAAATCCATAATGAAGGAAAAAAATAAAGAGCTCAAGGTCGAAGGAAATCCAAACGATGATTTAGATGTGGAAGAAGAAAATTTCATTGGGAAGATAAAATGGGGAACTAGAAAACACAAAGGTAAGTTACCTTTTAAATGCTTTGAATGTGGTAGAATAATTCATTATGATAAGAGATGTCCTTTTAAGGAAAATAAATTTTTCCACAAGAAAAATATTTATTTCAAATAACACAACAACTCTTTAGGTGAAAGTGATATAGAAGAACCAGATGTAAAATAAGACATTTTCACACTCTTACATAACCCGATAAAATCATGATACTTATCATGATGACAAAGAGATCAATGATTTAGATGATAAAGAACCAAATATGAGAATAAATTCTTTTTGGGGACTTAGAAAGGATTTAGAGACCAAACAATAATATGAATATTATCATGAAAAGTTGAATAATAGTGAAAATGAAATTGTCTTGCTTTTAAATAAAAATAGAGAATTGAGAAACTTTATTGAAAAGCATGATGATGAAATTTTCTCTTTAAAAGTTCATCTTGAAGAAGAACAAATAATTGAGGAAGTGATGAAGATCCAAATGAAGAAGAATGAAGAAGAGTGTAAGAAGCTTGACAAGGAAGTTGTAACATTGAAAGTTGAAGTTTATAAGATAAACAAGAACTTGAACAACTCATTAGTTATGGATAACATTCTTAGCTATCAAAGATATCCAAGAGATAAAACATGTCTTGTTTATGAAGGCACATCTTCAGGAAAAGAAGGCACAAGTTCCAAGCCATTAAAGGAAGAAATTAAAAGGGAATTTAGAAATATTGCTACTTCAATATTTTCTACTGATGTTCCCAAGAACATCAAAAACCAACAATGGTTTGAACCTTCTCCAAGACAAAAAAAACTTCAGGAGGTCATCCTACTCTCCTAGGTATGAAAATATTTTTCTTGGTCATTGTTACCCTTGTGAAAATTTGGGCATAAAGCAACACATTATAAAATCCATACAATATACAATTACGCAAGCAGGAATTATTATGGAAGGAATAGATTAGGAAATGTTCATGTTTCTACCAATAGAAACTACAATCCATTTGAACCACGAATGAACTAGAATATTGTGTGCTACAAATGCAATAATATAGGTCACAAAGCACAAGATTGTAGGCTTGAAAATGCTCCAATGATAAAGATACAAAAGCTAGCTATGAAATGGGAAGGAAAAAGAAGGAAGATTGCAACTTAGAATTAACGGTTGAAGATAAGGAAGATGAATGGTACATAGATAGTGGATGCTCAACACATATTACTAGAGAATGAAACAAAATTTTCAGCTCAAAAGAAAAGAGAAACAATGTTGCATTTGGATATAACTCTTCTATCGGGATACTTGGAAAAGGTGTGGCAAGTCTTGGAAATGAACATACGAAGGCACAAAATGTTTTTCTAGTTAAGGACTTGAAGCATAATCTTCTCAGTGTTGGTAAGATGTGTGATCAAGAGTACAATCCCTCTTTTTACTCTCAGAAGTTTGAAATCAAAGAACAAGACACAAGAAGATTGGTCGCAATAGCCATAACAATACCAAACAACATATAGATTATAGACAAAATATTAATTCAAGCCCCCCTCTCCCCAGTATTTCCAATAACATATTTACATTATATTTCTATATCAATTATAGCCTTATAAGGAATATAACAAACTAAAATTAAATATAATATTTAATACTTCACATTTTATTTTTTATTTTCAATATATAATCTTTAATAATTTATTTTATAGTTTTATTATGATATCTATATAGAATATTGATATTAGAATGCATTATTAAGGAGATGGGTAATCCCTTCCATGTTCAACATGGAGTTGACACACACACACAAGTCCATGTTGAACATGGACGAGATTACCCGTCTCCTTCATAATGCATTCTAATATCAATATTATTTATAGATATCATAATAAAATTATAAAATAAATTATTAAAAATTATATATTGAAAATAAAAAATAAAATATGAGGTATTATATATCTATATATATCTATATATATATATATATATATATATATATATATATATCCCTATTAGTGACATGTAGAGCTTTGATGTCTTGAGTAATGTTGTTATAATGGCTTGAGCTTAACAATGTGAGTATGTGTATGCCCACATCCCCGCTAGAGGTGATCCCCAATGATCAAATCTTGGTTAGTGACATGTTGAGATTTGATTCCTTGAATAATATTGTTGTAATGGTTTGGTACCAACAACCTCACTCTTGCCTTTGGGCTTAGAAGGAGATCGACTATATACGTTCACACACATACATAAAAAAAAGCATAGATCCATGTTAACCCCATATCTATCAAGTGTTGAGAGGGATTGAATCTCTGGAAAAGAGGTTTACACACTACGAAATTTGATCCCTCCAAATGCATAATAAATCTAGAGAGTTAACATATATATTTATGTATGGTATATATATATATATATATATATATATATATATATATATATATATATATATATATATATATATATATATATATATATATATATATATATATATATATGTGTGTGTGTGTGTGTGTGTGTGTGTGTGTGTATATATATATATATACATACAAGATATACAAGATATTCAGATTTACATAAAATATTATTCATATAATAATGAGATTTTATATAATGTATACTTTATTTATAATTTTGAAATTATATGATTATTATTATTATACAAATTACATTCTTTTTTGCAAAAAATTTACATTACATTAATAAAAATGGAATAGATAGAGTACAAGAAAGGAAGCTTGGAGAGCCACATCCCATAGGTGCCACATGAAGATGTAGAAGGGAGACCATGTGCCATAGGAAGGGGAAACCAAGTAGTATACCCAAAAAATAAAAGTCTAGTACCATTATTACTACTACGAGAGGCAAAATCCTAGAATCAAGAGAGTGGGGGTGGGGACCTATTATCAATATGAAAGACTTCCATTGGATGGAAAGAGGTGTCCTATGACCCATGAGCCAGAGAATTATGCCCAAAACTAACGTAAATCATGGATGGCAAAGAGGATCCAAGAGGGATTGAGATTGAAGTAGAAAGACTAAGAAAGGATGGAGATGGAAGTTCCAGAGGGAATGTTATGTCGAGATTGTGGGAGAGGAAAAGGATGGAATAATAAATATGGATGGTGTTGTGCTGGCTTCAAAAATCCTTCTAGAAGTGCTGAATTATTCTCATTCTTGATTTAGGAGGTTGTAAGCGAGGAGATTGTGAAGTGCCTAGAAAGCATTCCCCCCACTTCAAACCTCCTCAACTTTTAGATCAATCACCTTTCATCAAATGTGGGTAGGGATGACATTGCTGAAAGGAGTTTCTTATTCTTCCACTGCAGGCATAGAAGAAGGGCAACCCTTTCCCCATCCATGATCACCACTACGAGCTCAACCATGTTCCTAGATCATGGGAGTGAATTGGAATTCAATGAATTTTGCAAGAGGCACAAGGGTAGTAGGAGACGGAGGAGCAAAGAAGTCGGGCATGCAAGGATGGGCATGGAGTGATAGGATCAAAGTAGGATGAAGAACACTCCAGAATGATGACATGGTGTGTAGTATAAATGCACACAGGGTGGTGCCCATGAGAGAGTTGAGTCTAAGCATACGAGGATGTGGTGAATGACTAGAAATAAAGGAGGGTGAGTGCATGGTTGAATGATCCATATAAAGAGGATTCCAAGTGGAGAGCGGATTCACATCGAGCTCGAGAAAATGAGAGAGAAAGTGGGAGCACCCAAATCCAAGACAAATTATAGAATATTAATATAAATTTAAATAAATATTTAAATTTTCAAATACATATTCTTTTATCATAAAATATTTCTTAATAAAAATTAATAACAATGTAAATAAGTTAAATTATTTACCTATTGAACCATGTCAACAAATTAAATTTATTTTCATATTTACATTATATTGATAAACTTTCTCATTTGTAAAATATCCATGGAATTTTCAAATTCTATATCAGTTGTCCTCTTATATGGAATATAAACAACTACCTTTAATAGTCATAATGCCAATCCATTTAATCCTTAACCATTAATTATTGAGTCATAATTCCAAGCAGTTTACTTATAATTATTCATATTTAATCATCCACCATTAATTTTTAATAATTAATCATTTATACATAGTTCTTATCACTTTTAAATTTTATTTTTAAAGTTTAATTTTCAGAAATACAATATTTTATACTTTAATTTTAATTTTAAATATATAATCCTTAATTATTTATCTTATAATTTTATTAATAAAAATATAAATCACAAACGCATATATAAATTATAAACTATTGATAAAAATATCTTTTACACCTTATTCATGCTCATATTTAACATTCATTTTTTAAAATTAAATATAATATTTTATACTTTATACTTTATTTGTTATTTTCAATATATAATATTTAATTATTTATCTTATTGATTTATGTTTTTTGATTAATTATGCTTACCATCTATGGTAATAAGTGTTCATTTAGATGGAAGAGCTATGACAATTAGGTTTTTACCCCGAGGAGGTTTTGGGATCAATAATGGAGGGCAGGGATAACAATATGGATGACGTCTGCTGTTAGAGCTATGAAAACACTTGGCCTGTCGTGGTCAATAGGTGGAAATAGGGAGAATTTTTTATTGTCGGGAAACGAAGGCTCTTATTCATCGCTGCTGCAAAGGTTAAGGGTTTTTCCTAAGCAGTTTTTGCCAATATTGTTGGTATCAGCATGCGCCGATTGCAAAGGCCTATAGTTGCAGACTGTTTATGAAACATCCTCCCTCAGCATCCAAAGAAGATGTTTATTCCACAAGACTATGTCGATATAGAACTGGAACCAAAGGATATTCTCTCGATTTGGGGTTTAGAGGCAACTCAACAAAACCTAGAGAATGTTAAACTTCTAGCTAAGATTCCAGCTGGCAAGATGGGGGTAACGAGTTTCGAATGGAATATAGGTAGTGGTTTCAGTTTTATGGAGGAGGAAAAACCAAGTTTTTCTTTGGTTTAATGTGAAGCTCTTGTTAGTGGTGTTTAGGATGTGAAGGTTCTTGCATCGGATCCAGAGGAATTGACTGTTGGAATCCTGGTGGAACTTTTGGTGAGTCCAAAAACCCCTTTAATATTTCTTGAATCTGAATTTTTCACTGGCAGCCTTGAAGATATTGTCAAAAGTAATGGATTAAGAGGGCATGAGGGCCTTAAATCCTATTTGGTGTCGAAACAACTGCCCTGTGAGCTAGGTTCTTCCCAAAGACTCAACAAAACATAGGCTTGTAGAATTGTTGGGCATCAGTGGGGGGTTTAGTTCCTTGAACATCTTGATTTAGGCAGTAATGGTGCGGCAGGAGAGGGTTTGGAGCCAGAGAGCCTGGCTTTGAAGGCAAGACTGACCCTCATCAATTGTGAGGTTTCTGAGCAGGTTGGAGGTCAGGGACCTTCAAATGAATTTCATGGCCTTAAGCATGTAGAGGTCATGGGAATTGATCCCCAGGGGGAGGGAGATGCACAAACCCATAACCCAAAGGTAGAAGTGCATTTCATAGACCTTGGGGCCTTTTTCTTTTAGAATGTGGCAGGAGAAGATAGTTTCAGGCATAATATTGAGGAGCTAATCCATGTTAGGGAAGGGCAAGAAAATTTATCAATGGTTGAGAACAAAAATTCCTCAAGAGTGAAAAGAAAGAAGGGGCGAGTAATTAAGAAGGAAGTGGTAGCCCCAAATTTGATGCTTGGGGTCGATATACAAATTGATAGAGCTATGGAAGCATTGAAGTTAATTTTGGTGGGAAGAGCAAAAGGGAGACACTACTCGATGAAGTATATCACTAAATGGATAGGAAAGGCATGGTATGGGGCTCCATATTTATAGGTTGAAGTGATTACCCTGGAAAGGGGTTGGTTTATGGTGCGGTTCGACAAAGGAGAGGCACTGGAATGGGTATTGGAGCGAAACTAGTGTTTTGGGATTTCCCCAATATTATTTAAGAAATGGACACCTCTATTCGATGCACAGAAGGAAAGGCTAGAGGAAATCTCGGTTTGGGTTCATCTCTCGGCGCTACCTCCGCAATTATGAACTGAAGATGTGTTTAGAGCCATTGGGAATACCCTGGGAACATTCCTTGAAGTTGATATGTCCTTTCTGGAGACAAAGAGTAGGAATGTAGCTCGAATTCTGGTTAGGTTAGACCCAAGAGAGGGCTTGGCAGAGAAAATTGGGCTTTTCATACTCCCAAATTATTGACTATGAGCAGTTTCCTTTTCACTACCACTAATGCCATAGTCATGGACATTTGGTGTGGGATTTTCCATTGGGATACCACAGAAGGAGAAGACATAGAGGGGATACTAGATCCAAAGGCAAAGAAAATACTGGGGTGGAGGAAAATATCCAAGAGGTGGTGACGCGGGAACAACAGATAAGAAGTTTGGAACCTATGGAGATCCAAGAGGATCAAGATCTTGAAGTGAACTAGATAGATTCAAAGGAATCTCAACATCGAGAGACCCAAGATGTGGTTGAGGACATCGGACCTGCTCACCTCTCGAAGGGTATTTTTATTCATCCCCAATCCTTTGTTGTTGTTTCTCTATCTTCATTATTATATACTCTCTTGAGTCCTAGTCACTCCACGCCTCTCCCTTCGGATGTGTCTCAATGCAATACTTAATCTCTAGCACTAGATAACGTTACAGATCTAAACTTGTCCTCCATCTCATCTACCCACTTTGATGGAGTTCCTTTCCCTATTCCATCTCTTGGAATGCCCCACTATAACTTATGACCCAGAGACAAAAAGGATGTATCATTAGAGGCCATAGGAGGGTTGGGGGGTCTGCGGGAGCCTGATTTTCCTCATAAAACATGGGGTAGAAAAACTGATATATCTAAGGCCAAGCTGAAAGCCAAGTTGGACATCGTTGATGGGAAACAATTATCTCTAGAAGGGGTGCTTAGAGAAGCACAATCCCCTGGGTCTTGATGTAATTATGTTACAAGAAAAACTTGGTTTTGGAGAATATGTGAATTCATCTCTCTACAAACTGTTGCTAGGCTGGTCCTTTGTGACAACTGATGCAAAGGGGAGATTTAGGGGTCTTGCTATGGGGTTCAAAGACAACAACATCTAACTGCTGAACTCGTGGGGTGCGGAGTTAGTCCTGGGAGCGGAAGTCTATTCTTAGGAATTATGCTTGGAGCTTTCATTTCTGAATATCTATGGGTCATGTCAGGATAGGGTACCTTTCTGGAATACCTTGTTCGCTAAATATTTTATGAACCACCCCAATTTGGTGGTGGGGGGGATCTAAAATTTTCATTAGGCATGGCTGAATCTTGGGGGCCTCTGGCACAAGCAGATACACTAACTGATTTCTTCCAGAACAATCTCATGAAGGGGAAGCTCTTAGATGTGAATTTGATCAAATCTAGCCCCACTTGGAGAAATAGGCGAACAGGAGAAGCAAGGGTGGCAAAGAGATTGGATAGGTTTTTGCTGAAGGAGGATCTGGTTAATCTCATTCCATTTTTTAGGCAATGGGTTGGGATGGGTGGAGATTCGAATCACTTCCCCATCATACTGGAGCTAAAAGGGACCAGTAGGAAGCTTGGTTCACCTTTTAAATTTAATCCAGTATCTCTTAAAGACCCTAGTTATAATAAACTTGTTAATGCAACTTGGAATCATTAGGCCACTGATCAAGGTGGCTCAATGGCTCAGAGATTTATGGGAAATCTAAAAAAAATGAAATAGGCCACAATCAACTTGGAAAAGGAAAAGAGGTTAACGGAATAAGATGATCTTAAAAGCATTAATGAAGCCCTTCAAAAATTGGAAAGTGTAGAGGAGGATGGATATGAGACAGAGGAGAAAAATGAGAGAATAAAATTACTGGAATCCTCTAAAAGAAAGATACTATTGGATTTTGAAGAACAATGGAGGCTTAAGAGTAGAGCCATTTGGCTTGCAGCAGGGGATGAAAACTCCAAGTTCTTCCAAAACTATGCAAAGGGTCAGAAAAATGCCAACACAATCTGGGAGATGAATCAAGCAAATGGAGGAACTGCAAAATCATTTGAGGAGATGGAAACAATGGGAAGAGATCACTTCAAAGGATTGTTTAGAGATCCAGAGGTAGCATCTATAGTAGAAGTCATCTAGGTGGTGCAACTGTTCCCAAGATATGCAGAGGAAGAAGAAAATGATATGATCATGGTGCCTGTCACAAAAGGGGAAGTTGAAGGAGTCATAAAATCAATGCAGAAAGACAAAAGCTTGAGGTCGAATGGTTGGACGGTGGAGTTTTATCTTCATTTTTTCGAGTCCATTGGGGATGAGCTCACAGGGGTGGTGGAAGAGTCGAGGAATAGGGGGTTTGTTTATGAGCCTTTAAACTCTACTTTTCTGGCTCTAATTCCAAAAATATATGCTCCCTCAAGTTTTGAAGATTTCAGGCCCATATCCCTATGAAACTGCCTCTATAAAATTATTGCAAAGATCATAGTCCCCTGTCTGAAACCTATACTCTCAAGGAATATTTCTAAGGAACAATTTGGGTTTCTGGATGGTAGGCAGATCCATGAAGTGATAGGAGTGGCGCAGGAAACTATGCATAACATTAAAAGGAGCAAAAGGCGTATGAAAGAATAAGTTGGTTATATCTTCACCTCCTTCTTACTCATTTGGGGTTCATAATTAGTTTCATCAACTGGGTAATGGCTTGTATATCAAATGTTTCATTTGTTGTTCTTATAAATGGCTTGACATCTTCTTTTTTTCACAGTTAGAGGGGACTTGGACAGGGGTGTACTTGTCCCCATTCTTCTTTTTATTGACATTCGAAGGCCTTAGTCAGTTGATCCTAGTTGCTAAGAGTAGAGGTGAGGTCAAAGGGATTGAAGTAGTTGTCAATATGTTTATCACACATATTTTGTTTGTAGATGATATCCTCTTGTTTAGTGATGGGTCTCAAGGGGATATACAACAACTAAAACTTGCTCTTGATTTATTTCTCAAAGCTACAGGAATGTGCATCAATGTAGAGAAATCTATAGTTGCACACGAGGGGTTTTCGATGGAAGAATTAAACCGTGTGCTTTCTATTCTCCCCTTTGAAGCTAAACCTATGAAGGACAACTTCAAATATCTGGGTTTTCATCTAAATTGTATACCTACAGAAAAAGTGATTGGAAATGGTTGTTGGCCAAAGTGGAAAAGCATATTAACCACTGGAGTTTCAAGTGGTTGTCTAGAGCAGGCATATTGGTGTTAATCAAGTCAGTACTTACTATCATTCCAGTGTACTGGATAGCTCTTACTTGGGTCCCAAAAGGTATTCTGTCCCAGATCAAGAAGTTGTGTGGTCATTTTTTATGGGCAAGATCAAAGGAGGAGACAATCCTTCCATGGATTGCTTGGGACAAGGTGGCTCTCCCTAAGGCATGGGGAGGATGGGGAATCAAGAACCTCCCTCTTTTTTCTTCTTCCCTGGTAGAAAAATCTGGGTGGCGCATTTTAACTAAGGAAAACTTGTGGACTGTTGTGGTAAAGAGGAAATATATTGACCTAGTTCTGTTGGATGAATGGATGAGAAGGCCAGATAAGAAAACTTCAAATGCTTATGCAATATGGAAGGTCACCTTAGATTCATTTGGAATTATAGAAGAAGGACTTTCTTGGCATATTGGGAATGGAGAAAATCTTAGGATTGGGATAGACCCGTGGGTGGGATGTGGCGAAGACTATGCCCTACCTCAAGAACTAGTGGACTATCTCAATAACCATGGTTACACTTACTTGAATTAGATCGTGGCGGTTGAATCCTCATCACACTGGAATCAAGGATGGAAATCAACCAAGGATATCCATCTCGAGGAAATCTGGAGAGCTTCTTGGAAGAACTATACCAGTGAGGTACAACGCATGAATGTGCAGATAAGGGACCGTCTTGATGTTCTCAGGTGGGTGCGAGCACTAACAGGCTTATATTCACCTAAGTTCGGTTACATTTATCAAATGGACAGGAGAGGTCAAGGGGTCCAGGCATGGTGGTGGAAGCCTTTGTGGAAATTAAAATTCCCAGCTAAGACAAGGTTGTTCTTCTGGTGCCTCCTAAAAACAAAAGTGCCCACCTGGGATAATCTCCAGAAAAGGAACAAGAAACTGACTAGTTGGTGTATTTTTGTGTAAAAATGCAGAGGAATCAGTGAGCCACATGTTCCTACAATGCCCATTTAGTGTCAAAATTTGGGAGGCCACTCTGAATCTTCTGGGGGTTAGACAAAGATGGAATGGCTCAGATATATTGGAAGCATGGGAAAAATGGTGGAACATAGCCCATGACGTACATCTGAGAAATTTACCACCAATTATTTCATGGGGAATTTGGATAGCAAGGAATAAAGGAATTTTTCAGGACCACACTCCAACTCCTTCACCAATTGCAGCAGAATGCATAGTAATTTTTCCTTAATACCTGAGACTCCACCCAAACAGTCTACTCGGACCATAAGAGAAGAAATTATCAAACCCAACATTCCTTGGGCATATTTCGATGGAGCATCTGATGCTCAGAATAGGTGTGGGGCAGGTTTGGTTATTCACATAAATGAACACAAATGCTTCAAAGCTTCAGTGGGCCTTAGATAAGGAACAAATAATTTTGTAGAACTCCAATCATTGAAAATATTAATGTGTTGGCTTTGAGAAATGGGGATTCTTACTATTCAAATCTTTGGTGACTCTTTAAATGTTGTTAACTAGTTTAATGAAGTGCAGAGATGTCAAAACTATATTTTGATTCCACTCATAGAAGAAATTTTACATTTAAAATTGGGTTTTGATTCTATATATGTTTGCCACATATACAGGGAGCAGAACACAGAAGCAGACCTCCTTTCTAAGGAGGGTCTACAACAGATTGTGGATGCATGGCGCATAACAGAAGAAGAAGAGGGGAGGGTCCATGTGTCGGACCAACAACCTTACATCAGATGATCTTTCTTTTTGGTTAAGTTCTGTCTCGCATATGCTTATACTTTTCCCTTTATCTGTTGGTTCTTCATATCAGTCTTCGACATACTTATGTTTTTATATTGATCACAATGGAACAATTTTTAGTTTTTGTTGATTAATGTATACAGTGGTTCTATAAACCTGGTAACTTTGATGTATGGGTCATTTTCTCCTTAATGGGGAGGCCCAACTATGATATTTTGTTGTATCTTGATAAACTGACCATGATTAGCATTTTTTTCTTTTTGTTGGTTCTCAGTTCTGTTAAGTGTTATTCTGCTTTGTAAGTGGGATCACGTTTTCAAGAATGCTTTTGGCATCTACTACTGTAAATTTTTATTGTCTTAATAAAAAGTTTGATTTTTTCCTTGGAAAAAAAATAATTATTTATCTTATAATTCTATTAATAACAAATTATATCACAAACATGTATATAGATTATAAATTATTGATAAAATATATTTACACCTTATTCGCGTTCATACTCACATTCATTCTTGTAAAATGAATATTATATATATTACTGTTATCCAATTTTAAGGTCACGGCCAAGCTAGACACCAAATTTGTGTATGAGACCCCCTTGTTTGTGGGACAAGGGACCCACCTTCATGCAGCGATTTGACTGCTAAGTCTACGAAGGCATACATACTCTACCCCCCTCTGGTTTTGAACTTGTGACCTCTTAAGAAGAAACACATACCCTTCACCGTTGAGCCCATATATATATATATATATATATTACCCAAACAACCATCCTTTATTTTAATGGAAAAAATTAAATCCTTTATTTATTACATTATTTATATACCTCAACTTATTATTTAAAAAAGGTTATTGAATCTTAAATCTTATATTAGTTTAACAGGTTATAAAGAATGTAATCAACAACATTTAACATCATTTTCAATAAGCTTTCACGTGCTCCCTCTTTATATTCATTTTCCTCTCTCTTATTTTTTTATCTTTCTCTCATCTATTTATAGTTATATTATATTTATAAATAAATTATTTTTTGTAACTTATTCATAATATTATGGATAATTAATACATTATTATATAAATATATATATATATATATATATATATATATATATATATATATATATATATATATATACACAGTTTAATCTATTAGAGATTTGAACTTTTTGAATCTCATGTTTTACATAATATTTTATAATATGGTAATGGCCAATTAAAAGGTTCACCTTAGGCTAATTAATATAATATTTAAATGAATATTTCTCATAATATTTTTATTGTGTTTTTTCACCACAAGTTCATTTTAATTCTATATCTATCACTCTTACATAGATCCAAGAGATTTAATTTATCTTAATACTTGATAAATTGAGAATTAACATGGATCCTCTCTCTCTCTCTCTCTCTCTCTCTCTCTCTCTCTCTCTCTATATATATATATATATATATATATATATATACACACACACACACACACACACACACACACACACACACACACACACACACACTTCATGTGTCAACTTCGTGTCAGGTATGGAAGGAATTACAAATCTCCTTCATCTTCATGAACACATTAATAACACAAAACATATTTTTTTTTATCATTTGCTTTATATAATATGTGTGTAGTTGACATAAAACCTTTTTAAGCAATATACCCATTAAAATAAATAATTATGCGATATATTCATTGAAATATTTTATTTATGACCCACATTTTCCATATTAAAATGTTTATTATTGTTATTTTTAAATAGACATCCCTTAGGTATTGATAGATTTTACTCCATATTAAGCATTGAAACAATTACAATTCTCCCTCATACCATAAATTAGAAAGCACATATCAACTAGTATAGATCCATCTTAACACCTAATTTATCAAGGGCCTATAGGGATCAAATCTCTTAATATGCAAGCTTCTCTTTTAGTGCAAAACTTGAGGAAATATTTCCACCATGATAAATTTATTACTTTGGATGCTTGATAGATTTCAAAATTAAGATGGATTTATGCTCATTATTAATAATATTATTTATATTTATAAATTTCACATCTTCATACATGCAAATATTTCTAGTTTTTATTTTATTAAAGCCCTAATAATACATATAATTACATATATGCAGTAGTTTTCTCTAATATGTTTAATAAAAAAATCTATTTATTTTTAATGTGATATGCATAACATTGATGATATAGATAGATAAGTTGGAAAAAAAATTAGCCTTGTTGGCCTAATATCATGGTGACTAATATGAATCATTATTATTTAAATTTTTTTATTATTTTTAAGAAAAAATTGTTTGATTTTTATTAATAAAAGAAAAAAATATAATATAGCAATTGAATTCAGTACATTCATTCATGGATACTACAACATCTCTCTCTCTCTCTCTCTCTCTCTCTCTCTCTATCTATATATATCTATATATATATATATATATATATATATATATATATATAAACTCCATACCTAAATTAGAAAGCATCTATATTTAGATAAATAAATAGATAGATATTTACATTGATTTTTTCCCTATTAACAATTCTTTTAAATGTTACATTACATGTTCATATTAAGCATTGTAGAAATTATAAATCTCTCTTATATCTTAAATTCAAAAGTACCTATCAGTGGAATAAAATATTTCTTTCTACATACCATTTCCATATTTTTATTAATATTTTTCAAATGCTACATATCAATTCCATATTAAGTTTTGAATAAATTAGACATAAGAATTTTTTTATTTCAAATACTTTATGTCATTTTACATAAAGTTGATATAAAATAATACTACTTAATATGGACATTGAAATATTTTATTTATGGTTAACATATATATATATATATATATATATATATATATATATATATATATATATATATATATATATATATATATATAAACCCCACCTGTAAGTAAAATACTAAATGAATTACATATCTCCTTCATATTAATTTTTTTTAAAAGAAAAAACATAATTTTGATATTTTTAAAAGAGAAATAAAGAAGTACAATATTTTGGCTACAGAGCAACTCACTTGATTTCTTAATAGACATTTTATCTTAGCGTCCAAAATATGCTTTAGTCTTACATAATGCAGAAAGGCTAACTTGTCATCCAAAATATGTGTTAGTCATACATGAAGCAAAAACACTAACTTGTTACTAGAAAAGAAAGATTAAAGAGATTACAGGAAAAGACTGACCATAGAACATTATTGTACAATTTTGAACAGGAATAAATACCAACATGAAAAAGTAAATCTTTCTCTAAAAAAAATCTTCTAGAACATTATGCTCCCTATAATAGTGAAGGATTTGAAGATCAACAAATTGTTGTAATTGCTAGATCTCCCTTTTCCATGATTCTAGCTAAAGGATTCTAAGATCCATATTTCCATTGAACCAATCCACTATTGTTTTGGAATCACTAATCAGTTTAAAAACCTTCACTTGCTTCCACAAAGTAACTACAAAGCACACTACAGGAAAATCGACTTAGCAACTAAGTTTGTACCATTTCCAATTCCTAGCTTAAATTTTAGAACCACAATATGAGGGAATAGAATGATAATACCAACCCCATAATTCTCCCTTTGATAAGAACCATCAAAGAAACCCCATAAGTTTCCTTCAGATAGCATCAACTCCCTTATAATTCGTCATTTCCATGGGCTTGACATGTTCCAGAAATCAAACTTTAGAATTATGTGCAATTACTATTAAGCACACAATGTCACTCTGAAAGAGAAAAAAAATCTCACTAACCAAATGCCCCACCTCACAAACATCGGAAAAAAATTAAAACACAAAATAGATTCATTGTTCTAATAACATAAAATACAGAATCCAAGACCTCCCCATCCTTTTTTTGTTAAAGCATCACACGGGAGAATTTTCATTTGAAGGAGAAGTCATTAAAAAGGACTAACATATCACCTTCCCATCCTTCTTTTGTTAAAGCATCACATGGGAGAATTTTCATTTGAAGGAGAAGCCATTAAAAAACACTGACATTTCAAGGACCTTGACCCTTCCAAACTAAATTAAACCACCATTTCAATTCATAGGTCATATTTTTTGAATCAAAGAATTTTATCTATGCTTTGCTGAAATAACCCCAAATTGCTTATTTTAAGGAATGAAGAGGATAATCATATTGGATTGTTATATCAATATCATTTTTATATGCTACTTATTAACTCCATATTAAAAGTAGAAAGCAATTATAAACCAAATCCCAATATATTAGTCAATAATACTTTTGTATACCTTCAAAAGTATCATATGAGATAGTGAAAATGTTAGCATAGCCAAGCTTTACTCCCAAACATATGAGGCACATCCACCCTTGTGACTGGGTGGATGATCTACTAATATGGAGACAAAGACTTCAGATGTTAATCTCTATACAATCCCATAGATATATGATTTCTACGTCAGAATATGAGGAGATGTTTATTTAAAAATATGCTAATAATGAAGGAAGTGTACATTTAAAATTAGATTGATAAAGAAAAATATTTTAATATGGGTCATAAATAAAATGTTTTTGTGACTATGTTGAGTAAAATATTTCAATCTTAACTATGAGTATATTACATAAAACATATAAAAATAAAAAATTCCTTATATTTAAACTTTTTATGTGTTAGGCCCCTATTCGAGAGATATTCTACAACTACAACCTAGTATGAGAGAAATACTAATATATATATATATATATATATATATATATATATATATATATATAGGGCATACAGAAATACTTCAATGTCCACCTTAATTTTACACCATATGTATATATAGAGAGATAATGTAATTGAGAGTGAAAAATCTCTAAATTTATTTATAATTTCTTTCTACTTCTTAGTATGAGAGAGATGTGGAGTTCCTCAAATATTCAATATGAACTTGACACATGATATTACACCCTAGCATGAAGATGATGTGTAATTCATTTCATTATGTAGAGTTGTCATGTTGTTTTCCTAAAAGAATATCAATAACAAAATAGTGTTAGCCATAAATAAAATATTTCAACATCCATATTTATGCCAATAGGCATGTCAATTTTGGAATCGGAATTTCAGTGTTTTAATTTAATTATAAAAAATTATTAAGTGGATGTTAGGGATTTAACCTTCATGGAATATTCTAGAATATAATTCACAAATCAAAATTTGAGATGTATCCCCAAAGTAGTTATGCCCTTTTTCCATTTTAATTAAATTGATTAATTAAAAAAATGCCATATAACAAGTATCATATGAAATGAGTTATGGTTTTTTAGGCATCTAGTATTGTTAAGCCATTGTATTGTAACAAAGCCTATTTACCTATGAAGAATCTCCATGGTAAAGTGGAGGTGAATCTTCATAGTTAAGAATTTTGTAATTTGTTTTTTTATATATATATATATATATATATATATATATATATATATATATATATATATATATATAGAGAGAGAGAGAGAGAGAGAGAGAGAGAGAGAGAGAGAGAGTTATAATTTAGTTAATATTTATGATTTTTTAAATTGTAGCAACCTAAGAAGTATCTGAAGTAAAAAAAATAAAATAATAATAATAATATTATGGTTGTCATGGATATGTGCCTCCAAGGTGGGGTAGCTAGATTGGCTTTGTGATATGAAGTCTTTGTTATGTGTGTATTTCAAGGTTTAAATCCCCCTTGAAGAGTAGGAGCCATGAGTGGCAGCACATAGGAGTGTGCATGGGTTCACCTAGAGGTATAGCAGTAGCTATAGGAATCAACCTTGTGTCACATGATAGGGGGCGTATGGGGGTGTGCATGGGTTCACCTAGAGGTATAACAATAGCCTTAGGAATCAACATTTTGTCGCATGAGTATAATTCAAACATTTAACAAGATTTTGAACCATGGAGATTCACCTTCACTTTAACATGGAGATTCTTAATCTCTACACTACAATGGGCTAATTTCACATGCCAAAAAAACATAACTCATTTCATATGATACTTGTTCATATGACTTTTTTTAAAGTTAATAAAAAGACAAAAAAAATATATCTATTTGGTTAATAAAGATATTAGTATAACCTATCCTAATTCTGTAAAATTAGTCTAACCTATTACCATAACTCGAATAACTCGCAACAATGAGGGCTTTATATTAGAGAAAAAGCGTTGTGATGTAGACTCCTAAAAAGATGATGCACAAACCGGAGTTTATAAAAAATCCAGTAGAAACAACAAACTATTCCTGTTTTGACACTGTTGAGTTTTTATCTAAAGCCAAAGAGATGGATAGAAACTTCAAGCATTATGATTATGATTATGATTTTAATCATAATGTTCCTGCTCCTCGCCAAACATAATCATAAGATGTTTAATGATTTTATTAGTGCTTAACTGGATAATAGATGCATGTATCGGACGTCAATGATTTATTATCAGAGGGCAGTATGGCCCCTTCCTAAATAAAAAATAAACAAATAAGAATAAGAATAGAATAATAAAGATATGATTCTAAAAAATGACATAAAATATCTTATAACGAATTTAACACGATAAAACCAAAATCTATCTTTTAGCGAATAATTGAACCCGATAAAACCAAATCTATCTTATAGCTAATAATTTTATTTTTAAATCGAGTATCTAAAACTTTATAAAGTTCCGTAGATTATGTCTTAGGCCCCTTGTCTTCCCTAGAATATGGTGAAAACGATACGCCCATTATCATCAAAGTAGTGATGCTGATAATAAAAATAGTGATGGTGATGCACCAATGAAGTCATTCTTATTTTTTTGTTCTCCAATTTCTTAATTGTATAATTAATTATATTGAAGAAAATGCGCCCCCACACTTGTCACGTCCATCAAATATTTACATCACTAACAGGGATGCTTTTCATGACATTTAGAATCTATAAATGGGAAAAAAATCCATCGACGTATTAAAATATTTTTTTAAGTTTCTTAAAACTTTGTTTATATGTATGAGAATGACATTTTGATAACCTATTTAATATTATGAATTAATTTATTTAAAAAATAAAATAAAGTTATTTTGATATTATTATTAATATGCAAAAATATTAAATCATTAAAATTATTTATTAAATTATTATTATTATTATTATTTATTTTATTTTATAAATTTATTTTTATATTTAGAAAAGTATTTTTAAATTATTATAATTTTTATAGGTTAAAAATAAATAAATTTAAAAAGTCTACAACAAAATTTCAAAATCAATTTATTAGTAATTTGTTTTAAAAACTTTTTACAATTTAGTCAAAGAAAATTTTAAGGATGGAAATTTATCTCAAAGTTTAGAAACTTTGGCGAATCTTATTAGTCTCTAATGTGCAAACTATAATAAATTTGCTCATATATTTGTAAAAAGTATTCAAATTTATAATAATTTTTTATATAGCCTTTATAAAATTTTGGCCATCTTTAAGGTAAAATAATCTTATACTATAAAAATTTGGCGAATCATTTATAGAAAAAATGGAAATTGGCAAATCCTTTTTTCAGAAAAAACATGGAAAATTAGTCCACCTACGAATATTAGCCCTTAAAATTTACCTGAATTCAGTATGGATAAGATGTGATTTCCTAAGATCACATTAAAAAATAACTATTATAATCATACAAATCAAATGGATAGTAAATGTCAATAGGCATCGAGGCACCTCATAGTACATGTCGCATTTCTATGATTTAAAAAAGTCATAAAAATTAACTAAACTATAACATGATATTGAAAAACAAAAAGGGCATAACTACGATATTCCATGGAGTCTAAATCTTTACTGTACATCTAATATTTATTGATAATTAAATTAAAATTGTGGAAGCCTTATTTTGAAATATACACACACAATGGCAAATTAAACTTCAAACCAACATAGGTCCATCTTAACCTTAGATCTATCAAACTCCTAGCGGGATAAAATATCTTGATGTGCAAACCTCTTTTAATGTGAAAAACTTGAAAAAAAGTTTGCATCTCAAACGATTTGATCCCTTTTGTGATTGATAGATCCAAGGTTAAATGGATCTACTCTCTCTCTCTCTCTCTAAATGTTTTCTAGTTATTAATATATTTTTAGATACACATCTCTCTATTCTTGAAAAGTAGAATCCATCTATCGCCCCCTCTCTCTATGCTACTCCATAAAGCATTAAAGAAATTATACATCTTCCTCATACCCTAAATTTGAAAGCACTTATCAATAAAAATAAAAACTATAGCAACCATATAAATTAAATGGCTAGTAAACACTAATAGGCATCAATCCATGATAAGCACCAAAACATTTTCTTAATCTCTAAATGGGCTTTGTTACAATCCATGGGCCAATACCATGGCTTATCAATACCACATGCCCAAAAAACCATAACTCGTTTCATATGACACTTGTTCATATACTATTTTTTAATTAATCAATTAAATTAGAAGGGGAAAAAGCACATAAATAATTTGGAAATAAATCTCAACTATTGATTTGTGAATACTACTAAGAATATTCTATAATATTTTATGGAGGTCAAATCCCTACTATTAGACTCTCAATTGTGAGCACCCACACGCACCTCGAATGATATCAGGATGAAAAACACAGTGGGGCATCTATTGCGTTGAGTTGGGCATCCACATGGTGGAATGAGTCAAGATGAAGTGCACCCAAGGAATATCCCATAACTACATGTGATCTATAAATTGTCGTGGATATTCGACTGGATAGTTCGTCACAACAGATCTAATAATTTTATATTAAAACTTTGAAAATTCTACACTATTACAATTTATGAAACTTTAATATTTGAGGATTTAACTGCAATTAGTGCATGCATGTGAATGGAAATTATGCAGAAAAGTAGAGAATGACAAAATAAGCATGCACACACATAAGACACAAGATATGCTCTCTAGGAAACCCTTTCGGGAGAAAACCCAACTAGAAGGTGAGGTTACTTTGCTCTCTTTCTTTGTCTGGAAATATGGTTGCAGGTACAAAAAAGTAATGTTCATGGCCCCTGGTCTGCTATAGTGCACAGATCCTCTCTGTGTGCTCTACCTCCTGTCTCTCTTGGATGTCTTTGCTCAGCTATGGAAAAAAATCTCTCGAAAGAATGGAATCCCTCGTCCCCCTAGTGGCTTGGTTATAACACAACTCGATAGCCTACTAGTGGTTAATTTTGACTACATCAACTCTTAACTAGAGTTAAAATATAGACTATTCTAGATTCTTTTACATCACAAACATGTGGCTAGCCCCTTTTCCATAAATAATGAGGGTTGACGCGACATCCTCCCGAACTATAGGTGTGAAAACAGGAAGGTCAACTTTTGAGTAGCATAACTTTTTCTTACAAACTCTAATTGATGCGCTTCTTACATTGTTGGAAAGAACTCTTTGTGTAGAATAGCATGAAAATGTGTTGCACTAAAGAGAAAAATCTTACCCCTAAGAAATTTGATGCCTCAAAAAACTCCTGGAAGGTTTCAAACCTCGTTTCGCCAAACTAGGTACCACTGGTAAAAATGGTCCGTGAGTTGATTCCTCCACTTTTTCCACTCCAAATGCATCGAGATGGATGACAAACAATACAATGATCCAATTTGGATCAACACGACATGGCATGGTGGGACCATTTGATGTTGATTATAATTGAGACATATTATGATAGAATAGATTGTTGCAGCAATCTGATAGGTCAACCCAAGGAGTTGAGGGGTCACAACCCCTATATATATATATATATATATATATATATATATATATATATATATATATATATATATATATATATATATATATATATATATATATATATATGAGGTTTAGTGCAAGTGGAAGAACAACACAACTGAGTGGAGAGTTCAGTGACAAGGATGAGCCAAATATCAAGGTAAAAAGGAGTCGCACGAAGAATTAAGGATGAAAGGGTAAGTCCTTCCTATAGATAGGGATAGATAAATTTGTGTCAAGTTGAAGTTTGAACCAGTCAACAGTTTGAGGGTGAACTAAGGTCGTAATAGCAATGTGCAGGTCTGAACTGAGCCAAGGGTGCATTGGTGGTTTGTGATTTCACGGCTAGAGAAACGAGGGGTTAGTTGACCCAAGTGACTCAATAGTCAACCCGAGGTAAACCGAGGATTCATCCTAAGTTTGTCTTGGCTTGTATGTGTGGAGAGGACGAGTAGGGGATCACCTAGCCTCCTTCCAAATGATGTAACATTTGTATACTTGGATTTTGGGTTGTAGTATATGATTGGAGATATCATCCCTCCTTTATACACTTGTATATTGTTGTGTTGATGTGATGTTGATGTATGTGTAATTGTTAAATAATTGAATTATGTATATATGATGAAGTAAAGAAGATAAATTGTACTTTTGACTAGTTACTTGTTTATTTTGTATACATTGTTAACTAATCACATAGACACAAGTATAATTGTAGAGGTGTAGTCCAGGTGTAGTACTTGCAAGTTGGTCATGCCATTGTTGAGGAACCACACTAGTGATGCATGCTTAGATGTCACAATATTCCTTAACTCGTTGGAATTCTTTGGGGGCATGAAAAGCGGTATCAGAACATTTTCTATGGAGATATGCACACTACTAATGGAGGTGGTATCAAATCATTTTTTATGGCAAGCTCCACACCACCAGAGGAGGTGGTATCAAATCATTTTTGTGGTAGGCTCCACACCAATAAGAGATGTGGATTTTAAAGCTCATTTGTGATAGATTGATTGACACGGGGACTCTTCATAATTAGTGAGATATTGTTGGAGCAGGTTGATATAGAAAGTGGTTTATCACATGAGGTGATTCGCAAGTGTTGGAATATTCACCAATACTGAGATGGGGGATAAATCAATATTGGGCTCTTTTTATGTATTTTAATCATATCATGTAAACATTAAATAGTTAAAAATACTAATAAATAATGTATAACATCATAAACAATACACACAATATTTTTGGGTGGAAACCCTTCCGAGAGAAAAACACCAAACATTTCTTGATATATGTCTTAAATATTACATCAACAGGAAGCTCCAACTTCCAAGATTTTCCAGCAACAACTGGAAGGAGGCTTCAACCCCTTGGTTTTATCATCTCCAATTGAAATGATGCCCCAATACCCTAGTTTTACCAACTCCAACTAGACATATGCTCCAACACCATGATTTTATTATCTTCAACTAAAAGGATACTCCAACATCTTTGTTAACATCAATCTATTGCACTAGCACCACCCTACACCCCTAAAGTGTTCTTAGGATACAACCTGAAGGAGACTTCGCACTCATCCTTGCACCACCTTGCCACCCTAAATATAGGAGATAAAATAATTGCATTGGTCACACTAATCAACATTTGCACTATGGTCATTGCATTACATAGTTATTGCTCTAATCAGATATCACTAAACCACCTCGTATTATATCTAATAGTTGATTTTCTATCACAATACTATCTATAATACAAAGCATCAAACCTTATCTTGACAATTCTCGCTCATCCACATATCGACATACAAACTTGGCTATCACCGACAAAACTTAGTCACATATAAATACATGCAATTCTACCAAACTTTGTCTGCAACAATATATTCATGACAATATAATGCTCATGACATTGAGAGCTAAAGTAGTGGTTTCTGTTCTCAGCCTTAGTTACACTTATACAAAAATATATGGCCTTAGCAATGAGTACATGTAAATGATGAAGACTATCTGCAATATAAACAAACTCAGTAATGACTGCCAGATACATAGTTCTAACATATAAGGCATGACAATCTCATCCATGTTCAATGAGCAGTCATCAACACACTCTTACTCTGTCGATATCAGATAATCAATCATTTTGATCAACAATAGATATAAATAATGTATTACTTAGTACTAGAAATACAAGAATACTTAGAATTCAATATAGTGCTTGAAAATTCCCAGATCTTTCTAGCCATCATATAAAAAAGAGTATCAACAACAAATAACTAGCATACCATTTCTAACCAAGTTACTCAACCTTATAGATTAATTTGGCATTTCACAATAGATTTGATCATCATAACATCTCAACATGCAATCGTTTAGAATTTGTGGCAGCATGTATGTTAAACCCTATCTTTCAACTCCAAAAATTGCAAACTAAACACAATGCTGCAACTTCTAGGAACAAAATCTCTACTACACCAAACATAACTATATAATTCGAAGCATGCTTTTAGATGAATATGTTGCTTTTATAGAATTTTGAACATGCCTTTTAACAACTTCATCGCACCTTCAAATGAGAAACCTCGATTCTGAGGGCCAAACCAAGTCTAATTTGGCCCTAAACTTGTCCCTTAACATCAACAACTAAACCTAATTCAAATTTCACTCTGAATTTGATTTGAAAATTAGAAATATCCCTCATATCAAATATTTGATATGCCTCAAGAACTCGATCTCAGAATGAATTCAATATAGCTCGAATTCTGCCTCAGAATGACTTCAAAATAGGATGCAATTTTCTCTCTAATATGGCCTCAAGAGGGCCTGAATTTGGGTCAAATCAGGCCTTAGGAAAGGCCTCTTAAATATCCTCATAAAGGCCCTCACTCAGCTAATGATGGTCTTACTAACAAATTCGCTTGATCTTACCATTTAATTTCCTCATCAAGTGTGAGGCATCATGACTACACCATAGGGGCTTCTAAACTTTTGGGCTTCCATATCTTCCTTCCATGTCTTCTTTTACATTAGATATTCCAATTGATGAAATCTACTAACATATATAAAGAGCATTCAAATATGAAGGTTGGAATCAATGACAACACCATTCAATAATCTCCCACTTTTCCATTGATGGAAACACATATACTCCCTTGACTCCATGCTTCTAATCTTGTTCTCCAGATTTATATCCCCCTTTGACATCATTGGAAAAGGGTAACTCCCCCTAACAAAATATCCTGCTTTATCTTCTTGCAATTTTCTTTATTCCTTTGATTATTTCTCTCCCCCTTTCATGATGTGCCTCAAACAACTTGTCACTAGCTGATTCTACCTGTCAATGTGATTTGCTGAAAAAATAACCTCTATCGTAATGGCAATTCATTCCATAATTCTCCCTTATATCAATCTTGGAAGTTCCATATGACTAAGTCTTTTAAATATGATGATCAACTATACACAATGTTGGTTAATCTTCCAATAATGTCGATCAGTGACAACTTCTTCAACAAACCACTAAGAAAATGCCTTTCCAAATCAAACTATTGAATAATATATCTTCAAATTTGTAATTTCTAATACTTAAACTCCCCCTCTTCAACATTCATAGGACTATGAGTCTCCAAGCTAGATTATTTAGAATGATATATGAACCGTGTTTGCTACAGGATCATTATGAACCTTGACATCTTCCTTTTGTACCTATAGATTTATCATGGCCTTGTGATTTTACAGATCCTGAGAGCATGACCTCTGATATTTCTTCATTCACTTGATCTTCTTGTTTTTTTTTCTTATCCAAACCTTCTCGTACCGATATTAGTATTTTTCCTCATGGAATACTTCATCATGTATTTGCTATCAAAATTTATTTGTCCATAGTTATGGCTTTTTTAACATTCAATGTGGAACCTGAATGATAGAAAAATTGGTGTATACTTTGTGCTAATGAAGCCATTTGGATATTTTTCTTGTGTTCCTACAAACTTAGTTCTATGGTTTTGATAATGACCTTAATAATGGTCCATTTCATAAGCTTTTCAATCCCTATCCTTATGCCCAAAAATTGTGCATGAAAAACAATAACCATTAAACATACTAGGGTAATTGGATGAAATCGCTAGCCTTGATATTGTTGGTCTTCTAAATGCATTCTTTAATGGAGGAGGTTCAGTCCTTTGTTGATCATTGTCCTTGATTACTTCAGTAGAATTTTCAATATTCTTCTGGATTTCACTTTGATTTGTCCTTTGAAGGGTTTCTCTTTCAAGTTTTTCTTCAAGCTTGGTATGTGGGGACTCAAAACTTGTGCCTTCATTGCATGGAAATTTACCTTCATCTTTAAGTGAGAAATTTCTTGTTCCCTTTTAGTAATTACATGGTTCTTATTTTCAACGTCATGCATTTACTCCTTCTTTCATTCCTTGAGCCTCTTTATTTCACCTAGAGTGACAAAAAGTTCCTTTTTCTTTTGAATAACTTCTACCTCATGCTCTTGAATGGATTCCTCTAATTGGCTTGTCAATATTTTCTCTCTCCTTTTTACTTCCTCCACTTGAATTATTAGGAGAGAAAATTATTCTTAGATTATATGATTTTTCTTTTATGTTTTCTTCATATTACTTAAGCCATTGATCAATTTTCTCTCCAAATCAACTTTTTCTTCTTCTTTTTCTTCGATGTCATAATCTTTGATCTAATTATATGCTCTATTTGAATCACGATCATCATCATCTTCATCTTAACCTACATGCTTCTTTGAGTATATATTTTGAAGCTTCTTCCAAAGCCTTTTGGTTGATGAGCATTGATCCACTTTGGATTTTACGGAATCTAGAAAAGCACTTAAAATGATATTTATGGATTTTGAACGATACCTTCTTGATTCATTGGTTGATGTATTTCCAGAAACAATAGAACCCCACACATAATAACCATGATCTTTCAAATATACTTCCATTTTAGATTCCATATTTCATGTTTTGTTTCATCGAACAATGAAGTTGGACCAACCTGTTTCTCTTCATAAGTTATAACAAATTCTGGGACTACTACAATATCAAAGACTTCCTTTGATCATTTATATGTGTGCTTCCTTGATTTTCCCATTTTTGATCTATTGAGATCTTCCTTTCAACTATTACACTGCAACTGAAGGAAACTGCTCTATTACCAATTGTGGGAATATTCACCAATATTGAGAGGGGGGCGAATCAATATTGGCCACTTTTAAAAAAATTAATCATATCATGTAACATTAAGCAGTTAAAATCATAAACACTACACACGAGATTTTTAGGTGGAAACCCTTCTGAGAGAAAAACTAATAAATTATTATTAATATATGTCTTAAATATTACACCAACAGGAAGCTCCAACTTCTAAGATTCTCTTGCATCAACTATAAGGAGGCTCCAACCCCTTGGTTTTATAATCTCTAACTGAAAGGATGCCCTAACACCCTGGTTTTACCAACTCCAACTGGAAGGATGCTCCAACACCCTGCTAGCATCAATTTTCTACCCTAGCACCACCCTGCCACCCTAAAGTGTTCTCACGATCGAACCTGAAGGAGATTTCACTCTCCACCTTACACCACCCGACCACCCTAAATATAGAAGATAAAAGAATCACATTGGTCACACTAATAAACCCCTGCAACATGATCACTGTGTTTCACATCCATTATTATTATCAAATGTCATTGAACTACCTCAACTTCTATCTAATAGTCAATTTGATGTCACCATATCATATGCAAAACCAAAAGCATCAAATCCTAGCATGAAAATTCTCGCTCAAACACATATCAACATACAAATTCAAACATCAATGACAAAAACTAATCGCATATAAATACATGGAGGTACACTGAATTAGTTATACACAATCATACTCATTCTTCCAAACACTGCTAATAACAATATCTCCAAGGAAATATAATGCTCATGACAATGTTGGAAGCTATGATACCGATTGTGTTGAAATTGTAGTAAGAAAAAGCTTCATTTGACTATTTCCTTAGTCAAATGGAGAAAATTCAATTTTCCACATGAGTGGGATGAATTGGATCGTAGTTAGCTAGAGTGACATAGCCTTGTCTAGTACTTAAATTAGTAAATTTGAGTTTTTAGGCTAAGTAGAGTTGTGCATGTATTAGTTGCTAAGATTTAGAAATCTAGTTCAGTTATTGGTAATTGAACTCAGTTAACTGAGCTCAAGTTATTAGTTGAGTCAATTGAAGGTTAGTTGAGTAATAGAATTTTTGTTAACGCAACGATCTATTAGTTAACTAGTCAATCAACTAAAAATAGACCCAACCATGCATGTAATTAAAATTTCCTATTTGTGCGGATGGAAAAGGCACATTTGTATTTATAATTGTATACTATTGAGTGTACAATGATTTTTCATTGAGAAAGTGATAAATTCCCTTTGGATATGTGCAAGGAAATTTTTTGTATTATTTAGGAGCTTAATTCCTCCAAGATTGTGTAAGGAAATAAGAGGTTGGATGAGGCTTGAATTGGATAAGTGTTGGCCAGAGAAGGCTAGGAAGTAGGAGAACATTTTTACAATGAAGGGTGTGCTTCATAGTTGAAGAATGACATTGTAGTTGTTCTCTTTCTCATCTAAATTAATGTAAAGCAACGGATGGGTATTTTTCCCAGTTGGATTCCCTTATAAAATCATTGTGTTCCTTATGTTTTGATGGTTGCATGTTATTGCATGTGTTTCTATCGTGTATTTTCCTTTTAGGAGAATAATAGAAAAAAATTATGTATGTTGATTTCAATTTGATTTCATTAGCAGTAGAAAATTTCTTTTCATTTCTACATGGTACAAGAGCCTCAGAAGACTACATAGAAACCTTGTTCTAGAACTTTTCTTAGAGAAATTTTGATTTGCATAATTTTTGGTGCAGATTCTCTTCAGTGTAGGAAAATTGTCTTTCAGCGGATTGAGGCTGGAGTATGCATTAGAGGGCACCTCAAATTTTTGTGCTTGGAAAGACAAGATGGAAGTTGTCCTAGATGATAATGGAGCATGGGAATATACACAAACTAATATAAACCAGCAGGATCATATGCACAATCACTTTCCCAGTGGAAGAAAGACACAACAAGAGCCAGGAGGATTATTTTGGAGGGTGTTAAAGATCATGTGGTTTCGAACTTGCATGGAAATGAGATTCCTTTTGCAATGTGGAAAAATATCATAGATCTCTACCAGAGAAATAATGATTCCAAGAAATTGACATTGAGGAATATTATCAGGAGCATTCGAATGAATAAAATTCAAACCATTCCATAATACCTCTTTAGATTCACTCAGGTTTGAGATGAACTTGGAGGAGTTGGAGAAAATATACCCTCTTCAGAATTAGTGAGCCTAGCTCTCCTAGGCCTTCCAAAATATTTGCACGACTACCAAGAATCTGTAAATGGAAGGGACAAATTACCAAGTTGGGAGATACTTTGGTCTGATTTGGTGCAGGAAGAAATTTGGAGGAACACTAGAGATAGAGTAACATCCAAAGTTGAGGAGGAAGATAATTTTTCCTTGGTTGGGAAGGGAAAGAAGGCCCAAAGTAAGCCAGAGTCCAACTAGAACAATGGAAAGAAGAAGTACCTAAGCAAGATAAAATGTTTTCACTGTCATGAATTTTGGCACTATGAAACAAAGTGTCCACACAAGAATTCTATCAAGAAGCCTTCAAGAGGAGCAGGAGGTGAAGCACTTGCCTCAAAATTTGAATTAGATTTCACCCTCTTTGCTTGCATGGAAAGAACAATAAGATGGAGAGAGTGGTACCTATATTTTGGTGCATCATATCATATGACAAGAAATAATGAATTCTTCAATAGCCTAGAGAAGTATCTCAAATTGTACAAAGAATTTGGAGATGATAGGAGTTATAGTACCAAAGGAATTAGTATTTTCACCTTTAAGAGGGAGTCAAGCTCCCATATTCACTTGAAAAATGTGATGTATGTTCTTGGACTGAAGAAATATTTGATTTATGTAGTTGTATTGGAGGACAAAGGTTATGTTGTGGTGTTCAATAAGGGAAAATATTTTTTGAAGGATGTTGCTATTGGACAAGTGAAACGGATTGGAGTTAGAGTAAAAAATCTCCACAAGCTAGAGGTATATTTTTCCATGCATGCAGATATACCTCTAGAAGTGGGGTGGGGTGATGTAGAGCCTTAGTCCCAAAGTTGCAAACATTTGGGTAGGGTCCATAGGAGAGCAGTAGTAGTTGCATTATACTCTTCTCATGGGTCATTACCCTTTCTATAGGGCCCCACACTATTTAGTAGCAGAAGGATCAGTGTTAGTTGATGCAATCATATCTTGAGCAACAATTGCACACTAGTTGCAATCAAAAGTTGAGTAGCACAAAGAAGTATTGATAGCAGTGTAGGAGGCATAGTGCATAATCAACAATGAATTTTCCCAATAGACAGTGCAAAGATTAGTAGTAGTCAGATGCTTAGGAGACAATTGCAGCTCAAAGAAACAATTGATTCAATATTTTGGATGCTTGTCAGTTGTTGTTGTTGTTTTAGTAACAACAATAGCGAGAGGAAGTCTTGTTATAGTACATTCCTATAGGAGAAGGATTGGGGTTGTGCAGAACCCTTTTCTTGCGAAGAGAGAGTGTTGAAGTTGTAGCATGAAAAGGCTTCATTTGACTAGTGCCTTAGTCAAATGGAATAAATTCAATCTTCCACATCAGCGGGATGACTTGGATTGCAATTAGTTTGAGTGACATAGCCTTCTCTACTAGTTAAATCAGTAAAGTGTTGTGCTATACAACCCCCCCCCCCCCCCCCCCCCACCCCCATTTCAATTTTTAAACTCTTAGTCTTAAAATACTAAATAAGAAATGGGTCCCCTTTTGAATATTAATAAAAGCAATAAACTTTTAAATAAAATAAATTTTCCATAGAAGTCATATCAAAATTGCTTTTAGAATAGTTAGAACCGCTCATCGCAAATCACATTTCTTTAAGAACTCGTGAAAATCCATTTGAAGAACTTACGATGCAATCATAGTCATAATAAAACCCTCATTGCAAAGTTTTATCAAAGTAAACCTTTTATACACATGATGTAATAAAACTATCACATCTCACACAACATTAATCCCACAGATGACTTAAAGCGACATTGAAACTTTGTGATGCGATATGGCTATCGCCAAATCGCATATCGTTGATTCATAGTAAAGAATCCATAAAACTCCATTGAAATCTCATGATGCGATAAGGTTATCGAAAATCACATTTTGCATATTCATAAAGAAACATCCAATATATCGCATTGAAGAATCGCGATGCGATTTAATTATCGTATGATGTGCTCTTGATAAAAATAAAGTGATAAATATTATAAATACATGCAGTAAAGGAATAAATTGATAAACAAAGAAATAATGTGATTTGCCAACATTAAAGCCAGATGTCTCTTTATGCCAGCTTAGCACTCATCGCAATCGCAACTATGCAAATAAATATTTTAAGTATGGCACTTGTAACTCCCGATTTGCGATACGTGATTATTAAACAAATATTAAAATAACGCAATCGTTGATCACAAATTGCGGAGTCACGACACCTATTCTATAAAAGACCGTTTTAAGACTTGTGATGCAACATATGCTTTCAACATTAAAGTTTCGCGTTGGAGGTTACAATGAAACATTAAGGAGCAGCTATGGGTACGTCCTTTGAAGATTTCATCTGAGATAGCTAAGTACAACATAACATCTCATGCAACTAATGCGCTTAACTATGTTTAGTCTATAATTTGTATTATCTTTGTTCAAGTTTTTCAACTGTTACACTCCTCTTTCTCATTTTGCAGAACTCACTGAGTATCGCACATCAAGCAAGATGTCTAAGAAATCTCAGAAAGCAAAGGCCCCTGTTGTAGTGGAAGAATCACTAGCAAAATTGGTGGTAATTACAGATACTACCTGTCTAGGACTCAGTAAAATCTCGTGGGAAGGCATCTATACTTTACTTGAAGCAGAAAATCCAATGGAGATAGAAGAAGAAGCAACAACAGATGGAACCGATAAAACAGAGAGCACGCTCAATGACTTGGCCAACTCCTTCCTCCATAAAATAGTAGCCCGAGCTAAAGTTTTACCATATAATGATCTAGTGAGATGGGTGATTGAAAGTATTAATATAATAGATAGAGCCTTCTTCATAGCCGATGGGAATATGTTCGGGACATTCAAGCCTGAAGATGTTAAGAAAATGTACCATTTTCAGGATCCCCAGCGGCACTACAATAAGTTATTTTGGAAGCTTTTGCTAAAGAGAATGACCTAGAGTCAAACCCCATCAAACAATGGAGACATTTTCGAAACAAACATAAGCACAAATCCTCTGGTATGTACTCTATGGACTCTTTGGCATCTTCATATTTTTATGGTGTTGCAATGGTATGTAGGCTCTTTGGAAGCTCAGATTCCACTAGGTTTTCTATAGAAATGGTACCATTAATAGAAGCGACAGTCAACTCTTTTATTATGGATTGAGAAACTATGCTATCTGATAAAATGGCCAGCCAAATACTAGATTATAGAAGAAACAAATTTGTCACCACCAGAGTCATGCCCCCATTTTATATGAGCACCTACATAATGGAAACTATATTTTTCAATTCTAACTTTCCTATTCTGGGTTGGAAATGGATTGTTCAAGACCCAACCCTATCCATATTTATCACAAGTATCTATGGAAGTCGGACTGCAAAAATCACAGCTACAAAATTTGCCATGGTTTTGTTTTACCTGTTCATCAAGCCATTTTTAACAAGCCTGCTCCTCGGGTCTCTGACAAAGGTAGCATTGACTTAACTTCAATCAGTAGTTGGTTCAGAGAGGAGAATTTCACCTATATTAGAGTTTTTCGGAGTATAACAGACCCTCATGTCCTTCCACTCTATATACCAGACAAGCTATTAGCTAGGGAAATAGCATACTAGATGGTGGAGAAGGGAATGACTAAAAACTTCAGAGACTCTAAAAACAAGTGTGCCCTCCATTTCCCCTCCATTGTGGCACTTACACATTGCATGACTTTAAACATGCTTGGAAAGAAGCAGAGAAAACTAAGGACCTGAATCTAGCAATAATGCCTAAGAGACAGTATGATCTAAACAAGGTCGCTTACAATGTCACTAGTCAGGTGAAAATTGCTAAATTTATACATGAGGAGGATGAGTTTAATGATTTATTCGCTTTTGCAGAGTTATTTTCACAAATAACTCATCTGGTAAGATTCAAACTAAGAACTGCAAAGATGGATGAATTCATGGAATACAAGACAAGGAGGTTACAGACATTGCCTCTAGATTTATTTAATACTACTCTTACTGTTCAACAAGCAGAGCAAAGCGGTGAGCAGACTATTGAAGAGATTTCCAGGGAAGGGGAAACAGTTGAAAGGACCAGTGAAACCCTTAGCACAAATGTTAATATTAACCCCATCTTGATAAAAGAATGGGAACAATTTGATCAACAGATCAAAAGCTAGAGCGACCCCCAAAAAAGTATTTCATTAGCATCACCCGCAACTCAACAACCCATCATTACTGAGAGCGTGATTGAAAAGACACCCAATATAGTCATAGCTTAGAAATAAGTTGAAATGATCCCTGAAAATCCTTCAGGTGAAATTACATTAAATATTGAGGAGATACCACCTCTAGATTTCTTTTACATTCTTAAGCACAGGGCTGTAGTCAGGAAACAGAGGAAAAAGAGGAAAATTCACCAGACATCATCCATCGCTCCTCAATTAGAATTTATGAATGCTATATGGAAGGATTCAGAGGTCAATCCTTCTGAATATTTGACTAAGCTAGCCTAATATGTAGGGGCTTACACAGTTGCCACAATTGATAAGTCCATTGAGGTTAATATATTAATCAAAGAAAAATATCAAAGGATTTCTCAGCTTGAAGAGCAAATAGCAGTGAAAAACAAAAGATTAATTGGCTTGAGGAATAGTTGGCCGAAGAAAAACAGTGGAACGAGCAACTCAAACTTCAATTAAACCTGGAGAAACAAAAGATTGAAGAACACGCTATTTAGAAACAACAACAGTTATCCCAGCAGCTCGAACAACTTCAATTGACACATCAACAAGGAATGAAGGCAAAAGAGGAGGAAATCTCACAACTTCAACAATATACACAACAATTCAGAGATTATCCTAAAGTCGAGGAATTAAAGAAGGAAGACCTAGAAGAAAATAATACCTTATTGCAACAGCTCAACCTCCTTTGCCATAAAATATTGCTCGTCGACCCACTATGCATCATAACTGCATTGCTTATCGATCAGGCAGTTAATACCATATTGGAATTTGAGGACGCATATGACAAGGTCTCAAATTTCCTCAAACGGCAAAGCATAGCGAAAGGCAGAGCTACTAACCTACCAAAAATTCAAGAGTCACATAAAAGGTATTATTTTCATAATGGGAAACGCAATTAATAAAGGCAGAAAGGGCTACTTCCAGGGCCAGAGCTATAATGAGACAGAGCTAGTAAATGATAATTTATATGGAGTAAATTTGATTTCTGACTATTCCCCTGGAAGGCTCCCAAAAGCGCAGAATTTGGCCACCAAAGAAGAATATCTTAGTAGAGTACAAAGCCTTACTTGGGATGCATTTTGGTCGTTTTTGGTTAAGCCGCATAGTCAACAAATGACCATCAAATTCCTTACCAACATTGTTGATTGCATGGTGCCCGAGCTTTTAGATGCCATGTACACAGGACAACTACACTGAAGGATGAGTCATCCTCCAGAAATTCAAAACATGCTCTCAATTTGTCAGTTGCGAGTACAGAACAAAAATAGATACAATGAATCCGTTTTAAAGGCAATCGAACTACTATTTTTGCAATGCAAATCCCAAATTTTCATATTTACAGTTCCAACAATTTCTAAGTGATTTATGTTGACAATTTGTTTTACTTTTATTATATAAACCCTTTCAATGTATCACAGAAGGGGTCCTCAATTTGTACAAAAACTAGACTTGAGAAGTTGCACTTCTGCGCTTCTAAATTTAATTTTTTATAAGTAGTGGATCAAGGTTTCAGATTTTTGTGAAAGAACTTTTTCAAGATCTGCATTTTTGTATCTCCTCGAAGTTTATGGAATAAAGAGGTGGAACCAGAATGTTATTTACAGATCAAGACTCAAATGCATGCGGTATTTCTATCACTGTTCTTTTAGTCTTGATTTAATTGGCATTTCATTTAATTTTTCTATTGTTGATATATTCATACGCTTCAAATAATTCTATATTGAGTCATTTTTGAACGATTTAGAATTGTTACAATTAGAGATATGTATCAGTAATAAATATTACGATGTTATGCGATATGTTTTCATAATTACTTTGTTTAATTTCTTAAACAAGGTAATCATTATTTAAATAAACCTTTCTATAGATAAGTAAATCATCTATATGATCATTTGTTTGTTAGGAATTATTAAGAATCGCATTGTTATTAGATTATGCGGGTTATGTAGGTATATTTGTATATTTTAAAGTCATACAATAAACCACTTACCATCTCTGATATACATTAAAACATTCTTTCATCAAACCACACACATTATTGGGAAACTGGTCTCATAACCCCTAGTCGGAACCACCATCCCAAATGGAAAAGGAGTTGAACTAAGGTTCAAATCAGGTGGTTATCCCCCAATGTTGGTGCTACGATTTTAGAGTCATCAACATAAATTTGAGTTTGTAGGATAAAAGTAGAGTTTTGCATGTATTGATTGCTAAGATTTAGAAATCTAGTTGAGTTATTGTTAGTTTAACTCAGTTACGGAGCTCAAGTCATTAGTTGAGTCAGTTGAGTAGTAGAACTATTGTTAACTTAGCGATCTCTTAGTTAACTAGTTAATCAGTGAAAAATAGACTCACTCATGCATGGAATTCTAATTTCTTAGTTAAGTGGATGGAAAAGGCACATTTTTATTTATAATTGTATATTCCCCTTGGATTTTCACAAGGAAATAGGGAATTTTTCTATTATTTAGGATCTTAATTCCTTTAGGATTATGTAAGGAAATAGGAGGTTGGTTGAGGCTTGAATTGGATAAGTGTTGGCCAAAGCATGTCAAGAAGCAGGAGAATAGTTTTACAGCGCAGCATGTGCTTGAAAGTTGAATCAAAACATTGTAATTATTTATCTTTCTCATTTGAATTAAAGAAAATCAACAAAGGGGTTTTTACCCAGTTGGGTTCCTGTTGTCTAGGAAATCCTCTCTGCAGACAGAGACAATCCCTCTAGCCCAATGAGTGGGACTAGCAACCTACATGACAATCTACTAGACACTTTCCTAAGTTATAATCGAAATAGGAGACGAGGAAGATGGCCTACCTCGTTCTGATGCTATAACATCCTCCTTTATTGAAGACCTGAATCACTTGCACCATAGGCTCAATCCTTTTGTTCATAGTGTTTAAATGCCTTCATAAGATATCAAAGCACAATAAATAATACAAGTACAAATAGCATAATCAAAAGTAACCTACTTAACAGATCAAGGAGCATTAAGATAAATGATGTGTTAACATACACATTTATGGAAAATGAAGTAGCAGTTGTATATATTAATAGAATAAAGGAGGAAGCATACAACCAAGCCTTTATGTCAATAATATCTCCTTGAGTGAATGTCCAAGTCCAAGCTCAAGCTCTCCAAGCACTCCTTCTCCAAGCCAAATGAGTAGTATGTAAGAAGAAGACCAAACATTTGGGAATGGGAGAGGATGAATATATAAGCAGGGAAAGGGAGTTAGGATCTCTCCAAAGATAGGAGAAGGCCCTTACCTCAAGGAGGTAGCTCATAGGGATAAGACTAAAGGGCCAAGTTGAGAGAACTCAACCTCATCAACGCTGAACAACCTCCATCTCATCATTCTGGAAGCCTCTAGATCATGAAGCTTTTTGTCCTATTTGGGAAAATTTCCTTTTAGGGATCATCGCAGGTATCAATGCCAAAAGAACGTTGGCATCATTAGGCTAGTATAGTGCAACTAGTGACAAACACGGGTTCTCAGTGTCAGGGGAGTGATGATCCCAAAACTATGGTTTTAAACCCTTTTTTAGGGGAAGCTTTAAGGCATTTTTCCATCAGTGTTTTAGGGAGTATTTGAGTTGCATATCTAGATGAGTACACTGCATGATGGTCATGTTTTTGGCACTTCGAGGTATGTCACAAGGAAGTGTGGGAGGTGTGACAAAATATCATGTAACGGTTCCCCTATAAAATCATTATGCTCCTTCTGTTTTGATGGTTACATGTTATTGCATGCATTTCTATCATGTGTTTTTCTTTGCGTGGAATAGTAGAAGAAATTTGTGTCTCTTGATTTCAGTTCGATTCCATTAGTAGTAGCAAATTTCTTGCAATTTCTACAAATTGTTGGAAACTTGACAATACTGAGAGGGGGGCGTGAAACAATATTGTGCAATGGATCACCAAATTTAAAATGTAGAAATTTAATAGAAATTGCAACTGCTCAAGATTTCAAACTGAAAATCAAGAGACACAATTCTACTCTACTGATTTGCAGAATGGAAATCACAATTTAGAACAACATGTATACACATAAAATAATAAAAGCCACAAGTACACGATGATTTCTAGGGGAACCCAATTGGGAAAAACCCCCAAGCCTCTTTGCATTAATTAGTTGAATATAGAAACTATTACAATTGCTTTCTCTGGCTCTGAGCACACCCTGGAAAAGAATAACCATTCTCTCTATTGAATGAGAAACTCTTTCCAACACTTAGCCAAATATCTTCTCCTCTAGTCTCCTATTTCCTTGTGCAATTCCTGAGGAAATTAGCTCATAAAAGATAGGAATTTCCTCCTATTTTCTTGCGCAGTTCCCAAAGATTGATCTACTGACTACATGCAACAAATGTACACTCACATTAGTATACAACTCATGTTACATTTCCTTGTCATCTCCACTTCAGTTGAGGAATTCAAATTTCATCCATGCATTAACTATTTTGGGTTGATTTATCAGTAAGTTGATAGATCTATGAGTTAGATTGTTGTGCCACTACATAAATCACCTTCAACTGAATGTATCAATAGGTAGAGGTTAGTTATCTTAATACAACAGAAAATAATAGAATTAGATTGTTAAAATTTAGTAATCACACATGGATAACTGAAATCCAAGTGGTCTAACTCAAATTTACTGAGCTAACTAATGAGAACCATTATTACAAGAAGGATGTTGCAAATAATGGGGCTACCAACTTTACTTTATCAACCCGGGGTTCATACAAATTTGGAGGTGATAATGTTGTATACATAAGTAAATGTGATGGGTCTGCTCTTTCTCACCGCTAAGTTGGTGATATACCACTAAGGTTTTTCAAACCAGAATTCTATTGATTCGAAGCTTGATTACAAATGAGGAAAAGAGAAATCTACACTAAGAGAAAGCTTGTCTACTACATTAAGGAAAAAGACTGAAATCAAAAGCTTAAACACACCCTTTTTCTAACTAACTGCTAAGAGGATTTTCTTCAAAAGAATGCTAAGTTATCATGTATTCAATCCTAATATCCTAGGCATGCCAATTGAAACATCAAACGTTCTACTGATGTGCATGTAAATGAACAAAATAACTCTGCTTTTCTTTTTGTCTTTTTTTTTGTTTGAAAGTGGGAAAGCTAAATTATTTTGGTGATGTGGCAGGTGGCTTAGGGATGATGGTGAATGGTTAGAAGGCTTGGGAGGCATGTAGGGATCCTTTTCTATCTTCCCATGGGCTTTATCCACAATTCAACCTCAAATAGGCCACTATAGGTCAACCTACAAGATGTCCTAATGTGTTTTACAGGATGACCTGAATTCCTACAGGATCCCCTATATTCCTACAAGATACAACCAAGAGAAAAAGCAGGGATGTTGAAGGTGATGTAAGTCTTAGCGAAGGTGGATGGTGGATGGAATGAGGTGAGGGAGTGCCTAGGACTCCTTCAGAGCTCAAAACTAGAGTTGTGAGATGGATGGAGTTGTGAGATGGCTAGATTTTCTTAACAAGCTTGGAGAAGTATTCTTGTGAAATGATGAAATTGGTGAGGGTTTTAGTGAAAGAAAGTGATGACCATGGATGGATGAGGTTAGGATGGGGTTACTAATCATGAAATATCTATGTACTTCTAAAACTCATGCACTGCATCAACCATTGGCATTTATCCATAAATCATGTCAACAAGAAGGATTTCAATTAACTAAGGAAAACAAAATTTCATGGGTTAGCTTCCTATTTCATGCATGGGAACAACTTGCAGAATAATATGAAACATTGATGAGATCTAATGTAATACTGAATATAGAAGAAATGATAACTAAATCCTATTCCTGAAAACTAATAAAATGCTTGCCTAAGTAACAGAAAACACTAAATTCCATGAGAAATTAGAATTATGTCTTGTTGGGGTTGCATAGGAGTTCTTTCCTCAAACCATGATCCCTGAAGGGAGGAGTGAGGCCAAATCCTTATAGTGACATATTTTTTATATTCCTTTATCTCTTCTAAGCTACTACTGAAGTAACACACAAATGGAAGCAAACTAATCGAATCCACAGCTACTTGCAATGAAATAATGCTAAAGAAAATCAAACCATTAATCTATGAAATCAACTAAGCATACAAATACAAGAAGTGGATCCTTTTATTCTATGGTTGGGCCTTAACCCAAGAGCTTCAGCCCTATGATTCAACTTAGTGTTGGATCAAGGAAATTCTCGTTCTCATTATCAAAATAACAAATTACATCACAATGTCTTCCACATGTCTTGAATTCGAAAATGACTAGTGTTTTTACAGCAAAAATTCAAATCCTAATGAGGCTCTAGGCATCCTTATTTATACAACTGAAGTCTCCAATGACTTCCTTAAATCTAGGGAGGTTCAGCTCCCAAACTCGAGATAAACTGGCTCTTTAACTGTCACTAGCTCAGATGCCTTTTGATATCCATGACTTAGTTGTTTGTAACTCCGAGCTAGTGTGATTTATGGATGAATATTCGAATGAGTGAGGAGTAAATGAGGAGGATCTATCTCCTACAATCTCTCCTCCTTGTCTCATTCGAGTTTCAGCCCTTAATTAGCCAAAATTCCATGATTTTCTCTCAAAAACCTGCAATCAAAGCACATTAGTCCACTAGGCATAATGTCTCACTTTGACTCATCTCATTAAGCAAAATAAAATCAAAATATGTAATAAATTATGAGAAGAGTTGACTTGAATAAGCTAGGAGGTGTATTAAGGTCCATATAGTTACCCAATGATGAGGTTCATCATCACCCTCCTACAGAAAGTGTTGCTCATCCTCTGAGTAACTCAATCTATATCCATGTCTTTCATTGCTCTAGTGGCCTCCCTGACATGCCATGCTTCTGCTATAGTTTCCTCTTCTTGTGCATAAAATCCTACCTTCATTTCTATCTCCTCCCACTACTTTCTTTCTTCCTCTTCCTTCCTCCCTTCCAAAATTCCTAAGAGCAGTGTTGGACTGAGTCTCAAGCCAATCCAATTGACTTTGAGTATTTGGAGAGCTTACTTGTACATGGGTGTTCTATTCAGTGCTTCTCTCATTCTCTAAGGAGAATGGTACTCTCTGATTTTCAAGTTGTAGGGAAAAGTGTTCCATCTCCTTTGGCAAGCTTTCATGCAGTCATCCCCTAACAGCCTGAACATATCCTCAAAGTGTGTGATTTCTTTCTCTTTGGCAGCAAGGTACCTAGGTGCAAGTTGAGGGTCATTTGCAATCAAGTTATGGGTGTTGATGACAACGATTGGATTTGATTGCTGAGCTCTTATCACGAGGGGTTTTTTTCCTTCCCTTGCCATTACTTTCTTCATTTTTGCTGCCCTTTCTTCCTCATGATTCATCCATGATGCCAAAGCCATCAATTGTAAGTCCCCTAGTTTTGAATTAGGGTCCCAAACATTCAAATCTATGAAGGCCAAGTTATGTAGGTAGAACTCAGTCATTTTAGCCATATCCTCGAATGTGATTTGATCACAGAGATCAATGAATTGTCTATAATCCTGGAATGGCATAGTTCCTCTCTATGATAAAGTCTTGATTTGGAACTGCAACCATTGTTCTTTAAGATACAATGCATAGGAATTTTTTGACATCTTGCACTGGATTGCCTGTAAGGATAGACTGTCCATGGATGCCAATTGATTCTCTTTCTCTTGTAGTTTTCCCCTTAACCAAGAATTCTCTGACTCCAACTGATCTTTCATCATTGCCTCTCTATCCCTTAGGCTACTCAGTTCTTTGCCCATATCCTTTACTTTCTCCTCCATGTGACCTATGTCCTCCACTTCTTTAGATTTGGCAATTTGCATCGACCTATGTGTTATTTCCCTTTCTTTCTCAAGCTCAAAGAATAAGGGGATGGAAAATTTATGTGGAATGACCCTACCCCCTTCAATGAACTTGTAGTAGGAGTCAAGGTTAGGTTGAGGACTAGTTTCCCTCAGCATTGGATCCTCCTTTGTTTCTTGCTGCATGCTCCCTTCTTTGTCCAATTTCTGAGTTTCCTGTAGGCTTAGCATAGTTTCTTGTAGGATGGCCTCTGCTTCCGGTAGGTCCTTCTGTGTCTCCTATAGGAGGCCTTTTCCTTTGGATTAGGTAGATCTAGTGACAGACCTCCTAAAATATGTGATAGGAGACTTGTGAGAGGCTTGTCCTGATGATCCTTCTCCTTGATTTTTCATAAGAGGACTTATATTTTCCTATTGTTTTGGTGAGTCTTCAATGACAATAGGAACCTTGGTGGGAGTTTGAGGTTTTCCTTGCCTTATTTTTGTACTTTTTCTTTTCCTAAAGTATAATGGAGTTTGTCTCTGTCTCTTCCCTTTTTGCTTGATATGGGTACTAAGGGCAGTGAGGGTAGCTTCTGCCTCTTTCTTAGTGGGTTCTGGAGATACCCTGGGCAATTCCCCCCCTTCTTTGCCTTCCATTGTAGACCTTTGTTCTTCCTTGTCTTCTGTCTCCCCTTTTTCATTCTCCTTTTCTTCCTCCTCTTCCTCATCTTCCTCCTCTATTGCCTCTTCATCCCTCTCTATTTCTTCTTCATCTTTCTCTATTTCTTCTTCATATCTTTCAATGGCATTGGGGCTTTTGTCATATTCAAGGGATTTTATGTCTTCCCTTGTCTGCATGTCTCTGAAAGTTTCCCATGTGATAGGGAGTCTTAGGTTTTGGATGGCATCTTCTATGATAAGTCTAATTAACCCATGATGGTCTAGTTGTTGATGGTTTCCTTCCTACACCTTAATGCTCATATATATCATTGATTGAAGAATAAAGTAGGGTATGCTTAGTCTGTTTTGAGGAGGTATCTACTCCAAACCTCAGCTCTTGGAGAAGCCTAAAATGGTATCCATATACCACACTGTACCTACCTTCACATGATATATACTTAATAAGGTGGTAGCTAATTTCATTCCAAGGATATGGTAGGCTTGCTCTTCTGACCCCATTTTTGTCTTCCATTGTCTCCTCCCCTTCTAAAAATAATTTCTTCTTTGCAATTTGGTTATTACCCTTATCCTCCTTTCTCCAAGGCAACCCTAAAGGAAGTGTGGTGATTCTGCCTATGATTTCAGGGGTGAGTTCTACATAGAGGCCTTTCACCACAATAGTGGCATGGGTCCTAGTCAGTGGAATGAGGGAAAGAGAAACGTCTTTGGCCACTTCATCATCATATCCCCTCAATTTTTAAAAGAAACCCATCCAATTGTGCCTTGTGAATATCTCTAGTACAAGAGGGTGTTGGTGAATCCTCACTGTGTTGGTGGGTTACCTCTTATTAAATCCCCCTGTCATTTTTCTCTCATGGATGGAGGGTTGTATATGTCGGATACCAAATTTAATGGATGAGGAATTTTAAATGAAAATTTTGTATACAATTCAAAACCTACCTCCTTATCACTACTTGATGAAGCCAACATTTGGTTTCTCCCTTTAAAAATGCTCACTGCCAATCTTGTAGGTGTTGTTCTGTATCTTGTAGGATCTCTTGTAGGATCCTATAGGTTTTCCTGTAGGATCTTGTAGGTGCTCCTGCGCTGGAAAAAAAACTCATTGCCTTTCCCATAGACTTCCTTAGGGCAAAGAGCAACCTTACTTTAGTGTAGCCTCAAGGATGCGAATGCCTCTATGCATGAGAATCAACATTTTATTTCCTCATATGGGTGATTTGAGTGGGGTGGTGTGCTGGCAGCCGAAGTACGAGTATCCATTTTTGGACCATTGGTCCCACTACCACATCATCATTCTACTTACCTCATAATCAACTCCCACTTTGGGAATTCGTAGGTTAACCACTTTCGACCTCATCTCTCCTTTCTCCTGACTTGTCTACTGCCACGTGTGAAAGAACTAACTATATTCTCCTTGTTGACTGAGCGAAGGTGGCCAAGTTAACTGACCACCATTTTCTTATAAAACCAACTCTTTCACAACTTTACATGTTTGATCATATTATTCTAACGAGAGAGTGAAAGCGAGATACATACCTGTGGTAATGATGTCTTTATGTTGTTTGTTGAAGAGTGAAGTCCTTGTTGTGTATTAGCTGCCTATGTTTTTCTCTTCTTCTTTTTTATTGTCCTATGATGTTTTTCTTTGATGTGCAGGTACTGGATGGTGATTTTGATGATCCTGATGTTGTTGCTAAGCTCTAGAGGCGCTTCTTTGACCTCCGGATCTCCCTGCTGAAGCTGATTGCAACCTATGATTTTTTTTGTTTTGTGGGATAAGCTGCTATAGGATTTCCTACAAGATGTCCTGTAGCTGCCTCTCCTTCAAATTTTTTAATCATTCCTTCACTTTTGGAGCATGAGGATGGTTTTCATGGGTAGAGAAGGGGTCTAAGGATTGGTGAATGAGAGGTATAGCCTTCAGGTGTTGTCCTCTCTCTCTCTGTCTTCATCCTCTTTCATCTGTTTTTTCTCTGAAAAAAAAAAAAAAAAATACTGACTTTATTAGATGAATGTAAGGGTGATCATGGTGGAGAGACGCATGGTGATGAGATGATGAAGTAGATTTTTTTTTTTTTGCCATAAGAAGGTCATCCCCTTGCTCTAGGGCTACTTTATTTGGGATTCCCAAGCCACCATAATTCCTACAGGATTATCTTGTAGGTTTTAAGGGAATCGTGTAGGTTTACAGGGAATCCTGTAGAAAACAAAGAACCCTCGCAAACTGAGCCAAATGAGTAAAAAATGGAGGGAATGATGGAATGATGATGGATATGGAATGGAGAAATGAGAACATGGACTGTATAGGTCCCTTTTGATCCCTTCTTGTTGCTCTGATCCTCCTCCTGCTCACTTGCAAACAATATTTTCAAAGTTTTTGTTTCTATTTTCTTTTTTATTTTTTTATTTTTGAAAGCAACTAGTCTACTTGCAAGAGGTTTTCATCCTAGCTACTTTCCCTAGGTGCCTCAAAGGAGCTTTTCACATAAATATACTTTTATTTGTCTTTTTTTTGACACCATTGGGCTGCCTCAAGAGGTTTTCAACCCAACAGTGGGACTCAGGTGCCTCATGGAGGTTTTCACCTGAGTCTCCTATTTTTCTCTCTTTTTTTCTCTTTTTTTCTCTTTTTTTCTTTTTTTCTTTTTTCTTCAGTGACTTGATGATGTGGCAGCTGAGACTTTCTCCACCACCATCACTGTCTTGCTGATGCCATCAATGAATTCTTGCTTTGACAAGGGCTTCTTGTAAACCTTCAATCTGTGCCCATTAACAAGTAAAGGAATAGCCTCTACATCAATGGTTCTTATCTTCACTAAACCATTATCATGAAATTTCTCTATGACATAAGGCCCTAACCATTTAGTCCTTAACTTTCCTTTAAAATATTTGTATCTGGAATCATACAACAAAGGCCAATCACCTTATTGAAATTATTTGTCCTTTATGTTCTTGTCATGCCATATATTCCTCTGAACTTGAGTCACCTCCATGTGTAGGAAGGCCTGCATTCTAAACTCATCTAACCCATTTAGCTAGAGAAATCTCTTTTTTTTGCACTGGTGAGATCTAGATCTAGTTGTGCTGTCATTTTTAATGTATTGTACTCAAATTCAATGGACAACAGGGCCTTATTCCCATAGACCAACTCATAGGGAGTGAATCCAGTGGTGGTCTTCCAAGTGGTATTATAGGCCCAATTGGCCTCAACTAATCTATCTACCCAATATTTTCTACTACTGCTAACCACTTTGGTTAGAATTCCCTCCAGCTCTCTGTTGGTCACCTCCACTTTCATTAGCTTGTGGGTGGTAAGGAGTGGATGTTCTATGATTTATCTTGCGTTGGCTTAACAAGTCTTCAATCATCTTAGATGTAAACTGGTTGCCATGATCAGTGACCAGTTCTCTAGGGTACCCAAACTTGTAAAATACATTTTCCCTTAAGAACTCAGCCACTTTCTCCATTTTTGTTGCCTTGATTGCCTTGGTTTCAGCCCACTTTGTCAAGTATTCAGTGCACACAATGATGTACTGCTTTTTTCTAGATGGAGGGTAAATAGGTCCAATGAAATACATGCCCCACTTGTCAAATTGCTCTAAAGTCACTTGAGGTTGCAGAGGCATTTCATCCCTTGGAGTAGGCTTTCCCATCCTCTGACACCGATCACACTGACTAGTATACCTTCTCACATCCTAATGAAGAGTGGGCCAATAATAACCAGCTTGTAACACCTTGAATGTTGTCCTCTTGGCTGCAAAGTGACCTCCACAAGGCCCATCATGACAGGTCAGAAGGATGTCAAAGACTTCCTCCTCCCTGACACATATTCTCAGAATTTGATCTGAGCCTAGTTTGAAGAGGATGCCCCCAATTGAAGTTAATGGGGTGCTCTTCCTCACAATCTTTCTTTTCTCTTTGGAGGACAAATTCGATGGGAACTATGCAGACACCAAGTAGTTTTCTATGTCAACAAATCATGGAGAGAGAACTAAAATGGCGAATAAGTGTTCATCTGGTAACTGATCATCAACCATTCCTTCCTCCCTTGTAGGCAAAGTTAATCTAGACAAAAAAATTGCAACAACATTCTCCTTGCCAGGCTTATCAATAATAGTTATATCAAATTTTTGCAATAAAAATAACCATCTAATAATCCAGGCATTCACATCAAGTTTATTCATCAAGTGTTTGATTGCAGCATGGTCAGTATGTACAAAAGTTTGGTAACCTGTAATGTAATACCTAAATTTGTTCAATGAATGCACAATAGCTAGGAGCTCCTTTTTGGTCGTTGTGTAGTTCAGTTCGGCCTTTGACATATTCTTACTGATGAAGTAAATGGCATAAGGTAACTTGTCATCTATCTGGCCTAGAGATGCTCCTATGGCTTTGTGAGAGGCATCATCATGTATATGAAAAGGAAGGGCCCAATTTGGGTCTCGAACAATAGGTGTAGTGGTCAACTTTTCCTTTAGGGTGTCCAAGGCCTCTTGATAGCTTTTTGACTATACAAATTTAGAGTCTTTAGCCAACAACCCAAATAAAGGAGAAGCTAACTTGCTAAAGTCTTTTATAAACCTCCGATAGTATCCAGATAAACCTAGAAAAGTTTTGACATCTCTTTGTTTTTGCGAAGGTGGGACCCTTTGGATGATGGTTATATTATGTGGGTCTACCTGCAGTGCTTTTTGGGATATTGAATGACCTAGAACAGTCCCTGCAGTCATCAAGAATTCACATTTTTCAAGTCTAAGGGACAGGTTCATTTCAATGCTTATGTTCCACAACTTACCTAAGTTGGACAGAGCCTCCTAGAAATCACACCCATAGGGTGTAAAATCATCCATATAAATTTCTACTACATCATGGACTAGCTCAGAAAAAATACTCTGGACTGCTCTCTGGAAAGTGGCAAGGGCATTGCATAGCGCAAAAGGAGGGACCCTATAAGCGAAAGTACCCTAAGGACAAGTGAAGGTGGTTTTATCTTGGTCTTCCAGGCTAATCTGGATTTGATTGTACCCACTGAAGCCATCTAGGAAAGAGAAAAACTTTTTCCCTGTCAGGCCATCTAGCACTTGGTCAATTAAAGGTAGAGGGAAATGGTCCTTCTTTGTTGCCTTGTTCAACTCTCTGTAATCGACACAAATCCTCCACTTCCCATTTTTATTTGGAACCAGCACCAAAGGAGAGACCCACTCATTGTCCGAGGTAGGGTAAATGAATCCTACATCTAGCAGCTTTTGTAGTTCTTCTTTGAATATATCCTTGAGAGCTGGATTCATTCTCCTTTGGGGTTGTCAGACTAGTTTGCAACTAATTTGATATAAATGTGGTGAGTACACATTGAGGGGTGAACTCCCTTCATTTGCTTGTAACTCCAAGCAAAGGCATCCAGGCGTTCCTTTAGCATGTTGCACAACTTTTCTTCTTGGTGTACATAAAGAGATGGTTTGATTTTCAAAGTTCTTTCAGGGCCAAATTCTATGGTTTTGACACAGGTAGGGTTTGAATCCGCTAAGCATAGATCAATCTAATAGTTGTTCTGGGTTCCCTTTACTACTTCCACTAAGGACAATGTGCTAGGAGTTGGACTTTGGAGTACGTGTTTAATGAAATCATCTTCATCTAGTTGTCCTTCTCCCATGGCAGTTTCTAAGGTATAGAGTTGGGCTGAGTAGACTTAATCTTCTTCCTCCTCTTCTAGCCATAAAGGTAAGTCATGTCCTAGAGATGGCTTAGCAGGAGGGTACATGACTAGCTGCTTGGATATATGCCCATTTTTTATAGTCATATTTCCAGCCTTGCAGCTAATGTAAACATCAACAGTGGCTATCCAGGGTCTCCCAAGGATGAGAGGGTAACCAGTAAGCTTGGCCTTAGGCTGGAGAACTAGGAAGTCTACAGGGTACTCCCAAGATTCAATGGAGACCATCACATCCTCCACAATCCCCTTGAGGGTCATTGTGGAATGGTCTGCAAGTTGCAAGACTATTGTGGTCTTTCTCAACGAACCCTAGAGATTGAGCTTGAGCATGGTGTCCTTAGTCATTACATTAATGGCAGACCCAAGATCAATCAAAGTGTGTGGGAAAATGGTGTCTTTGATGTGCACATCTACTACATGGCTTCCAGGGTCCAAATACTTCAGGCAAATTACCTACCCCAACATTAAGTCAGACAATTGTCCAATGACATTAATGGTAGGGGTGTCCCTTTTTCACCTCCTTGGATGTTTGAAGCACTTCTCCTTAATCAACTTGTTGTAAATAGGTACATCCTTTATGGCTTGGAGAAGTGTAATTTTGACACATATATTTTTCAATTCACCTAGAAGTTCATTCTCTTCTAGGGTAGGCTAGACTAGATGAGTTAATTTCTCAGGAAAGGGTGGTGGATTTACTCTAGGCATTCTTTCCTCTCTTTCCTCCTCACTCTCCCTAGGTGGAGGTAGAGGTTTGTTGTCCAGGAGTACTCTCCCAGATCTTAGGTTGATTTCTTGAATCTCCATAGCATAAGCAGGATAGGATGTCTTTCCACTATATACTTGTTGTGCCTATCTGTTGTCCGGGTTCAGATTTGGCTGGGCAGGCATCTGGGGTTGTTTAGGTGGAGCAGGGTGTAAAAGTTTTGGTTGGGTAGGTTGTGAAGGCAATAAAGTTAGAGCATTGTTGCATGGGGGGCTCCACCCCTGGGGTGGTGCATTCCACTGAGGCTGTGGCGGAGTATATGGCTGAAATGACTGGTTGGTTGGTTGGGAATGGTATTGAGGTGTAAAGGACCAAGGAGGAGGTGTAGAATAGGAAGGATGAGCAGGGGGGCCCAAGAGGGAGTGTATGTGGTCTAGTTAGGGTTGTAATAGGCATGGGATGACCCTTGCATGCCCTGTTGGTATGGTCGAGGCCCATGAGGTCTCCTTTGATTTATGTAGCAGAGTTGTTCAGTCACCCGTTCAGTTCCCTGATACACATCTTTTATTCCAGGTAGAGAAGGGAACTTGTCTGTGGAGTGTTTTTCTTCACAAACCGAGCAGAGTTCAATCAGATTCAATGGACATTCATTCCTAGGGTGCCTCCTTGTGCATCTAGGGCAGAAAATGGCTAAGGCTCTCTCTGCTTCCTCCTTATTCCTCTTGATGTGCATAGTGTCCATCTGTAGGGCAAGGGTTTGCAACATCTCACTCTTGAAATCTTCCAACATATTTCCAATTTAACCTTTGATGGATGTATTGGAAGAGGATGGACTTACCATTGGTTGACTAACCCTACCCTTTTTCCTAAATGCCCTAGAATGATTCCTAAATATAGTCTTGATATCTTCATAGGGTAGCTAGTATATGTCCCCTCCTACCAACAGGTTTAGGGTATCCAGAAGATCTTCCCTTACCCCTCTGAGCAAGACTAGCTTCAGTGACTTAGGATCAAGTGTGCACCTAGCCCTTTTGTAGCTAAGCTGGAATCTTTCTTCATAATCCTCTAGGGATTCATCATGCCCTAAGGTCATCCTAAAATTTTTCTCTTTAGTGTCTTTGGACCTGCAGTAGTCTCGATACTTGTTTTTGAAGGGTTGTTGCATCTGAGCCCAGGTTGTGATGCTATCCGCAGGTAAATCCATGAACCAGCGCAAAGTTGCATCCTTGAGAGTGGATGGGAATAGTTTCAACTTCTGCTCATCATTGGTGTAATCATAGGTTCTAGATATGACAACAAACTCAAACAAGAAAGTGTCTGAATCTTCTAATGTCAGGCCATGGAAATGAGGAAGAGCAGAGGGGCTTATATTCTTCATCTTGGTATCCCCATTAGTTTCTCTAATGGGAAAGGCACCCTCAATTCTTTCTCTATCTCCTCTGTCATTTCTATTTTCAACCATTGGGTCAGTTCTAATGGGTTCTCCTTCTTCTTCTCCCCCTGTAGGCTCTTCAAATATATTTGGTTGCTCACCTAAGGGGTCCTCTAATTCACAGTCACTGAAGAAGAGGGAAGGTTGGCTATTTGAAGTAGTGTGGGTATTTGGTAAAAATTTCCCTAAGTTATCCCTATTCCTACGAGGCATGAAAGAAGTGTTTTTGTTTTGTTTTTTGTTTTTTCTCAAGCTTTGAGAATAATTGTAGAATTGAAATTAAAAACTAAATAGAAGCTAACTGACTGAATGAAATCTCACTTGTATAATGGAAAAGAATAAAAAGAATGCAGAATGGAAAAGAAAGCAAATTAAATTACTTTTGCATAAATGAAGCTAATAGCAGAATGTCAGAGATAAGAAATGGAAAAAAGAAAGCAAAAATCACATATTACTCAGACACGTCCCCAACAACAGTGCCAAAAAGTGATGAGCACTAGTATTGGAGCAAGGATGTTGCAACTCCTAGGGATACCAACTTTACTTTATCAACCTGGGGTTCGTACAAATTTGGAGGTGACAGTGTTGTATGCATAAGTAAATGTGATGGGTCTTCTCTTTGTCACTGCTAAGCTGGTGATATACCACTAATTTTTTTAAACTAGACTTCTATTGATTCAGAAGAAGCTTGATTACCAATGAGGAAAAGAGAAATCTACACTAAGAGAAAGCTTGTTTGCTGCAGTAAGGAAAAATACTGAAATCAAATTCTTAAACACACCATTTTTCTAACTAATTGCTAAGAGGCTTTGCCTCAAAATAATGCTAAGTTAACATGTATGAAATCCTACTATCCTAGGCATGCAAACTGAAAAATCAAACATTCCACTGATGTGCATGTAAATGAACAAAATAACTATGTTTTTCTTTTTGTCGTTTTTTTGTTTGAAAGTGGGAAACCTAAATTCTTTTGGTGATGTGGTAGGTGTCTTAGGGATGATGGTGAATGGTCAGAATACTTGGGAGGAAATTATGGGTCCTTTTCTAGCTTCCTAGGGGATTTATCCACAATTCGGCCTCAAACAGGCCACTACAGGATGTCCTTATGCGTTCCACAAGACGTCCTGAATTACTACAAGATCCCCTGTATTCCTACAAGATACAGCCAAGAGAAAAAGGAGGGATGTTGAAGGTGATGTAAGGCTTAGGGAAGGTGGATGGTGGATGGAATGAGGCAAGGGAGTGCCTAGGACTCCTTCAGAGCTCAAAACTAGAGTTGTGAGATGGCTAGATTTTCTCAACAAGCTTGGAGAAGTATTCTTGTGAAATGATGAAATTGGTGAGGGTTTTAGTGAAATAAAGTGATGACCATGGATGGATGAGGTTAGGATGGGGTTGTTTATCATGAAATATCTATGTACTACTAAAACTCCTGCACTGCATCAACCATTGACATTTATCCATAAATCATGTAAACAAGAAGGATTTCAATTAACTAAGGAAAACATAATTTCATGAGCTAGTTGCCTATTTCATGCATGGGAAGAACTTGCAGAATAATATGAAACATTGATGAGATCTAATGTAAGACTGAAGATAGAAGAAATGATAACTAAATCATATTCCTACAAACTAATCAAATGTTGGCCTAAGTAATAGAAAACCCTAAATTCCATGAGAAATCAAAATTTTGTCTTTTTGGGGCTACATAGGAGTTCTTTCCTCAAACCATGATCCTTGAAGGGAGGAGTGAGGCCAAATCCACCTACTGATAGATTTTTGATATTCCTTTATCTCTTCTAATCTATTGTTGAAGTAAGGCACAAATGGAAGCAAACTAATCAAATCCACAACTACTTCCAATGAAATAATGCTAAATACAACTCAACCATTAATCTATTAAATCCACTAAGCATACAAATATAAGAAGAGGAGCCTTTGCTGCTAGGTTTGGGCCCTAACCCAAGATCTTCAGCCCTCTGAGTCAACTCAGTGCTGGATCAAGGAAATGCTCATTCTCATTATCAAAACAACAAATTAAATCACAATGTCTTCCACAAGTCTTGAACTCGAAAATGACTAGTGTTTTTACAACAAAAATTTGAATCCTAATGAGGCTCTAGACCTCCTTATTTATAAAACTAAAATCTCCAACGACTTCCTTAAATCTATGGAGTCTCGACTCCCAAACTCGAGATAAACAGGTTCTTTAACTGTCACTGGCTCGATTGCCTTTTGATCTCCATGACTTGGCTACTTGTAACTCTGAGCCAGTGTGACTAATGGAGGAATATTCAAATGAGTGAGGAGTAAATGAGGAGGATCTATCTCCTACAATCTCTCCTCCTTTTCTCATTCAATTTTCAGCCCTTAATTAGCCAAAATTCCATGATTTTCTCTCAAAAACCTACAATCAATGCACATTAGTCCACTAGGCATAATATCTCACTTTGACTCATCTCATTAAGAAAAATACAATCAAAATATGTATGAAATTATGAGAAGAGTTGATTTGAATAAGTTAGTGTTATAGACATTTTTGTGCCTTACAGCATGAAGCATGAAATGTCAATAATCTGAGGGATCCAAAGTCCCTAAACATGTTGTTCCTACCCCTAGAGGAACAAGGTCAGCAAACCACAGCACTAAATATCAGTTCTCCACCTGAAAACACTCAAAAACAAGCTAATTTTGGATCATGTCAACTGCTCCACTGAGCATCTGCGCTGAATGTCAACTGCTCCACTCTGTACCTGTGCTGAATGTCAACTCCAATGAAGGCTACCTGCGCTGGGCGAGATTGGCCAAGTGGCACAATCATTCCTCAAGGTGTCAAATGCCCAGGAAGCTTCCAAAATGACACTTGGATCAGGGAATTCGCCTTGTGATGAGTAAGAGGATCTAGATCTCCAAGTGGAAGCAAGAACCTCCAAGTGGACTCAAGAACTAAAGAATAACTGAAGTGGGAGAGGACACTAGTCAACTTCATGCCAGCCTCAATTTGACTCATCCTTTCTCCAAAAATCCTATATATAGAGCTCTCTCATGAGGTCTAGGGAGGCTGGAATCTTGTGAATGTAAGGAAGTGCTGTTGGTTTGAGTATAGAACTATTGGGTGATTTGCTTGAAGGAGGTGAAGAAGAGATTTCTTTCTACTGGGAGGTGTTGCTGGATTGGGCCTCTTATGGTTGTAACACTCTCAGAACTTTACTTCTTCCATTAATAAAGCATTTGAGGTTCTTCTATATGCATGTGTCTCAATGGTGAATTGTTATACTTGTGTATTTGATTTATTCTAATCCTTGAATCAGTTATGAATGTATGTTGCTTGTACTTTTCCTTTCTTGCCCTTTTGCAGGATCTTTGTGTAGCTGGGCCAGTGAAAGAGCAAGGAGCTAGGAGCAAGCAGCAACGAGAGAAGATTGGATCAATCATTAGCGGAAGACAACGGTTAGTGGATCTCTTTCTCCTCTCTCTTACATCTCATAAAGAAGTAATCTTGAATAGCTTTGCATTCGGTTGTTGCTGAGGTACTATCACCCTTAGAGTGGGATAGGGTCATTCCGTATTGGATACTTTTCCCAACAACAAATTGGCGACTCCACTGGGGATCGTATCTTGTTGGTTGTTTGTGTTTTTGCTATTCATTTTATAAACACAGGGAGTACCGAATCGAACTGCATTTGGATCTATCAAATGCAAAGTAGAGGGCAGCTACTCTAGCTCAGTTTCTGGGCAAGTTTATGATTTGAAGAGCTGATCCACAAGGACTCTAATAAGCTCTTAGTGATAGCTTTTCATCCTCCTTTTCATCCCTTAGTGTGTACTTGACTGATAGCTTCTGATTTGGCCAAAAACTGTGAATTTTTGAGCAATCTGTGACCTGGAAACTAAGAGAAACGAAAGTTTCGTTCTTCAGTGCAGGCTATGTGAAGGTTGTCTGCATTTCAGTGCAGTTCCCGAAGGGGCTACCTGCGCTGAAGGTCAAACTGCCTGTGTCCCACCTGCGCTGAACCAGTCTTGCCTTGTGCTACTGGGGTTTCCTGCTGTTTCTTGCCCTGTTTTCACCCTTGTTTTTGCTGCCTGTTACCAGTCAATGTGCCTATCTGAAACCAACTTTCCTTGCCACTATTCCGCCTCGGTTGTATAAAGAAACTGTATTTGTTCTTTGTGTATTTCTTATGCCATTTACAGTTTCCCATAACGAAAAGTGAACTAGTCTTGCTGTGGCCTCTTAGATCTAGACCTGTGATTAAGTGTCGTTTTGATCTTAAGAGTTAGTTTATTTGCTGTTCATAGATGATTGGGCTTTTGCTTTCGTCATATGGTTTGAATTTATATATTTCTAGTGTCGAAACAAGTAAATCTTAAGGTGTCTTTTGATTTTGGACAAGCTTGTTTGCTTTCACTTGAAATTGAATTCAAAGTTATACAACAGCTTTCTTTTTGTATTGCACCAACATTAAGAAAGAGAAAAGAAATACTTGCATTGTGCATGTGCATTATGACAGTTTGCATGTTGATTTAGGGAAAAGTGCATTAGTGTGTGCTCTATGATCTGTGTGAAAAGATGTTGTCTTTCTTTTCCCCCAGTAGTTAAGATTTTCAAAGTTGAAAGATTGAAAAGCTTGCTTATCATCTTAGACTGCATTTAGGAGTGTTACTATACATCTCGTGGTGATCCATAAAGGCAAACTGCTAAACAAGATCAACCTTAAAATAAATTGAATTTACATAACAACGCATTGAAACATAATGCAAACGCATAGAGGTCTAAGCTAGAGACGTGTTCCGGCGTCGTTAAACGTGATATCTTAGCGTTGAGTGGTTGGGTGATTCCTCCACGGTGAAGCGATAAGTATCAATACGGACTTGTGCTCCCACGTACCGTCGCGTATATATTGGGAGACCCCTATAGGAACAAAGCCTTTATCCATAGGAAACCGTGTCGGCCGCCCTACTGATCGCAATGCAGTGAACACAGCATTCACGAAGATCGACCACTCGTACCGTAAAACGTATTCTGTGGTTTTGCGAAAAGTTTGGCACACCCTCTGCCTAGAACTCCAGAGCAGTTTCTTTTGGCCTTTTTCAAACTCTATAACTGAAAAAGTCCATCTGAGCATTTGTCACTTCGGGCTCGTTAAAACATCGAAGGAGACTAGAGTCATCTTTAGCTTTTTCTCGACTCTTAAAAAGTGAAAAAGCAAGTTGTGTCTAAAGCGTCGTTATAAAATTTATTTTAAACGGAACATAATCACCTCCTATTCCTGCGTTGATCTTTAGGTTGAGAACATGGAACGCCCCAACCAAGGAATTCCACAGGATGGAAATCCTAGTCCTTTCTCCTCTTGGGGAGAAGTTGGTGCGCCCCACATGGCCACATTGTCGCTTCCAGGACTGACAATTGGCCTGCCTATTTGGCTATTCTCAACCAATGTAGTTCAGAACACCATGGTTCCTGAACAGTCGAGTCAACAGTTAGATGAGTCTAGAGCTGCCCACCAGCCTTCAACTTCCTATAACTCTTCCTCCAATCCTTCATCTTCGCAAGGTAGAGCCGGCAAAAGCCAAGCTCCCATGGAGAAGAAGGAGAAGAAGAAGAAAGAGAAGAAGAAGAAGGAGCCTAAGGCGACTGGGGGCAAGCAAAAGACATCTGACAAAAATCCACACACAGCACAGACCGGGCCTAAATCGCCATGTGTCATATGTAGAGGAGACCACTTCCATAGAGATTGTCCTTGTATTCGCCGGATACTAAGGGACTGGTCACCTTGTTTGCACAATTCGGGAGCATCAACCTCTGATAGCCATGTTGAATGCTTACCGTCAACCAGCGAAAGTGAAGGTTCAAGACAAAGAAGGGGAGCAAGATCCCCTTGCAGACTGTGTGAAGGCGATCACGCCATCCACCGTTGTCCCTTCTTAGACGAAGCGAAGAGAGTTTTGGAAGATTGCCCGGTTTCACCGATGAGGCTTCCTCCTGGATACAAAAAACTCGTGCCAAGTCCTTCGTTGGTTGAAAATACAGCTGGCCCGCTCAAGTGGTCAGCTGAAGCGTCAGTCATTGAAAATGAACCTACTTAATCCAGAGCAGACGAAAGTCTAAAGGTCGATATGGCAGTTGACCCGGTTCTTCCTTCAGAGGTTTCATCCTCAAATGACACCGTCAATGAAGATTCATCTTCAAATGACACCCTCACTGAAGAGAATAAGGATGACACCATCCAGATTCTTTTCATCAACACAGACTCTGATGAGCATCAGGGCAATGCGCCCATTCCTTTATCGCAGGAAGGAACATCGTCAGGGTCATATCCGGCCGTGTATTCGGTCCCACCACCAAGCAACCTGGTTGTATCCTTTGATTGGAACCAACTAGGCAGACCCCGGTTACCAGCCAGTATACCATTCAGAATCATAGTCCAAATCTACAGAATGGTAATGGCTGGAACTATCATTGATGAAGGGGCATCTGTGAGTATCCTTTCCTCTATTGCTTGGAAAGCACTGGGTTCCCCGGAGCTTTTGCTTGAGATAAGAAATCTCTCGGGTTTTGATAAAGGAACCAGTCGACCATTAGGGATCCTCCCCAATGTGCCCGTCACATTGAAAGGGAAGACCGTTCAAATGAACGTGATGGTTGTTCAAGGACCCTTGGATTATAACCTACTCCTTGGACGAGACTATATATATTGCATGGGAGCTGTAGTCTCCTCACTCTTTAGAGTAATGTGTTTTCCACACGAAGGAAGAATGGTCAAGCTCGTAGACCAACTTTCATTTCCGGGATCACGCATCGCAAATAGTCACATACCAACCCTCAATGGTCTATTCACTCAAGAAATGTCTCCACCCCCAGTCCTCCTTCCCGATGAGTGCGAGTGATTCAGAAAGATGGGACTGGAACCCAGGGGGCATGCATCCTGGTCTGCTTCGGGCAGAGGAAACCTTGGGTATAAGGTAGAATTTCCGCGAAAGAATATGACTAGTCCGTACCCCATCCGTGGATGGAAGAGGGGTTGTTCTAGAACAGGATTCTTTTGTCAAGGTTACTTGATTGACAAGAGTCATTCACCATTGTCTACTTCGGTAGACAGTGCCGAGGAAATGTTTTCGTTTGATGGTGTTAACAAAACAATCTTTGGGTAACCAGAAAGAGGCAAGCCTCACCCTTTAAAACAAATGTTTTATCGGATAAGTAGGGGCAGCCTTGAAATTGTATTTTATACCTGGGGGCATGCAAACCTTTTGGAGTGCAAGCTAGGAGCGGTTATTTATCTGCTTTTGGGATTAGCCGTTTCCGAACTTGCATAAAGAAAGGATGAGAGGGAGCAAAGCTTAGTGAAGATGAAGCTCTATAAAAAATAGAGATCTCACAGGAGACATTCTTATCTTATGACTGGTATTATCGAGCAGTTTTACCGCGGAATTTATGCTCGTTAAAAAATAGAAAAGCGAAATTCGAGCAGTTTTACCATGGAATTTATGCTCGTTAAAAAATAGAAAAGCGTGAGCAAGAGTTTCCTCCAGAGTTTAAGCTCATTAAAAAAATGAACCTATTCCGGTAAATAACCATTGTGATCGTAAATTTATTAGCCATAAAAAGCCTTGGTCGTGTTTGCACCTGCCACCTCCATTCCATTTGGCCGATCGTTCACCCCCATATGATTGTTTACCCATTTTGAGGAACAGCTGCGAAGAGTGATTTCACTTAGCCATCCTTGTGACACTGCCGTGATTGGAAAATTCCAACCTGTACCTGGAATCTGCTGCTATCCCTGTTTATCACTCGTTCCTCAAAAGACGAGTCTTCTTTGAGCTCTTTTCTCCTGACTCGTAAAATATGAAAAGTTTGCCGAGTTTTGGCCTTCCAGCTCGTTAAAGTGACCGGAAGAGCTATCCCTCCTCTAGATTTTAATCTTTTTGGACCTGAGGGATTATTACGCAAAAAGGTCGAGCGCTTGTGTTATTCGGCTCGTTAAAGTTATCGAAAACTCATCCCTTCTGTATTGTTTTATACTTTTTCGGACTTAAGGGATTAGATGACGAAAAAGGAATTTTGGAGTTAACTTTCTGTACCTTTTCAGACTCTCTAAAAATGAAAAGGACCGAGTTTTCTTTGTCGTTAAACTCGTTAAAATGATTAAATAGCGACAAACTTGTCTTTAGACGAGAACGAGTTTCCCTATCGCTAGGCTCGTTAAAACATAGCGATGGGCTTGCCCGAAGGGCAGGTTATAGAACAAGCATATGTTATCCTCCTCAAGCTTGACAAAAATAAAGAGGTACTGGTCAGAAATGACTGGGGAAAAATTGGGAGAACCTCAAAGCTTTAATGGTAGCAAGTCGCTCTTGAACATGACACTTTGTCCTCCGTATCACATCGGGTTGGGTTGTTTCATTCACTGGTCTCATCACCATGGTCTTCGCCAAACCATCCACATTTGGGGTAATGCTACCGATCCATCACATCAGTGTCGTTATATGTTCAAGAGATGTTGTTCAGAAAGAGTCAACCGTGTCCCATCCACTGCCATACATTATCCTTCATCCACCCATGATCGCCACCCTGAATCATATCTCACAGATTGTTTTCACCTCCACTAAAATCGTTAGCTCATTTCCGTGTCACTGATGTGGGATTCATTAAGGCCCTCCTTTGACGGATCGCTTCTTGTCGACTTCAGCTCATTATCCAGGAAGTTGATCTAGGGACAAACCCCCCAGTACTTTGAAGCTTGCATGCCTCAATGGCAAGTTTCTCACTTCCGGCGACAGGTATACATTAATGACCTTCGACCAGAAGATTTTGCGTGGTGTTCAACGCCAAGTCCTTTATTCACACCACGTGAATTGTACTGCAGTACCTTGAGGGTCATTATCATTATTGGTGATTCCTCTCGCGCTTGTTAACGGTTTACATTATTGACCGGTAATCAAGCGATGTCTTTCCATGTTCGACTTCAGCGTAATTCTCACATGGCTCGACTTGTACTTAGAGTGAAGATCGAACGAGTTTGAAGACCCTGGATCTAGTTTCATCCATCTGGGCTGCGATATATATTCAGGAAATATAAAGACATTTGATATGTACATCATTACAGCAAATGATCATCCTACTCAAAGGATGATAATTTCAGCAGAGAATTATCAGTCTACCATCAGACGGTCGTCTGTTATATGTACCAAAATGAATTTATAAAGCTGAGCATGGGAATGCCCGCCTCAGCTAGATCATGAAAGCAGAATGAAAAATAATGTATTGTATTGTATTTATTACAGGTCACCTCTCAGCAATTGAATGAACTTCGAATCCTCCTAATAAAGCATTTCACCCGATAAACGACCTCATACTTTAGGGGGCAACTGTTATAGACATTTTTGTGCCTTACAGCATGAAGCATGAAATGTCAATAATCTGAGGGATCCAAAGTCCCTAAACATGTTGTTCCTACCCCTAGAGGAACAAGGTCAGCAAACCACAGCACTAAATATCAGTTCTCCACCTGAAAACACTCAAAAACAAGCTAATTCTGGATCATGTCAACTGCTCCACTGAGCATCTGCGCTGAATGTCAACTGCTCCACTCTGTACCTGTGCTGAATGTCAACTCCAATGAAGGCTACCTGCGCTGGGCGAGATTGGCCAAGTGGCACAGTCATTCCTCAAGGTGTCAAATGCCCAGGAAGCTTCCAAAATGACACTTGGATCAGGGAATTCGCCTTGTGATGAGTAAGAGGATCTAGATCTCCAAGTGGAAGCAAGAACCTCCAAGTGGACTCAAGAACTGAAGAATAACTGAAGTGGGAGAGGACACTAGTTAGCTTCATGCCAGCCTCAAGCTGACTCATCCTTTCTCCAAAACTCCTATATATAGAGCTCTCTCATGCGGTCTAGGGAGGCTGGAATCTTGTGAATGTAAGGAAGTGCTGTTGGTTTGAGTATAGAACTATTGGGTGATTTGCTTGAAGGAGGTGAAGAGGAGATTTCTTTCTGCTGGGAGGTGTTGCTGGATTGGGCCTCTTATGGTTGTAACACTCTCAGAACTTTACTTCTTCCATTAATAAAGCATTTGAGGTTCTTCTATATGCATGTGTCTCAATGGTGAATTGTTATACTTGTGTATTTGATTTATTCTAATCCTTGAATCAGTTATGAATGTATGTTGCTTGTAGTTTTCCTTTCTTGCCCTTTTGCAGGATCTTTGTGTAGCTGGGCCAGTGAAAGAGCAAGGAGCTAGGAGCAAGCAACAACGAGAGAAGATTGGATCAATCATTAGCGGAAGACAACGGTTAGTGGATCTCTTTCTCCTCTCTCTTACATCTCATAAAGAAGTAATCTTGAATAGCTTTGCATTCGGTTGCTGCTGAGGTACTATCACCCTTAGAGTGGGATAGGGTCATTCCGTATTGGATACTTTTCCCAACAACAGTTAGGTGGTGTATTAAGGTCCATATAGCTACCCAATGATGAGGCTCATCACTAACTAAGTGAGAAGAGCCATGTCACACTAGTTAATTACCTCCAAGTTGTCCTGCTAATGTGGAAATTAGATTTACTCAATTTGACTAAGGCTAAAGTAAAATTGAGCCTTTCTTACTACATTTTTATTACACTCCCTCCTAATAAGAAAGGGATTTTTCACCACCCCTATCCTACACATGTCAAATTTGAATTTATCTCTTAACAATGTCTTTCTCTTCATCCATATGGCCTCACATGCTTCTTGACTTGGAGTGATTTATTCAACCTCTGCTATGTTGAGTGCCACGGGCCTGTACTTCCTGTTGTACCAAGAAAAAGTTGCAGACCCACCACTGAAGATAGCACCTGAAGTACTTTTCTTGTCTGATGGACTCCCTGCCCAATCTACATCAATGAAACCTTGGAGATTCACTCCCTCTATCCTCTTGTACCATAATCCATACTCGGTAGTGCCTCTAAGGTAATATAACACATGATTTTCTTCCTTCCAATACATCTTGGTAGGCCTCACTATAGCTTGACTAATTTTGTTTACTTCATAGCACATGTTGGGTATTGTGTTCACAAGATACATCAAAGAACCCACAAGCTTCCTATAAATGGTAGCATCAACCTCTTCAACTGAAGTGGCATTCTCCTTCCTCCATTTCGTAGCTAGAGGTCTGTCCATGGGCTTACAATTCTCTATGTGAAAACTTTGAATTATTTCAAAGGTATAATTCCCCTATGACACAAACAATTCACCGTCACCTTGCCATACTTCCAACCCGAGGAAGCAATCCATTAAGCCCATGTATTTCATCTCAAATTCCTTTGCAAGATACCCTTTGCAAGAGTAGATCAACTGCTCATCACTTACCAATATTAAATCATCAACATACAAAACAAGAATAAACAACTTACCATCTACCATGATGTGATAAAGGTTCACATCTACTTCACTTTTGTTGAAGCCCAATCCACTGAGATAACTGGCGATCTGAGTGTACCATGATTGAGGCACCTATTTGAGACCATAAAATATCTCTTGAGTCTACACACATGTGACTCCCTATTATATGTCTCAAATCATTTTGGCTACTCTATGTAAGTTTCCTCCTCAAAAACATGTTTGAGAAAGTTGGTTTTCACATCCATCTGGTGGATTTTCCACCCAATCTATGAAGCCAATGCTAGAATGGATCTGATTAGGGAATGTGTTGCAACTGGTGCAAAAGTTTCCTTATAGTTCACTCCCTCTACCTAAGAGAATCCTTTGGCCACAAATTTTTCCTTGTACTTCTTGATGCTTTGATCAGCTGCATGCTTCACTTTTTAGATCCATCTTGAACCAATTAGTTATTTCCCTTTTGGTCTCAGAATCACCTCCCATACAGTATTCTTCATGATGGATTCATATTCTTCCACCATGTCATCAACCCAAACAGGTTGAGAAACCGCTTCCTCAAATGAAGAATGATCTATCTCAATGAGCTTTTTCATGAGATCCATGTAACTAGTGTACCTATTAGGTGACCTCCTTTTCCTACATTTTTATGTAGAGGTTCCCAAATTCTCCCTATCATCCTGCAACAATCTATCATCTTCTCTAGTTCTCTTTCTCCCCTCTCTGGAGGATTCTGGTTGAGTGGGTGCCTTCACTTTCCCTCATGTCTTCTCCACTGCATATGGTTTCTCCACGATCTCCTGAAGCTCATATTGAGACTCCTCCTTTGGAGCTATAAGCTCATGCTCTTGTGGGATAATCAACTCTCATTCTAGAGACTATCTCATATACTTATCCTCATCGAACTTGACATCTCTCCTTACAACTATCATCATTAGTGAAGGTAAGTACACCCAGTAATTGTGTGGAGTTTCAGTGTATCCTACAAAAACTCCCAACTCCGTTGTAGGCTCAAATTTATTCCTTGAATCCTTGGATACATGATAATAAAGTGAAGCTCCAAAAATTCTAAAATGAGACACATCAGGATTTCTCCGAGAGAAATCTTCCTCCTATTTGATCATACCAAGTATTCTATGAGGACTCTGGTTTTGCAAGTAGCCGATAGTGTTGCATGCTTCTACTCATAGATGCAATGGTAGCCCCTAATCAGGCAACATGGCCCTTGTTTCTCCCAATATTCTCTTATTCTTCTTCTCAGCTACCCCATTCTATTGTTGGTTATGGGGCGCTATCAGTGCTCTTCGAATAACTTCTTTGGCAAAAAATCCTTGAAGGCATGTGAAACAAATTCACCTCCATTGTCACTCCTGAGAGACTTCACCTTAATGAATTTTGGCTTCTGTGATCCATATCAATTTTGAGAAGAATCTTTAGCGAAAAATCACATAGAGATATTTTGGTCGATGCATTTCGAACCAACCAGTGTGGTTCATCATCACGAAAAGTTGAATGAGCAGATCTTGCTATGCATTATAAATAGATCAGACAGAATATGCCATGACCAAATTTTCAGATCAAGTAGCGGCTAAAATGATAACAGCTAGAATTGACCAGGAAACTATTAGCTTGACTATGAAGGGCATAATTTATCTAAATAAGTAAAATTAGTTATTAATTTCCTTATTAAAATAAACATAAATGGACAATTTTATAATTAGAAATATATGTTAGAATAAGCGAGTTAATATATTATAATCATAAAATAATTCAAGTAATAGAAATTAGTATATATATATATATATATATATATATATATATATATATATATATATATATATGTACATATATATGTACATATATATATACATACATATATACATACATACATATATATATATATATATATATAGAGAGAGAGAGAGAGAGAGAGAGAGAGAGAGAGAGAGAGATTTTTATTTTTTAAGTCAAAGGGACATTTAATTCTTAATTTAAATTAAGTAAATAAATTAATAAATTAATTAGTTATTAAATAGTTTATAAATATTAGTTAGTTATATAAGTTAAAAATAGAATAATCTATAGATAGTTAATTCTATTTTAAATATAAGCTAAAAGGATTAAAATAAATGAATATATATTAAAATAAATGGATTAGTTTCAAATTCATAGTCAAAGAGTAACCCTATATAAAAATATTAGAGAAATTACAATATTAATTAATAGTTTATTAAGGGTAAAAAAACAAATAAATAAATAAAATAAAATAAAATAAATAAATAAATAAAAATTAATTGTAATTTGATAGTAAAGGAGTTTAAATAAATATTAGAGAATTCAATAATTAGAAAAAATTACCAAAAAAAATAAATAAATACTTACTCAAGGGAGAAAACGATTAGGAGAAGAGGGCTGGGACCCAGCAACTATTGATCTTCCAGCCATCTTCTCTATTGAGATTATTCGGCCTTTTTTCAATCTCAAGAGCTTCCCTAAATTTCTGGTGATGGAATTGTGACACTCTAGCAATCACACTAGCTTCTTCGATGCAGACATGGTGATTGGTTTTCCCCACATGCTCTGCTAAAGCAGAAGACTTAGTTCTCATATGCCCGAGGTCAGCTGCGTGCTCACTAGTCCTTTGGTTAATGGAGCGACCAGTCTCACCGATATAGGGGGTTGCACAAGAACAAGGAATAATATAAACACCTTTCATGTCCTTGGGGTCAATAGGATCCTTCACAGATCTGAGGGACTTACGAATGGTGTTAAGAGGTCTAAAGGTTGCGGGGACATTATGCTTCTTAAGAATCCTTGCAATCCTATCTGTGGTCCCTTGAACATATGGAAGATGGACACCAAGTATCTGTTCCTTAGGTTCTCTTCTGGATAACGAATTTCTAGTTGCTTTGAGGAAAGCCTTTTGTCCCAAATGTCTGCTATAACCATTCTCAACAAAGACATTAAGGAGATGGGACTTCTCCGCCTCGAAGCTCCTTTCATTAGAGATCCTTAAGGCACGAGTCACTAGGGTGTTGAGAACCCCCAACTTCTGGGTTGGAAAATGGTGGGAACTAGCATGAAGATACTGTTCCGTAGGATTTTTCTTGCAAAACACTCGGTGGGAGAGGGAACCATCCTCATTATTAGAGATAAGAATATCAAGGAATGGGAGGCAACCATTGACTTCTTGTTCCTTAGTGAACTTGATGGCCGAGGATTGATTATTGAGATGATCGAAGAAGATATCTAACTCCTCTTGGTCGTGAGACCAGATGGCATTAGTGTCATCAACATAACGCTTCCAAAGCTTGGGTACGATACGGGCTGAGTTCAGAGCCTTGAATTCAAAATCCTCCATAAAAATATTAACAACAATAGGGGATAGGGGTGAGCCCATGGAAACTCCACAGGTTTGCTCAAAGAACTCACCTTCAAAACTAAAAAAGGTCGAAGTGAGGCAGATCTCAACTAACCGAGCGGTATCAGGATTAGTTAGACAGTTGATCACTTCCATGGCCTCATTTACAGGGATGCACGTGTAGAGGGAAACAACATCAAAACTGACAAGAATGTCTCCAGAGTCCATCTTGATGTCCTTGAGCTCCTCAATAAAGGAAGCCGAGTCTTTAACAAAGGACCCTGTGCGACCAACTAAAGGTTTAAGCTTCAAGGCAAGGAACTTAGCAAGAAGATAGGTCACACCTCCAATTGTGTTGACACTGGGCCTAAGGGGAGCTCCTTCCTTATGAATTTTAGGGAGCCCATATATTCTAGGGGTGATCGGATTGGTATCTTCATGCTAGTTCCCACCATTTCCTAGCCCAGAAGTTGGGGGTTCTCAACACCCTAGCAACTCGTGCCTTAAGGATCTCTGATGAAAGGAGCTTCAAGGAGGAGAAGTCCCATCTCCTTAATGTCTTTGTTGAGAACAGTTATAGCAGAAATTTGGGACAAAAGGCTTTCCTCAAAGCAACTAGAAATTCGTTATCTAGAAGAGAACCTAAGGAATAGATTCCTGGTGTCCATCTTCCATATGTTCAAGGGACCACAGATAGGATTGCGAGGATTCTTAAGAAGCATAATGTCCCCAAAACCTTTAGACTTCTTAACACCATTGTAAGTCGCTCATATCTGTGAAGGATCCTATTGACCCCAAGGACATGAAAGGTGTTTATATTATTCCTTCTTCTTGTGGGAGCCCCTATATCGGTGAGACGGGTCGCTCCATTAACAAAAGGATTAGTGAGCACGCAGCTGACCTCAAGCATATGAGAACTAAGTCTTCTGCTTTAGCAGAGCATGTGGAGAAAACCAATCAGCATGTCTACATCGAAGAAGCTAGTGTGATTGCTAGAGTGTCGCAATTCCATCACCAGAAATTTAGGGAAACCCTTGAGATTGAAAAAAGGGCGAATAATGTAAATAGAGAAGATGGCTGGAAGATCAGTAGTTGCTGGGTCCCAGCCCTCTTCTCTTAATCGTTTTCTCCCTTGAGTAATTATTTATTTATTTTTTTTTTTTTTTTTGAGGATGGTAATTTTTTCTAATTCTTGAATTTTGTCATTTATTTTTTTTAGTATGGTAATTTTTTCTAATTCTTGAATTCTCTAATATTTATTTAAACTGCTTTACTATCAAATTAAAATTAAAACTAAAATTTGTATTTATTTTTTTATTTATTTGTATTTATTTTATTTATTTATTTAATTTATTTTATTTTTTCTAATACTTGAATTCGCTAATATTTATTTATTTAAACTCTTTGACTATTTCTATATATATATACATACATACATATATATATACATACATATATATATATATATATATATATATATATATATATATATATATATATATATATATATATATATATATATATATATATATATGCTTCTTCTTTTTTACCCTTAATAAACTATTAATTAATATTGTAATTTCTCTAATATTTTTATATAGGGTTACTCTTTGACTATGAATTTGAAACTAATCCATTTATTTTAATATATATTCATAAATATATGTCCTTTTAGCTTATATTTTAAAATAGAATTAACTATTTATAGATTATTCTATTTTTAACTTATACAACTAACTAATATTTATAAACTATTTGATAACTAATTAATTTATTCATTTATTTACTTAATTTGAATTAAGAATTAAATGTCCCTTAAACAAAATATATAAATATATATATATATATATATATATATATATATAAAACTAATTTCTATTACTTGAATTATTTTATGATTATAATATATTAACTCGCTTACTCTAACATATATTTGTAATTATAAAATTGTCCATTTATGTTTATTTTAATAAGGAAATTAACAACTGATTTTACTTATTTAGATAAATTATGCCCTTCATAGTCAAGCTAGCCATTTCCTGCTCAATTCTAGCTGTTATCATTTTAGCCATTACCTGATCTGGAAATTTGGTCATGGGATATTCTGCCCGATCTATTTATAATCCATAGCAAGATCCGCTCATTGAACTTGTCCTGATGATGAACCACACTGGTTGGTTCGAAATGCGTCGACTAAAAGATCTCTATGTGATTTTTCGCCGAAGATTCTTCTCAAGGCTTCACCTTCTTCCCAGTCTCCTTCTCAACCAATGCCTTGAGTTCAAATTTTTTTGAGAAAAATTTGTTGGGTGTGGAGCCTGATTATCTTCTTTATTCAAAGGTATCACTACATTGGACCCCAGTTCGTAATGTGGCGGAAATGCTGCCCATTTATGTGCGTTTCCAGGGGGGTCCACGGGGGGTGACGATGATTATTTGGAGTCCCCCCTCTCGGAGGATTGGGGACAGTGCTACCAAAGCTAAAACTAGATGTAAAAGTTCCTTGTAAAATGTCATAATTTCATAGTCAAACTGGGCCATTCATTTGGCAGAAATCTGATGGTAGAAGTTATGTTTAATTTAGGGTTTTTTTTCCCTAGAAGGCAACCCCTCACTATATATGAGGGAATATTGCAACTATGTAGATGTGTATTTTGAGTGAGGAAGAGAGAGGAGATTGAGAGCAAAGAGGGAATTACAACGGATCTGCTATAGGTTGTATCTTTGCATTTTGTTGGATAATATAAAAGGAAGGACTGGTTGTTTCTCTATGGACATAACCCAAATTGGGTGAACCATGTATATCTGTGTCTCTCTTGTTTTATGTGTTTTCTGTGTTTATATTTCTACAATATTTTACTTGTTCCATTGCTCTATAGTATATAATTTTCTAACAAACCGCATCTTTCTTGTGCATGATGAATATCCAACATTTTCTAGAGAAATCATTAATAAAAATGACATAGTATTTATGTTTTGTTGTGGAGGTTGTAGAAAAGGGTCCACAAACATCAGAGTGGACTTGCTCCAAGATTGCATCTGCTCTACTATCTTGCTCATGGAAAATGAATTTGAAATATTTCCCCATTGTTCAACCCTTGCAGACATCTTGCTGGTCAAGGGAGCCTTTAGGGATACCAGTGGTAATTTGCTACATGATTTTAGGGCACCATGATGTAGATGACCCAGTCTCTTGTGCCATAGTTCTCCAACATATTGACTCTACATGTTTTCAGCCTTACTACTTAATGCATTAAAATCTCCCACCTCCAGTTTGTATAGGTTCTTCACTTCAACCCGAATCTGCTTCACTTTCCCGGTAGCTATGTCTCTCAAAAAGGATTTCCCTTTACTGAAAATAACATCATAGCCTCTATACTCCAATACTACTGCAGAGATCAAGTTCTTTTTCAGCCCAAGTACAAACATAACATCTTTGAGGCAAAGAGGAGAGGTTTTCTCCCTCTCAAAGGTGGCAATATTAATCCTTGTAGCATTGTACTTCCCATCATCCCCCATTTTGATATGCATCTAGAGATCCTTCTCCTCTAGACTACTAAAAATATCCTTGCACCCTGTCATATGGAATGAGGCACCATAATCAAGATACCACACACTCCCTATAACAATGTTAGCCATACATGCTATGAGGGTGAATTCTAGATCAAATTTTGAAGCCAATGCTTCACCTCCTACTCCTTCTCAAGGCTTCTTGGTAGACTTCTTGTGCGACCATTTTATTGCATAGTACCCATATTCGTAGAAGTGGAAGCATTTTATCTTGCTCAAGTATTTTTTCTTGACATTATTTTGGATGGATTCAGGTTTTCTTTGGGTCTTCTTTCCTTTTCCCTTCTTCCCCTTTCCAACCAATGAAAAATTCTCTCCATCCTTTGCACTGGATGATGTTTCATCTCTAGTGTTTCTCTTAAACTCTTCTTAAACCAAATAAAACCAAAAACTTTCCCAATTCAGTAATTTTTCCCTTCCATTCACATAGTCCTGGTAGTTTTGCTAGGATTTTGGAAGGCCAAGAAGAGTTATGTTCATCGGGTTATCCTCTACAACATTCACCCCAACCCCTCCAAGCTCATCTTGAACTTGTGTAAACCTAGAGAGATATTGTGGAATAATATCATTCTTATGCATTCTTATGATTCGAAGTTTGTCCTTTAGGGTAAATTTTCTGTGGTCACTTCTATTTTCAAATAGCTTAGTTAGTGTCTTCCACACAGAAAACGATGTCTCTTTTCCATGGATATTTGAGACCACATGGTCTCTCACACCTTCAAAAAGAATTTTCCTAGCCTTTACAACATCCTTCTTCCACTGGGTTACCATTTTTACATCTGACTGTGGGGGTTTTGCAATATAATTTTTAACATATTCTAACACACCATATTCATCATGCACCACTTCCCTTTGATCCTTCTAGGCTATGAAATTCGAGCTACCCTCCATGGCATACTCTAATCTCAGTCTGTTGAATGACATTCTCCCAATCTTGAAGAAAAAATGCTACATTGCGGTTGCAAATTCAAAATTGCTAATAGACAAGTTTGAAATATTGGCTCTAATGTGATTTCAAGACTCTAATACCATGTTGAAATTTGATAGAAATCACAAGTTCTCAATATTTTAAACTTAAAAACAAGAGACACAATTCTACTCTATTGATATGCAGAATGGAAATCACAATTTAGAACAACATGCATAGACATGCAACAAGAAAAAAATACAAGTAAATAATGAATTTTTTTGGAACCTAATTAGTAAAAACCCCTCAAGCCTCTTTGTATTAATCAATTGAATATAGAAACTACTACAATTGCTTGCTCCAACTCTAAGCACAACCTACAAAAGAATAATTGTTCTCTCTATTGAATGATAAACTTTGGCCAACACTTAGCTAATTATATGCTCCTCCAGCCTCTTATTTCCTTGTGCAATTCTTGAGGAAATTAGATCGTAAAAGATAAGAATTTCCTCCTATTTTCTTGCACAATTCCCAAGGATTGATCTCCTAACTGCATGCAACAACTGTACACTCAAACTAGTATACAATTCATGTTACACTACCTTGTCATCTCCACTTCAACTAAGGAATTCAAATTTCATGCATGCATTAGCTATTTTGGGTTAATTTATCAGTTAACTAACATTAATCTGAATTAGAATTTTGTCCCATTGCACAACTAACTTTCAATTGACTCTATCAATAGTTAGAGTTTAGTTAACTGAATACAACCGAAAATAACTAAACTAGACTGCTAAAATGTAGCAATCACACATGCATAACTAAACTCCAAGCCCTCTAACTTGAATTTACTAAGCTCACTAAGTGACAAGAGCCATGTCGCAATAGTTAACTACCTCCAAGTGTCCTGTTGATGTGGAAATTCGATTTACTCAATTTGACTAAGGCTAAAGTCAAATTGAGCCTGTCATGCTACATTTTTTTAACATAAATTTTTTCCCCTTTTCTTACATAGTTAACCATACATTGATGCGAAGCAAGTGTAAACAACCAATAACATCAATCAACAATAAAAAACATCAAGCACAAACCATTAGAAACAATACACATGAAATTAACACATAAACACATGAACATATGAAGACATAGGATGTAAGGTGGAAACCCTTATGGGATAAAACTACCATCTTCTTTTCTTTGCTTCGTTCTTCTTCTTATTAATAAAAATATTTATTTTTACATAATCATTGGCCACCACTAGTGTGAAATCCACAACTTGTGACCATGTAAACAACTTCTCGCTCTAGGCCACTACCTAATGGAAGACACCACTTTCTGAACATTGATGGCCACCGCTTGCCACTCTATGACAATTAGAAGACCATTTTAGTGTAGTAACACTTGAAAATTTCAAATCTCCTTTGATCTAGATCTCTACCAACTTCATCAACATATTTCTAGGCACCTGTAGACTTCTAGAACCTAAACATACCTCTGTTAATCATTTGATCCTCATCACAAGCCCATCTAGCCCTTCCATCATGTTAACATCAATGTCAGCACAAATGTCTCCATGGTTGACATTAATGCCAACACCATGCTGCCAATAATATCCCCCCTTTGCATTGATGGAAACTTTCAGCCACTCCATCAAAATGATCTTCATCATTGTTAATTGGCCAGTCTCATTCTCACTCAAGTGGCTAGTTGACTCTCCCCTTTGACATTAATGTAAAAGGGTGATTGAATCTTCACTCAGACACCAACTTGACACCCTTGAAATCTACTGATATGAATTGATTTGTTGATGAAACATGATAAACTACCACCTACAAGATAATCATTAGAAGCAAGGAACTCTACTTCTAATTGCAACCAACATACCTCTCTGCAAACACCATGCTCTTCCTTTTTATTGAACATGCTCCCCTAAACATGTATTGGGGTTGCAAACATCTCATCCAAGATGTTGTATAATGAAATTTATTGTTTCATTTTCCTCTCCACGTGCAAGAGGCTACACCAACCAAAGCAATGACTCCAAACACATCATGGCAAAATCATAAATTACAAGACTTTATAATGAGATTCATGGCTACAATAATGACTCTAAAATCCAATACATGGCTACAACATGGTAAGAATTAATTCTCTCCCATTCATGACTAAGACCAATGACTCTAATATGCATGCATATCACCATGATTACACAACCATGACCCAATTATGACATCAACAATTATACAAGGCTACATCTTTCACACATTAGTGCTCTCTTCAATGCATGCCTAAGACAAACTTTACTTCCCATGCAACTCATCCTCCATATGCATGGATCAATAAAAAACTATTCAATCACCATGTCAATTATATACAAGTACACATAGGGCTTACATCAATGACTCCATGATCTTATACATAGTTGAACTTGACTTACCTCTATAATGCATTCCTAACACAAAGACTCTCTCTCTTATGTAATACTGAAGAACAAATCACACTCCAAATTTCTGATTGATATAAGAAACAATGTATAGGGCTATATATCACACACAAGAGTGCTTTATATGGAAAAAATAAAGTGACTGTCTTTGATACATGCCAAGTGACTCTTTTTCCCAATCATGACTCATACTAAGGTTACTAACAAATGAAAATCATGAAAAGTACAACAAGGTTGATTTACATTACTTTTCACTCATGAATATAATATGGGACTACTACAAACAAAATAGTTAGTGAATGAAATATAAATTAACATACAACCTTGGAACCCTAGTTGCATGCATAGCTCTCCATGTGATCAATATACTTCCAATAGACATGTTAATCCTGCAGACTTGATTATGCATGAGGACTCTTATACACACCATGTTGTTGTTGCTAGTCATCTACATCAATGCCTCATAGGATCTATTTTGCTTCCATGTGATCCCCTTGAGGATATGCACCCTTCATAGCTTTTCTATAGTCTTTTATGAATATACATCAGGTAATAATAGACTACAGTTGGGACTAGCTCCACCTAATTTATGGGTTGATTCTCCTTCTACTTCACCCATATTGTGGTAGGATACTCCTTGACATGTGCATTTTTCTTCGACTTTATGCTAGGCCTACTCAGGATATGTTGCTCCTTTTCCTGATTTATCTTGAGGAACTAAATAAATGACAATCTCTAACCATGTGACCAAGATTGTGGCAGGTATAACACCTCACATGACCAAGATATGAGACAAGATGATGAATTATTTTGTTAAACATGTATATCTCTACTTTGCATAATCATGCTACTACTCCTTGCACAAGATCTGCAATCAACCACCTTATGTCCAAACAAGTTACGAGAATTGATATCCATTAATTGAACTAGTATATTTGTTGGCTAATGAGTTCCTCTATTTTCCTTATTTCCCAATCTACTACATATTCTATTAGTTGAATATGTACACTATGCTCCTATAGTTGGTTGCAATATTTCCAAAATTGTGATAGTTGTAGCACTCAATCTCATCCATCAATGGATCAAAGGGGTTTTGACCTCTTCTTTATGATCTTCCAAACTCCTCTCTTGGAGAAAATGGTATTTTAATCGTAGGTGCATCTAGAGGTTCTCTTCTTGGTTGTTGTTGGATATATTTCTTGCTAACTTTGTTGCTCAATTTGGTTTCTTTTTCCGCTACAAGCTTCTTAGGCTTTGCATCATTTTTCTTTGCATGTGTCTGTCTGCTAGATTCTCCCTTCTGAAATCCAAGACAAATTTGATCAAGGGAGATATTTGACTCTTGAGCATGTTTTCCAAGGCCTTAGTGTTAATATCTTGCTTTAGCTAAATGTATTTATGTTGAAAATGCTTTCTCAATGAGACCACCTCAACTTCAAGCTCTTCAACACAACCCTCTTTCTCTTTCAGTTGGCTACTGATAACCTCTTAAATTATTTTAGATTTTTTTTGTAGCAGGGTATTCAAACTAATCACTTCTCCTTGAGATTAGCCTCATTATCATCATATATCTACAAAATAATTTCTTGTTTTCAACACATGGTTGTCAGTCTACTAAATTCAACAAATAGTTTCTCGATTACAATCATGGCTAACTCATATTCAAATTTTAGGAGCATAACATCATCTTCATCATCACTATGCAACTCAACATGACTAGCATCAGAACCATATTCTAAAACATAACTAAAAAACAATTCATCTTTACTTATACTTTCAAATATGCTTTGCTGGAGCACACTAGGTTTTGTTGATCCTCCATTTTTTTTTTCTCAATCTATTGAACTCGCACTAGCAGGATGAGACTCTTTTGGTTGAGATTCTTTCTTCTAAGGGCCCTTCTTCTTTTTATTCCTTTTGTTCTTATTATTCTCTCCATTGTTGATGTTACTATTGTCTCCTCCATACAAGAGCTGGAATCTAACCCATATCTCTTTAGCAGATGTCAAATCCACTATCTTATACATATTTGCATTATAGATATTATCGTAGATCACATACGTTTCTTCTGCATTCTGTTGCATCACTTTTGTCAGGGATAGATCTTTTCCATGACCTTCACACACTAACCTCCAAATTTTAGATCCATAATCTAATAACTGAGAATTAAATATTTCTTACCATACCTAGAAGTTTGTAGCAGCGAACAAATATACTTTTCAATTATTCATTCCAAGAAAAAATAAAAAATCACTAGATTTTCCTGTATCCACTTTCCAATGATCAAACTACACCTGAAAGAACCCGCTCTGATACTAATTGTTGGAAGGTATGATACCAATTGTTGGAAGGTATGATACCAATTGTTGGAAGCTTGACAATACTTAGTAGGGGGTGGTTGAATCAATATTGTGCAATGAATCACCAAATTTAAAATATTTTCTCCTTTCTTACATAGGTAATCATACATTGATTAGCAACAAGTGTAAACAACCAATAACATCAATTAACCATAAACATCATCAACCAAAATCCATGGGAAACAATACACATGAACATATGAAGACACAAGATGTATGGTGGAAACCCTTCCGGGATAAAAACCACCATATTCTTTGATCTTATTCACTCTTATTATTATTAATCAAAATATTTATTTTTACATAATCTTTTTCCACCATCAGTATGCAATCCATAGCTTGCAATCATGCGATCAACCTCTCTCTATAGGCCCCTATCTAATGGAAGCCACCAATTACTAAACCTTGTAGGCCACCACCTATTGGAATCCATAACTCCCTCAACTATGGAGGCTACTACCCAATGTTGCAGGCCACCACTTGTTAGATGCCCCAACACCCAATAGTTTTTCTAGCCAACACTCCCTGTTAGGTCCCTATACTACTAGTGTAACCCCTCAAAGAGGCTGATTTTAAAATCATCGATCTATCTTTTCTTCTATTTTGTGGGCTAGTTGAATAACATTTGGTATCAAAGCTTTGGATTCTAGGGTTTCGCTACTTCAAACAAGTCATCATGGAATTTTCACTATAACGTTTTTTATATGATGTTTCAGAAGCTAAAATTAAAACCCATTTGATCCACAATCTGGGTGAACCTCGGGTCCGAATTTCAAATCTTGTCTCGCTATATTCTCAAATATATGATCCAAGGAAGTTAGGGGTTTTACAGGATCCTGAATTACATCCCAAACAGGTGACCTTGGGAAAATCGTCATAACTTTCTCTCTGAGAATCGAATTGAAATTTCGTAAGAAGTTCAAGAATTAGGACATACTTTAGTTTTATTTGTATCATTTTTAGGTCTGAAGTTTGAAACAGTGACATGTGGCACTTCATACAAGTTCTCTCTACTGAAAAAGTATATAATCAGGTCATCTTGGGAGATTGGGCATAACGCTTTCTTGGAGAATCCAATTTCGATCAGACTGGTGGTGTTGGAAAGAGAACCTAGATGGATACCATAGGTCACAATTACAGACCTTGGATATCTAAAATTTCAGAGATACAATAGACTCAAGATCGATCTTTTAAAAGCAAGAAAAAGAATGACTCAAATCAATAAAATAGAAACACCTAGTAAGGAAAATTGGAGGGATGATTTAAGTAATGTGATAGAATATATGATCAATAAGATAAATGGTATAGAAGAAAAATTAAATGGAAACATGGAATATTTTAAGAGAGACATGGAAGGTTTGAAGGAAGGTGGGACAAAGTAACTACAAGAAAGGCTTCCTAATGCCGAAAAGGTAGTAGAGGAAACTCATAATGAAAAAAAAATAAACGTTAATCATGATTTCATAGACTCTAACATTGGATTGAATACCCACCATATTCCAAATATAGATATAAGGAAATTTGATGGGAAGGATCCGCTAACTTGGATACTACATAGGGACCAATATTTTGATCTACATGATGTGTAACCGCCACAAAAGGTACATATTGCATCTTTATATCTAGAACCGAATCAATCTATATGGTATAGAGGGATTTGTTCTTGTAAACCACTTGTCACCTGATCAATTTTCACGGAGGAAATGATAGCACATTATAAGGATACAAAGAGAAACACCTTCTTTAGCCAATTGATAAATCTCAAACACAAGGGTTCAATGGCAAAGCACATTGAGGACTTCCAAAAAGTGAATATAAGGGTAAATGATATTCTAGAGAAGCATAGGATTGAAGTCTTCATAGGGACTTTAAATGATAACATCCAACATGAGGTTCACCTTTGGGAACCTGATTCAATGGAAAAGGCGTAAAGGTTGGCAAGAAAAATTGAAAGAAAAATTATGGCAACAAGGAAGCATACAACTCATAACTATAAATATGGAAGTGTATTTACTCCTAGAATTTCACCACCTACAAGGTTGAAATCACAAAAATTGGAAGAAAAAAGAGCAAAAGGGCCTTATTACAATTTTGATAGAAAATACACTAAAGGTCATAAGTGTGCTGAGAAGAAATTAATTTACATGGATGTGGAAGAGGAGAAAGAAAAGGGACATCAAACATCAAAAGAAGAGGATATACATCAAGAACCAATCCCAGAGAAAGAAGAAATGAATATGACCATATCTTGTAATGTGTTGACAAGAATTACCACTCCTCAAACTCTCAAGATAGAAGGGCATATCAAGAAGAAAAAGGTAATAGTGTTGACTGATTCGGGTAGTACCCATAATTTTATTCATTGTAAGATAGCCAAGGAATTGAATTGCTTCCTATATCCAACACCAGAGTTTCAAGTAATGGTTTCAAATGGAGGAAGCATAAATTTCTCTAGAAAGTTCCATAATATCAAGCTATCCATGGGAGAATATGTCTTGAATAGTCCAATGATTTCCATTCCAATGGGTGGTGTTGATATTGTACTAGGAGTCTAATGGCTATAATCTTTGGGTATGATAGATTTTAATTTTCAATAAATTTTCATGAAATTTTTTTGGGAAGGAAAGGAAGTTGAATTATGGGGTATCACAGAGAAACCAGGAAATATAATCAGCTCTAACAACGTGACAAAGCTTCTAAAGAAATAAAAATGGGGTGTAATTGCACAATTATGTTCACTAGAGGTTCCCACATCGAAATCATCTATTTATCTAGATCTCCAAAAAAAATTGGACAATCATTCTAAGGTATTTGAGACTCCCAAAGGTCTCCCACCTATTCGTCATCATGATCATGCTATTTATTTGATTCCAAGAAGTTTTCCCCCAAACATCAGGCCTTACAGATATCCATATTCCCAAAAGAATGAAATTGAACATATGGTTGTAAGAATGCTAGAGGTTGGTATAATTCAACCTATTCAAAGTTCTTTCTCTGCTCCAGTGGTATTGGTACACAAGAAGGATGGATCATGGCTCAACAAGATTACTATTAAAGATAAATTTCCCATTCCTGTCATTGATGAATTATTGGATGAATTAAATGGGGAAATTTACTTCACCAAGTTGGATCTTCGTTTAGGATATCATCAAATCAGAATGAAGACTAAAGACAATCCAAAAACAACATCTAGAACTCATAAGGGTCATTATGAATTTTTTGTCATGCCTTTTGGCCTTACTAATGCACCTTCTACATTCCAACCTTTATGCATTCCAAGTCAATGTTGGGAGGAGGTTTCAATGGATTTTATCATAGGTTTACCCAAGTCCAAAGGAAAGAGTGTCATCATGGTGGTAGTTGATATACTTATTAAGTATGCACACTTTTGTGAATTATCTCATCCATTTAAAGTCAGTACAGTGGCTACTGCATTTATGGAAACAATTCAAAAGCTACATGGAAACCCAAATATTATTGTAAACGACAGAGATCCCATCTCAGGCCACAACCCTAAGGATGCCAGTACACTCTGAAGCATTAAGAAATCACTCGCCCACTGAAGGCCCCAACCTTCAAGATCTTGTGGACCACTTTTCATGCATTTTCAAACCAGGATCCATTGCAACACAAACAACTTGTAGGTATCATTTCATCCCATTTTCATATAGGACTCACTATAACTCTATGCTCATCAAATGAATACAACACATTTCTCAAAACTTTCTCTACAACACATAATCAACCTCTTCTCTCACGCTTAGCAGAAACTTTGTAACATGCTCAACAAACCCAAATAGCCTCATCAACATCACTCTAACTCAAAAAAAATAATCAACTCAAAAAATATCTAGATACAAATCTTCCCTTTGCAACATCATACTCTCATTATACACAATACTCTAGCACCATAGCTTATTCACTCAACAATACATCAAAATCTTAAGACTTAAGACTCTGACCTCTACGCATATTTACATGGCTTTAACAATAATACATGGCATCAGTAAGAAATACAAACTCAGCCATATAACAAGTTGATAACCCTAGAAACAATGAATACAACAACCATTCTGAACTCGGTCTTTGCATAACACTCAGGTTAGTACATAAGCAACAATAGTTACTCTCAGCCCATTCTGCCATTTAATCTCTAATCTAATGCATTGATATATCTTTTGGGTCATATTGATCTCTGCACATTGTCTCTTGCAATGATCTTTTGATCCATGCACACTCCATTGATCAACAATCTCATGTACTGATATAGGACACCTATATGTTCACACTCCAAATCGAATTTTCTCCACAAGTCTACCTCATACATTGTTTCTCTTCTACATAGATAGTGATGCATAAATTATTTTATCACTCCATATGCTAATAGATCAATCCCACATAATCTAACCCCTTAATGGATCCATATGAGCCATATTTAAAATTTTCAATGCACTAATTGGAATTGATCAAGCCATTATCTCCACAATCAATTCAATCAATGTGTTTACGCTAGCATTGTGACCAAAACAACAAAACATTCATGAACCATATTAATTTGAATGTTCACATCCATTACCATGGGAAATTACCTTGGATCATCCTGAGGCTTCTTTTGACACCTACAAAAGAGTTTTGTTGCCACTAAACTAGCACCCTGCAAAAATACTTGTGCACAAAGCGTGGAAAGACTATGCCACTACCTCATTGTCACACTCTGACAGTTAGGAGACTGCGTCAATGTAGTAAAACTTGCAAATTTCAAATCTCCTATTCTCCGGGTATCTACCAACTTCACTAACATCTTGCTAGGAACATGTAGACTTCCAGAACCTCTGCATACCTTTGTTAATGATTTTATCCTCATCAAAATCCCATCATGCCCTTCCAACCTGTTGACATCAATGCCAACAAACTGGCTCCATGGTCGACATCAATTCCAACACCATGTTTCCAAAAAACAATGAGAGATAAATATCAACCTTAGTTACATTTATACAACAATATAAGGTCTTAGCAAGAAGTGCATGGAAATGATGAAGACTCTTTGTAATGTAAATAAACTGAGTAATGATTATGCACTCAAAGACATAGTTCTAACATATATGGCATGACAATCTCATATGTATTTAGTGATTATTCTTCAACACACTTTTACTTTGTTGATATCGCATAATCAATATTTGTGATCAACAACATATATAAGTAATGTAGTACTCAACAATAGAAAAACAATAATATTTAGAATTCAATAGAGTGCTTAACAATTCATGGATTTCTCCAATCATCATATAAAGAAGAGTATTAGCAACAAACAACTAGTATACCATTTGTAACCAACTCACTCAGCCATATAGATTAATTTAACATCTCACAACAGATTTGATCATAATAAGGGCTCAACATGCAATAATTTAGTACTCGTGGTAGAATTTATGTCAAACCCTAGCTTGCAAATCCAACACTTTTAAAATAAATACAATCTCACAACGTCTGGGAACACAAGCTCTGCTACATCAAAGATCAATATAGAATTCTAAGCATGCTTCTAAATAAATTTGTTCTTTTTATAGAGTTATGAACATTCCTTTTAACAAATTCATCAAACCTTCAAACAATCCATAATTAGGCCCTACAACGACATCCTTTCTAAGGGCTAAACCAAGTCTAATTAGGCCCTAGAATTATCCCTTAACATCTGCAATTGAACCTAATTCATCCTTCACCCAAAATTTGATTTGAACCTCAAAAATGACCCTCATATCAAGTCTCTAATATGCCTCAATAACTTGGTCTTAGACTAACTTCAATATAGCTTGGATTCTACCTCAGAATGACTTGAAAATAGGTCGAAATTCGGTCTTTGATCTGGCCTCAAGAGGGCCAAAATTTGGGTTGGATCAAGACTCAAGAAAGGCCGTCACGTAGCTGATGATGGTCTTACTAAAAAATTCACTTGATCTTCCCATTCAATTTCCTCATTAAATACGAGGCATCATGACCACATCACATGGAATTCTAAACTTCTGGGCTTCTTCTCTTCCTTCCAGGGCTTCTTATCCAATGGAGCTTCCAAATAATGCAATTTACTAACATATATTAAGAGCATTCAAAGATTGGAATTGGAATCAATGACAACGCCATTCAATAGCATGCCTTGATGGTTCGAAATTTATGCTATCTGGGGTAATTGGAGTATATCTGTGATCACCTTCTAGAAGTGAAACTATTGGGATTGGTTTATGGTTTTATTCGGGCTTGGTTATCAGGGACATTTGTGCACAAGTGTTGACTAGGTTCTTTATATATGATTGATCTTATCTCTAAGTTGATAGAGAGAATCTAGAACTATGGAGAGAAGATGAATCTACTTGAAGAAAAGGTGAACAACCTCATTGGTTTGGTCAGAGAGTAGTTTGAGATAATTGTGGTATTAAAGAAATTTGCAGGACAATACACTTCTAACACTTAAATAAGAGTGAAGACCAATTAACTAGAGACATATGATAGTACCATGAGTGAAAATGTAATAGGTAACTTTTGTTGTGATGTGTAACAATATTTTGGCTACATTTATGGATTCTTATATGAAGAAAAAGTCAGAACTCTTGCTACATATTTGACAAGGAAAATGAAGATTTGGTGGAGATCCAAGAAATAAGACTTGGAATTTGGTTGTAGTGCTAATAGAATTACTACATGGGAAGAAATGAAAGAAGCTTTATATGTGTATTTTATACCAAGGAAATTAGTAAAGGATTGCAAGGAATAGATTGAGGAGTCTAAAATAGGTAGGAGGCATTTAAGCATACATAAAAAATTCCTTAGGGTTCATGTTGGAGTTTAAATATATTTTAGAGGAAGATCAGTTGTTCAATTTTATGGGTGGATTGTAGCCATGGGCACGGGATGAACTTGGAGGAAAAGATGTTAGGATGATTGCAATAAATATCATTGCAACAAATAAAATTTTGAATTTTTTGACTGATGGGATGAAAAAAGGAAGAGATGTGACAATTAAAAGGGAAATAAAAAGGATGATAAAGGCAAGGGGAATTCTTTGAAAGAAGATGAATCAAAATAGGATAAAAAAAGGAAAGAGAAGAAGCCTCTTTCATGTTGGTTCTATGTGAAGGATCATATAGTGAAGAATTGTCCATTGAAGCAGAGGTTAGCTGCTATGGAGCAAGAAGAGAAGCCATTTATAGGAGTGATGAGGGTTTTCTAAGTAGATTTTATAAAGGAGTCCATTATAAAGAATGACTAGGGAAAACACCAACTAATCTTTGTGTGTGTTGATATTGTTGTGATTTAGTGGATTGATATGGTGGATAAAAAAGTGACTCGCAAATTAATGAGGGAAGGTGTGGCGAGGAACTTGGACTTGCAAATTCTAAAAACTAACATGTTATTCAAGGCAATTAACTCCAAGGATAGGAGAGTAATTGGAATGATCACGGGTGTACCTATTCATTTAGGAGATTGGATGGGGAGCTTGAATTCACAATTGTATAGTTGGGCAATTATGTTGTATTAGAACAAAAATTTTTGATAGGAGAGAGAGTTTTTCTAGTTCCTCATATGGTAGTGTGAACACCAAGAGTTGACATGGATGCAAGGGTGAGAATGGAATCTATTTGTGTGGAGGAGGGACATATGAGAATTGAGGCACATAGGATATTATACCATGTAGATTCTATTATGTTACAACATGCGAAGATAATGGATACTTTGACAAATAAGGTTCTGAGCTTATCCTCAAGATCTCATGCAACAAATGAAGATGGTAGTGATGGGGCAATATTAGTCGATGATGATGATGAGTTTGAGGATGATTTTCATGGTGATGATGATGGGGAAATTAGGATCACACCCATAGTCAAAGGTGGTGGCCAGGAATATAATCCTTGTTATAGATGAGCCAGGAAGGAGATAGGTTCTTCTAGAGAGTCATCAAAGTTGGAAGGAGGTCCATAGGATCCAAAGTTGGAATGTCATCCTAAGGAGAGTGAAAGTAGGATTGGATCCTACCCTCCTTTTCTGAAATACATTCTAGTTAGATATGGAGGAGTATTTCAAGGATGTGAGTACTTTTTCTAGGATTAGATAGGCCTTACATGTTTGTGTGAGGAGCACATGCTAGAGTAGGAGGATTTGAGCTTGGAGTTAGGAGAGGTAGTCCTTGAGGCTACCCCACTTCATCCCCACATTGAGCCATTAGGATATGGGTTCGTTGTTGGTTTCTTAGGGTGGAAATTCCTATTCATTGGGGAGAGTATCTTAGTCTACTTTCTTCTTAATCAAGTTGCTGACGAGGATTTTTGGATGATGATGTGATAGGGGATGTTTACACTTTATGAGATTGTAGCATAAAAACTATGGCTGAAGCATGAAGACTGATAGCTTGTAGACTTGAATGTAAAAATACACATAGGTATTTAATAATAATTTATTATTATATATAAAATTGTATAAGATGATATAAGATGATTAAAATGAGGCCCTGCTTTTATACCTCAGTAGGTGACCTTTCAAGAATGGGAATGTCTTTTAGACATGCCTTTTCACTTAATTTAATGATTATTTAACCTAAATAATATTTAATTATTTAATATTTATATTTATTTTATTTATCTAATTGTTATGAATTATATTCATAACATAGCCTCTTCCTTCGGAAGCTTTGTCCTCAAAGCTATATTGTTGGCAATGGTCTTTGTCGTGGTTTTCATCTCGACATATCTGTTACAGGGAAAAGTGTCTATTTAGAACTGCTCTATCCCACTAAGGTGTGACAGCTGCCTTAGAAACAAACAAAGAAAAACTACTTTTGTTTTTCCTTTATGAATTATAGATAGAGAGGAACAGAAAGACCAACCTTTGTCTTGCGCTAATCCTTCGATTCGATCCCTCTCTTCTTTGATAGTCCTCAGCTACCTGCTCCCTTGCATGCCCATCTTCACAAAGTACCTGTAAGATCACAGAAGCATAGCACTATACAAAGACATGGATCTATAATCATAAACAATCTAGGATCAGATGTAAATTGACCATACAAATGTAACAAGGATCAATGATACAAAAGCATGGAGGAAAACTCAAATAGTTTTTATTGATAAACAAGAAAAGATCCAGGAGGAGTTACAACCAGTTGTTCCGACCCAGCATCAACCTCCCAGCAAAGAAGCCCCTCTTCACCTCAAACAAAGCTTATATCACCCAACAATATGATGTTTGTCTCTAGAAACCAACAACAATTCCTTACAATATGCAAAATTCCAGCCTCCAACCTCTAGATCTCTGGGATGAGAGATCTATTTATAGATATTTGCAGAGGTGTGAGTTAGCTCTGGGTTTTTGATTAGTGTCTTCTCTCTAATAGTTCTTGATGCCACTTGGAGATCTCATTGATCTCTTACTCATCCTTGGGCAATTCTGAGAGGCAAGTGTCCAAGGAGAAGTTTCTAGAAGATTCCATGATCATCCACCTCGCAAACTGTCTCTTCCACTTGTCTTTTCTCTTCCATCGCACCCCATAGAAGGGCTTTTTGAAATGCATCGCACTCTGGCCATGGAGCAAGTGAAATGATCCAGTTTTGACCAGTTCTGAGTAGTTTTTCATGGAGAACTTCTGGGAGAAGCTGTAATCTGTTGACCTTGTTCCTTTAGGGGTTAGAACAACACTTTTATGGACTTAGGAGCCCTTGGTTTATGGAAATTTCATGCTTGGGGTTGTAGGGCCCAAAAATGTCTATAACAGTTGCCCCCTAAAGCATGAGGTCGTTAATCTTTTGATGTCGGGTGAAATGTTTTATTATGAGGATCCGAAGTTCTTTCAATGATGGGAGGAGACCTGTAATAAGATACAATACAATACAATATCTTCATACTATTTTCATGATCTAGCTGAGGCGGGCATTCCCATGCTCAACTTTATAAATTCATTTTCATGTACATAGGATAGACAATCGTCTGAGCGTAGACTAATGATTCTGATAGAGCCATCATCCTTTTGAGTCGATGATTATCTGTGCAGCAATGATGTACATTTAATGTCTTTATTTCCCTGAATATATATCGTAGCCCGGATGGATGAAACTAGATCCGGGTCTTCAATCTCGTCCGATCTTCACTCGAAGTACAAGTTGATCCATGTGAGAAATGTTCTGAAGTCGAACATGGAAAGACATCGCTTGATTACCAGTCAATGATGTAAACTGTTAACAAGCGCGAGAGAAATCACCAATAATGATAATGACCCTCAAGGTACTGCAGTACAATTCACGTGGTGTGAATAAAGGACTTGGCGTCGAACACCACGCAAAATATTTCAGTCGAAGGCCATTGATGTAAACCTGTCGCTGGAAGTGAGAAACTTGCCATTGAGGCATGCAAGCTTCAAAGTACTGAATGGGGTGTTCCTAGATCAACTTCTTGGATAATGAGTTGATGTTGACAAGAAGTGATCCGTCATAGGAGGGCCTTAATGAATCCCACATCAATGACATGGAACAGAGCAAATGATTTTAATGGAAGTGAAAACGATCTGGTGATATAAGGTTCAGGGTGGTGGTCATGAAAGAATGGAGTATAATGTATGGTAGTGGGTGAGACACAGGTGAATTCTATGAATGACTTCTCTTGAACATATTGGCGACACTGATGTGATGGATTGGTAGCATTAACCCCAAATGTCGATGGCATGGCGTGACCATGGTGATGTGACCGGTGAATGAAACAACCCAACTTGACTTGGACACGGAGTGGAAGTGTCATGTTCAAGAGCGACTTGCTACCAACAAAGTTTCTTCAAGTTTTCTTCCCAATTTTCCCCAGTCATTGCTGACCAATACCTCTTTATTTTTGTCAAGCTTGAGGAGGATAACATATGATTGTTCTATAATTTTCCCTTCGGGCAAACCCATCGCTATGTTTTAACGAGCCTAGCGATAGTGAAACTCGTTCTCGTCTATAGACAAGTTTGTCGCTATTAATATTTTTAACGAGTTTAACGACAAAGATAACTCGGTCCTTTTCAATTTTAGAGAGTCTGAAAAGGGACATAAAGGTAACTCCAAAATTCCTTTTTCGTCATCTATTCCCTTGAGTCCGAAAAAGTATAAAACAATACAGAAGGGATGAATTTTCGATACTTTTAATGAGCCGATCAAAACAAGCGCTCGATCGTTTTGTGTAATAATCCCTCAGGTCCAAAAAGATTAAAATCTAGAGGAGGGATAGCACTTCCTGTCCCTTTAACGAGCTGGAGAGGCCAATGGCTCGACAATCTTTTCATATTTTACGAGTCAGTTCAAAAGAGCTTAAAGGAGACTCGTCTTTTGAGGAACGAGTGATAAAACGGGTAGCAGCTGATTCCAGGTAAGGTTTGGAATTTTCCAATCATGGAAATGTCACAAGGATGGCTAGTGAAGTCACTCTTCGCAGCTGTTCCTCAAAATGGGTAAACAATCAAATGGAGGTGAATGATCGGCCAATGAAAAAGTGGAGGTGACGGTGCAAACATGACCAAGGCTTTAATGGCTGAAGTACTACATTCACGATGGTTATTTACCGGGGAATAGTTCATTTTTTAACGAGCTTAAACGTGGGGGGAAACATTTGCTAATGTCTTATGTTTATTTTTTAACGAGCTTGAACTATGTGCTAAAACTGCTCGATGGGGGTTTATTTTTTAACGAGCTTGAACCCTGCAGTAACACTGCTCGTGGTGGGTTTATTTTTTAACGAGCTTGAACCCTACAGTAACACTGATCGTGATAAGTTTGCATGCCCCCAACATAATAACGCAAATCGAGGTGCATGCCCCCCAAGCTTCATTGCATTCAACTCAGTGGTTGGAATGAAGGTTTACCTTTGAGATTTGGAAGGGGGATTTGTTTCATTTTTTAATGAGGTTGACACAGTAAAAGAACTATCCTCATGACTCCTTGTTTCATTTTTTAACGAGGTCGACACGAGATAAGAACCATCATCGAAATCCACCATATTTACAGTATTTTATAGAAAATCAAAAACTGATTGATGATTAAGGTTGCTGGAATAATCTTCGTGGTAATCCGGAAGATGGGAGCGATGGTGGTAATCTTCCCATGGTGCCTCTCCCATCATCATTGATTGAATGATTCCTTCGTCTATAGAATGTACATGCAACCAAGGATCTGAAGAGGTACCATATTCCTTAGACCTATCTATCCAAACACTCGATGAGCATTGATTTGGGTTTGACCCCCAGGCCAAGAAAAATGATTGCTACAATATTTCTAAAATGGCGATGATCCATGCTAACAAAATGTTTAGGAATCTTCTGAATCCATTAGATATAGAAGATTTCATATTGTAGGTTTCCACTGTGGCCACTTCCGCCAGATTACTTTGAGGCGGTAGGGCAAAAGTACCCATTAAGGCAGGGTCTTTTAGGAGGCCTGCTCCAATATTTTGAAGCGAATGATTGCTTCCATGGATCATTGGAATGCTTCCCGTAACTTGTGAACTGTTAGGGAGAAATGTTTGTTGGTCAACGATTGTAATTCCTCCTTGAAAGGGAAATGCAATCTTCCTGAAGTAGGTCGACACAACAGCCGCCATAGCATATATCCATGGCCTTCCTAGTAGGATGTTGTAATCAAGATTTCCATCGATTACTTCAACATCTATTTCTACCGTTTTCCCTCCTAGTTCAACTTTCAAGTTACTTAGAATACCATATGGGGTATATGCTCTTCCGTCGAATGCTTTTAATGTCGTCGAAGATTGCGACAAGGGTGGTGAGCCTAAATTTTTCCAGCAACTCATCGACATAATACATGTAGATGCCCCCTCATCAATAATTGTTCGATGAACAGTTTTGTTGAGGGCTTTCACTTGAATAAGGAAAGCTAGTTGAGTTGGTAACTGAGGGTCATATCCTTTATGATCAAAGGCCACAAGATTGGAATCCATTGGGCCAATCCCACCTATTGCTGATAATAAAGCTTGCTCTTGGGAGGGGCAATTTTGCGGTACCTCAAGTGTCGACATAGCGGACGGCGATTGGGCCAGGTCCTCTACTATATTATAATTATGTGCTACTTTGGAACGAGGATTAAATGTCGATTTGTGTACTACTCCCTTTGGTGGCTTTATCATTGGTTCAGGAATGATGGGTGGCACAACTTCGGTCAAAGTTGTTGTCGAACTACTAGGTTGTTCATTAGCCTTGTTATTCGACAGTTGTGGATTCCCGTAATCTTTATTCCTTGTCAAAGAATCATTTTTCAGCTTTGAGATAGACATCATAAGCACTTGGGATCGGGAAGCATTTTGATTAGCAACCAGTTTGGTTCCCGAGTTTGGAAACGGATCAGTCAATACTGTTGAGGTTTTTGAACTCTTAAAGAGTTTCTTAACTTCAGCTTTATGTGGAAAATCTCTCGTCCAATCTTCATCGCATATATGACACCCCGCAGGGGGTTTCCTTTGCCCAAAAGGGTTTGTAGAAGGTTTTTCAGGAGATGAATCATCCTACTTCTTTTTTCCCCCTTTCTTTTTCTTCTTGCCCCCTGGTTGCTTCAGTTGTTTGCCCTTGTCGGTCGACACGACATTTACTTCCGAGGCAAGAAGTTCCTCATTTGCATTTTGACTAGAAATATTACGGGCCTTTTTAGATGTAGCCTTTGTCGATTTCGTATCTATTGCACCAATCACGCCATCGCCGGCATGAGAGTCATTGTTTGATTTAGGAGGAGGTGGAACGGAAAATTCTGGTCTGGGAGCGTCAGGGATTTTATCGTAGAGCATGCCAGACTGAGTATAAATCAAGTCTAAATATTGCGCACGAGCAATAACTTGCTCTTCAGTGACGACTCCTCCCTTTGCCACATCTTCTGTAATGGAAGGTAATAATGACTTAATAAACCATTCAGCTAAAAGCTGATCGGGAATGTACGTTTTTACCATTCTACGACGACGTCGCCACTCATGAATATGATCGGATATGTGAGTGGTCGTTGTCTGTTTGAAATTGGTAAGAAGCTCTGTTCCTGTTTCGTACCTTATTGGTAGCTGAAAATGGGTTAAAAAGGTTGTGGCTAGGGTGCTGAAGTTATCGAATGAAGCTCTAGGCAATTCGATATACCATTTTGCTGCTGGACCAGTTAACGTTCGTTGAAAAAGGCGAAGCCTAATCGAATCATCGTTTAGAGTGTTAGATGAACACCACAGATGAAAAGTCATCACATGATTCGACGGGTATTCACCCGGATTTCCATTAAATTTAGGAATATCTGATGGAAGTTTATGCGGAATCACCAGCCACCAAGGGGCATAAGCAATTGGATCATTCGTCAGCCGATTTAGATCTGGTAATTCTAGAGTTGCTACAAAGGGCAACTGTTGATTCAGGTTAGGCAAAGCATACCCAGGATAAGATGGAATCGCCTGAGCAATGGGTCTTTGTTGGAAATAATACTGAGATGGGGGGTGAATCAGTATTATCAAATTCTTTTCGATATATCTTCCTTATTTATACTTTGAATAATTCTTCAAATATTGATCATTACTTTGTATGTCAGTATCATAAAATAATGAGCAGGAACAAGAAAAGCAAATAGTCACACAAAAGAACACCAGATATAAGGTGGAAACCCAATGTGGGTGAAAACCACCTGCTGCAATATGTCTCTATCTTCTTTTAATAAGAAACTCCTTTTACAATGATTTTGTACTGGTGCAGTCCTTTACCAGTACGCAGGCTACAACCTGCAGAGAGCTACAACCCTCTTAGCTCTTGTACTAGCCAAGATACTAGTACGTAGGTGCTGGCCTACTGAAGGCTACAACCTTCTCTTTCTTCCAGGGACCACGTTTCATAAATTTTCAGACTGGATCCATGAACATCAATCAATCATCAAGTATATCTGCATCAAACAATCTCCTTTTCCCAATTAGCACTGAATCAAGTGAACACTTCTCTGACAGCTGTACCCAGAACACAGTAACAGTAACCACACACCAAATTCTGAACCCAAAATACTGCAGCAATAGACAGAGGCAGCTAGATCATAATTTAAAGATATATGCTACTTCAACAACCTGAAACCTGCGTGCAGATCTATAAAGGATAATTCCTTCTTTCAAATATTCAGACACTAATTAACCCAGATTGTCAGATTTATAGATCAAGCATGCGCCTCATATAACAGATCAAAATCATGCAAAGATACTATTATTCAAGCATAAAGATTATGACCCATCAAAAGAACTTATCCTTCTTTATGCGTTAAGGTTCCTCCTTCATTCAGATCCAGATCTGCACCATAACCCAATCCCAAATATTTCAGATCTAGCACTTATTAGATATTCAATTTATTCGATGATGCTTTGCCAAATGATATCCTTCCTCTTTTATAGTCTTAGGCCTTCCACAATACCACGGTCCAAAACCATAGGATCAAAAAACTGTTGGACTAATACCATGAACCAACCATGAAAGTGCGTGAGATCAACACTTTTGGATGCAATACCACGGGCCAAAACCATACGATCAAAAACTATCGAACTAATACCATGAACCAACCATGAAAGTGCATGAAATTTTCTCTTCATGAAAGGAACTTTTCTCTGCATGAAAGTGCGTGAACTTTTTCTCTACATGAAATAAACTTTTCTCTGCATAAAAGTGCGTGAACTTTTCTCTCCATGAAATAAATGTTTCTCTACATAAAAGTGCATGAACTTTTCTCTACATAAAATAAACTTCTGCATAAAAGTGCGTGAACTTTTCTCTACATGAAATAAATTTTTCTCTACATAAAAGTGCGTGAACTTTTCTCTACATGAAATAAACTTTTCTCTGCATAAAAGTGCGTGAACTTTTCTCTACATGAAAGAAACTTTTATCTTCATGAAAGTGTGTGAACTTTGCTGCACTATAATTTATCATCTTAGATTAGTGGGTTGCCATCAAGTACAATATATGTATCATAATGCCAACAATCTCCCCCTTTGGACTTGATGGCAACAACAACCAATCACTCTCCCCCTTTGACATCAAGGGCAAAGGGTTATGCTCCCCCTGACTATAAACCAGATCTGCAAACAAGAACCATAATCCATCAAACACCATAAATGACCATGAAAGAGATAGAGACGTATTGCAGCAATATTTAGACCAGCATCCATGTTCTCCTTCTGTACTTCCTCCATAATTCCAACAATGCATGATATGCTCTCCCTGAACCTGTGCCATTCGATCTTTGACCAATCTGCAACCCAGCACATGTACGCATATACTTCAGATGAACCTTGCGTACAACCAACAATCAGAAGAGATTCAACAACAAGATGATGCATCAACAACCCCCAGCTTTTGCCTGAGGTATTCAAAGGTCTCCCTAGGCAATGGTTTGGTGAGTATATCAGCAACCTGTTCCTTAGAAGGAACCTACTCCAACTTGACCTTTTGTTCAAGCACTTGTTCCTGGAGAAATTGATATTTGATTGGTATGTGCTTGGTTTTTGAGTGCATGACTGGGTTCTTTGAAATGCTGATTGCACTTGTATTATCACATAAGATGGAGATAGGTGGTGTACAAGTGATTTGAAAATCCTGCAGGGTCTGCATCATCCAAAGGAGTTGAGTGCAGCAAGATGCAGCAACAACATATTTTGCTTCAGCTGTAGACAAGGCAATCGAAATCTGTTTCTTGCTGAACCAAGATACTAATCTGGAACCCATAAAGAATGCACCACCACTTGTGCTCTTCCTGTCATCCACGCTTCCGGCCCAATCTGCATCAGTATAAGCATGAAGTGTGAGATCTGTATCCCTAGGATACCATAAGCCATAATTTTGAGTCCCTTGAAAATATTTGAAGATTCTCTTTACTGCCTGAAGATGAGTTTCCTTTGGATTTGCCTGAAATCTTCCAACTATTCCCACTGCATGCATGATGTCTGGTCGGGTACCTGTCAAATAAAGTAGACTTCCAATCATAGATCTGTAGGTTGGTTGATGTACTGTTGCTGATTCATCATTTTCACTGAGGCTACGTCCTGTGACCATGGGTGTACATACTGGTTTTGCATCTTCCATGCCATATTTCTTCAAAATTTGCTTGAGATACTTGGTTTGAGACAAGAAGATCCCTCCTTCCTTTTGTTGGATTTGCAGGCCAAGAAAATATGTCAATTCTCCAAGCAAGGACATTTCGAATTCTTTCTGCATCACCATGACAAAGCTTTGACTCATAGATTCTTCATTGCTGCCAAAGATAATGTCATCTACATACACAACAAGTATTAGCAATTTGTCATTTTCAATTTTTATATAAAGATTGCTATCTGCTGATCCTTTTGAAAAACCTTGTTGATGAAGATATTTGTCCAAACGATAGTACCAAGCCCTTGGAGCTTGTTTAAGACCATAGAGAGCCTTTTTCAGTCTGCATACAAGATTTGGATCATTTCCAAGAATGAACCCATCTGGCTGCTCAATGTATACTTCTTCTTCTAAGTCTCCATTCAGAAAGGCTGATTTCACGTCCATTTGAAATACTTTGAACTTTTGAAAGCTTGAGAGAGCAAGGAACATTCGAATAGCCTCAAGTCTTGCAACAGGAGCAAAAGTCTCCTCAAAATCTATTCCTTCTTGCTACGCATACCCTTTACAAACAAGTCTTGCCTTGTTTCTAATTACTTCCCCATTTTCATTCAATTTATTTTTGAAGACCCATTTTGTCCCTATAACATTCTTATCCTTTGGTCTAGGAACCAACTCCCAAGTGTTGTTCTTTTCGATCTTCTCAAGTTCTTCATCCATTGCTTTGACCCAAAATTCATCTTTGCATGCCTCTTTTACATTTTGTGGTTCAGTGGAGGAGAGTAATGCCAAATAGCTTGAAGCTTCTGCAATTGTTCTTCTTGTTTGTACACCTGCTTCTTTCTGCCCCAAAATCTGAGATTCTGGATGATTCTTCTGAACGTACCGGGATGGAGTCTTCTCTTCTATCCTTATCTATTCCTCTGGTGCTTCTTGAGGTTCTTCTTCTTCTTCATTCTGTCTTTGAGGGTAGTCTTCATCTTCTTCGATATTTTCATGATTTACTTGCCTAGGAATGTATCCCTTTTCATCAACCACTACATCAATGCTGTCAACAATTCTTCCAAGTCTTTTATTGTAGCACTTATATGCTTTGTTGTGTGGAGAATAACCAAGAAGAATGCCTTCATCTGCTCTAGGTTCAAGTTTGCCAAGTTGCTCATCAGTATTCTTAATATAGCATTTGCTCCCAAAGATTTTGAAGTGCTTTACCGAAGGAGTCTCACCATACCAGAGCTCATGAGGAGTTTGAGTGTTGTTCACTCGGACATTTGTTTTGTTGAGAATAACAACCGCAACATATGCAGCTGCACCCCAGAAAGTTGCGGGAGTTCCAGACTCATCCAGCATAGCACGAGCCATTTGTTGGATTGTTCTGTTCATCCTTTCCACCACTCCATTTTGCTGAGGAGTTCTAACTATAGAGAATTCTCTTCTTATCCCATGTTCTTCACAGAAATCGAAAAATTCATTTGAGGTAAACTCCCCACCTCTGTCAGACCCGAGGCACTTAATTTTGTAACCTGATTCATTTTCAACCAAGGCTTTGAAGGATTTGAATTTCTCGAATGCTTCATCTTTGTGCTTCATAAGTCCTAACCAAACAAACCTGGAGAAATCGTCAATGAATAATATCAAGTATTCTTCTCCTCGAGGTGTCCTTTTCCTAAATGGACCACATACATCTCTATGGACTAGCTCAAGAGGCATGCTAGCTGATCCTTCCTTCTCTGGAAAGTTAGTTCTGGTTTGCTTTCCAAACTGACATGATTTGCATATGGTGTTGTCTGGAATTTTGATATCTGGAAGACCACGAACAGCCTGATATTTGCATGCTTTCCTTATTTGTGAAAAGCTTAGATGCCCCAACCTCCGGTGCCATAACCAATGTTCATCATCCTTGCTTAAATAGCATTGTTGTTGTCCTTCTTCAAATATGTATAGATTATTTGGAGTTCTTCTACCTTTGATCACTGTTTCACCTGTATCAAGATCACGAACACAACATCCGTTTGATCTATATATCACCTCGGTTCCTTGATCACACATCTGGCTGACACTTAGAAGATTATGCTTCAATCCATCAACATACAAAACATTTCCAGCTTTGACCTTTTCTTTTAACTGAGCAGTGCCTTTTCCTTTTATAGCTGCAGGAGTATCATTTCCAAAAGAAACTTTCTTTCCCTTTTCTAAAGCAGAATATGATTCAAGTTTTTCTTTATCACCTGTCATATGTTTCGAACATCCACTGTCAATGTACCATAGATTTTCTTTTCCTTTTGCATAAAATGCTATCCCACATCTTTCTGTTTGTGGTTCCTTTATTCTCCATGTTCTGGTGCTTGAGGCTTGTTCCTTTGTTTGCTAAAACCTGCTCCTGCATTCAGAATCTTCATGACCAAAGTTATTGCAAATAGAACATTCAACTTCATTTTCAAGAGCCGAAAAGTTTTTATAGGTCCTTTTTGTAATCCCGATCATACTTCTTTGTTTTTGAGCTTCTCTAGTCATGATTGTTTTATATGCAACACATTGAGCTGCTTTGTGACCAAAGTTATGGCAAGAGAAACATTGCCCATTGAAGAAACTTCTGCGATTATCAAATCTACCAGCCAAATGATTGTAATTTATATTGTCATCCATTCTTGAAGCAAATTGAGAAGATTTTACTTGTGGCTGGTTGTAGCTTTTGTTCATCCTTAAGACAGATTGCCCCTGGTTTACCTGATAGTCTTTGTTTGTTCTTGATGTAATTCGTCCCTGCTTTACCTGGTGATCTCCATTGTGCTTTTGCTCATTCCTTCTTGCTGCATCAAGATAACTCTTTGAGGTGGATGCTTGAGATGTTTCTCCATTATACCCCAGACCTATCTTGTTTAGCGGAGAATGCTATACATTGATGATCTCATCCAGAGTTTCAGATCCTTTGAGAAACTTAAGATTAATAGCCTTTGTTTTCTCAATTTCTTTTCTAAGGCCAACAATTTCACCTTCTAACTTTTCAAGATATTTTTCTTTTTCATCAATTTGAAATTGTAGAGTATCAATGATCATATTCTTTTCTTCTATACATGTCTTAAGTCTAGAAATCTCATCATAAAAACTATCCACATCTATAGCATCCATGTAATCATCATCTTCAAATGCCATTAAAAGTTTATAGTCATTACCTCGTTCATCTTCATCACTATTTGATAGACCATCATTGTCTTCATGAGTGTAGTAGCTTTTCTTATTTGCATTCCGTTTCTTGTTCCATCTAGCAGGTTCCTTTCCTTTGTCAATCTTATCCTTATGAGGACATTTGGCAGCATAATGACCTACTCTTCCACAAGAAAAACATTTAAAAGGTAGCTTACCTCTGAACCTTCCAGTACCCCGTTGAAGATTTCTGACAAAATTTGATTCTTCTTCTTCTTCTGGCACGTGACTTGATTCATAGTAGTCTCCTTTGCCTGAAGCCTTAAAAGAAGCTTCTCTCCTGTCTGATGGACCTCCTTTTCTCATTTCATAAGCAGTTAGAATTCCGTGTAGCTGAGACATAGTAAGAGTTCGTAGATTTTCCTTTTCTTCTATTGCAGATACTTTAGATTCAAACTTGGGGGACAATGATCTTAGGACTTTTTCAACCACAACAGCCTCTTTTATTTCTTCACCCAAGTTTTTCATACAATTAACAATCTCATCTACCCGAAGGAAATAGTTAGCCACACTTTCATCATTATACATTCTGAGATTCTCATACTGAATCCTGAGGGTTTGAAGTTTTGCAAGTTTTACCTGTTCATCTCCTTCGTAGCTCAAAAAAATCTTGTCCCGTATTTCTTTTGCGGATTTATATTGCATAACCTTCACGAATTCAGATTGAGATAGATATCCTAGAAGAGTATTAACCGCCTTTGCATTTGTTTCATATTTCTTCTTCTCAGCTGAATTTGTAGGAGTAGCTGATGGAAAAGTATACCCTGTTTCTATAATGTCCCATACTTCTGTAGCCAAAGATTGAAGATAGGCAGTAACTCTTACCTTCCAATATACGAAGTTTATCCCATCAAAAATCGGTGGCCTGATTGATGCTTCCCTCTTGTAGTTGCTCATGATGTTAGATCTTCCTTCAAGCGATCAAGCTTCTTCAAAATGACCTGCTCTGATACCAATTGTTGGAAATAATACTGAGAGGGGGGGTGAATCAGTATTATCAAATTCTTTTCAATATATCTTCCTTATTTATACTTTGAATAATTCTTCAAATATTGATCATTACTTTGTATGTCAGTGTTGTAGGGAAAAGTATCTGACTCGGATGACCCTATCCCACTCTAAGGGTGATAGTACCTTAGCAACAACTGTAAAACAAACTACTTAAGGTTTACTTCTTTATGAAAGCAAAAGAGAATGGAGAAATGCACTAACCGTTGCCTTGCGCTTAATGTCGAATCCAAACTCTTCTCTTTGGCCGCTTGCTCCTAGCTCCTTGTTCTTTTGCTTGCCCAGCTACAGTGAGATCCTGCAAAATAACAAAGAAGGAAACTACAAGAGGCATGCAATCATAACTGGTTCATGGATTAGTGTAAACCAAACATGCAATCATCACAATATATTATTGAAACAAGAGCACATAGAAGAACCTCAATAGCTTTTATTAATGAAGAAGTAAAGGTTCTGAGAGTATTACAACCATTGAAGGCTCCAACCCAGCAACACCTCCCAGCAGAAAGAATTTCTCCTCTTCACCTCTCTCAAACAATCACCCAATAGCTCAATAGTGAAACCAACAGCATATCATTACTTTGCACAAAATTCCAGCCTCCTGAGCTCATAGGAGAGAGCTCAATATATAGATGAATTGAGAAAGGATGAGTCAGCTTGCAACTGATGTGTAGCTGCCTTGTGTCCTCTCTCTCTTCAGTTAATCTTTAGTTGATCTTCAGTTCTTGAGTCCACTTGGAGAACCTTGCTTCCACTTGGAGAAACAGAGCCTCTGACTCATCACAAGGCGAAATACCTGATCCAAGTGTCATTTTTGGAAGATTCCAAAGCAATGACTCATTGTGCCACTTGTCCCATCTCGCTCAGCGCAGGTGGCCTTTGTTCCACTTGCTTTGCAATGCAGGTACACCATGGAGCAACTGAGTTTCAGCGCAGAAACCTAGTGGAGCACCTGCTTTGATTTCAGGATTGCTTGTTTTTGAGTGTTTTCAGGTGGAGAACTGATCTGAGAGCTGTTGGTTTGCTGACCTTGTTCCTCTAGGGGTAGGAACATCATGTTTAGGGAACTTTGGATCCCTTGGATTATTGACAATTCATGCTTGTTGCTGTAAGGCACAAAATTGTCTATAACAGATGCCCCCTAAAGTATGAGGTCGTTTATCGGGTGAAATGCTTTATTGAGAGGATCTGAAGTTCATTCAATCTGCTGAGAAGTGTCCTGTAATAAGATACAATACAATACATTATTTTTCATACATTTTCATGATCTAGCTGAGGCGGGTATTCCCATGCTCAACTTTATAAATACATTTTGGTACATAGAACAGACGATCGTCTGATTGTAGACTGATAATTCTCTGCTAAAATTATCATCCTTTGAGAAGGATGATCATCTGCTGTAATGATGTACATATCAAATGTCTTTATGTCCTGAATATATATCGCAGCCCGGATGGATGAAACTAGATCCGGGGTCTTCAATCTCTTCCGATCTTCACTCGATGTACAAGTCGATCCATGTGAGAATTTCTTGAAGTCGAACATGGAAAGACATCGCTTGATTACCGGTCAATGATGTAAACCGTTAACAAGCGCGAGAGGAATCACCGATAAGGATGATGACCCTCAAGGTACAACAGTACAATTCACATGGTGGGAATAAAGGACTTGGCGTCGACCACCATGCAAAATCCTCTGGTCGAAGGTCATTGATGTATACCTGTCGCCGGAAGTGAGAAACTTGCCATTGAGGCATGCAAGCTTCAAAGTACTGAAGGGGTTGTTCCTAGATCAACTCCTTGGATAATGAGCTGATGTCGACAAGGAGCGATCCGTTAAAGGAGGGCCTTAATGAATCCCACATCATTGACACGGAACGGAGCTAGTGATTATGATGAGGTGAAAACAAACTGTGATGTATGATTCAGGGTGGCGGTCATGAAGTGGATGAAGGATAATGTATGGCAGTGGATGGAACACGGTTGACTCTTTACAGAACCACATCTCTTGAACATATAACGACACTGATGTGATGGATTGGTAGCATTACCCCAATTGTGGATGGTGTGGCGAGGACCATGGTTATGAGACCAGTGAATGAAACAACCCAACCCGATGTGATACGGAGGACAAAGTGTCATGTTCAAGAGCGACTTGCTACCATTAATGCTGTGAGGTTCTCCCAATTTTTCCCCAGTCATTGCTGACCAGTACCTCTTTATTTTTGTCAAGCTTGAGGAGGATAACATATGCTTGTTCTATAACCTGCCCTTCGGGCAAGCCCATCGCTATGTTTTAACGAGCCTAGCGATAGGGAAACTCGTTCTCGTCTAAAGACAAGTTTGTCGCTATTTAATCATTTTAACGAGTCTAACGACAAGGAAAACTCGGTCCTTTTCATTTTTAGAGAGTCTGAAAAGGTACGAAAATTTAACTCCAAAATTCCTTTTTCATCTTCTAATCCCTTAAGTCCGAAAAAGTATAAAACCATATAGAAGGGATGAATTTTCGATTTCTTTAACGAGCCGAACAAAACAAGCGCTCGATCTTTTTGTGCAATAATCCCTCAGGTCCAAAAAGATTAAAATCTAGAGGAGGGATAGCTCTTTCGGTCCTTTTAACGAGCTGGAAGGCCAAAACTCGGCAAACTTTTCATATTTTACGAGTCAGTGAAAAGAGCTCAAAGAAGACTCGTCTTTTGAGGAACGAGTGATAAACAGGGATAGCAGCAGATTCCAGGTACAGGTTGGAATTTTCCAATCACGGCAGTGTCACAAGGATGGCTAAGTGAAATCACTCTTCGCAGCTGTTCCTCAAAACGGGTAAACAAACATATGGAGATGAACGGTTGGCCAAATGAACGGATGGAGGTGAGATTGCAAGAACACGACCAAGGGCTTTAATATGGCTATCAAAGGTTACATTTACCAAGGTTATTTACCGGTTCATTTTTTCTGGGTGAGCTTGAACTCTAGGGGAAGATTGCTCACAACTTATGTTTATTTTTTAACGAGCATGAACTATGTGCTAAAACTGCTCGGATCTTGCGTTTATTTTTTAACGAGCATGAACATTGCTAAAACTGCTCGATTATACCAGTCATAATACAAGAAATGCCTCAGGTGAGATAGCTATTTTTTAAGGAGCTTTATCTCACGAAGCTATGCTCCTATTTGGCAAGTTTTGACTTTTGCCCCACATCCTTTCTTTATGCAAGCTGGAAACGGCTAATCCTACGAGTTTAACGGGTTAGACCTACAGGTTTAAAGGGAGGACCTAAAAATTTAAAAAATAAATAGTCGTCCCGTGCTTGCATTCCAAAAGGTTCGCATGCCCCCAGGTATAAAGTATAATTTCTAGGTTCGTCCTCTTACTTATTATCCGAAAAATGGTTTTGTTCGCTGCCGCAAACTAAACTCTTTTTTCCGGCGATGTCTATTACTAGGTTGCTAAGGATGGTGACTACTTGTTGCAACAACTTCATCTCTTTCTTTGGAGGCTGCCCCTACTTATCCTTTAAAACATATGTTTTAATGGGTGAGGCTTGAACTCTAAAGATGGTGGCTACTTGCCGCCACAAATGGATCTCCTTCCTCAGGAGAGCCTAATTTCTAGACAAAGGGAGCCGATTATTTCGCTCACATAACTTTGACAAAAGAATTTTATCCTAGAACAACCCTCTCTTCCTTCCTTCGGACGGGGTACAGACTAGTCATATTCTTCTGCGGAAATTAACTTTATACCCAAGGTTTCCTCTGCCCGAGGTAGGCCAGGGTGCATGCCCCCTGGGTCCCAGTTCTTTCTTCCGAATCACTCGCATTCATCGGGAAGTAGAACCGGGGGTGGAGGCATTCCTTGAGTGAATAAACCGTTAAGGGATGGTATTTGACTATTTGCGATGCGTGATCCTGGAAATGAAAGTTGGTCTACGAGCTTGACCATTCTTCCTTCGTGCGGAAAACACATAACTCTAAAGAGTGAGGACACTATCGCCTCCATGCAATATATATAGTCTCGTCCAAGGAGTAAGTTATACACTAAGGGTCCCTGGACGACCATGATGTTCATATGAACTGTCTTCCCTTTCAATGTAACTGGAACATTGGGGAGAATCCCTAACGGGTGACTGGTTCCTTTATCAAAACCTGATAGATTTCTCATCTCAGGTAAAAGCGTCGGGCAACCCAGTGCTTTCCAAGCAATAGAGGAAAGGATACTCACAGATGCCCCTTCATCAATGATAGTTCCAGCCATCACCATTCTGTAGATTTGGACGATGATTCTGAATGGGATACTGGCTGGTAACCGGGGTCTGCCTAGTTGATTCCAATCAAAGGATACAACTAGGTTGCTTGGTGGTGGGACCGAATACACGGCCGGATACGACCCTGACGATGTTCCTTCCTGCGATAAAGGAATGGGCGCATTGCCCTGATGCTCATCAGAGTCTGTGTTGATGAAAAGAATATGGACGGTGTCATCCTTATTCTCTTCAGTGAGGGTGTCATTTGAAGATGAATCTTCAACGACGGTGTCATTTGAGGATGAAACCTCTGAAGGAAGAACCGGGTCAACTGCCGTTTCGACCTTTAGACTTTCGTCTGGTCTGGATTCAGTTGGTTCATTCTCAATGACCGACACTTCAGCTGACCACTTGAGCAGGCCAGCTGGATTTTCAACTATCGAGGGATTAGGCACGAGTTTTTGGTATCCAGGAGGAAGTCGTAACGGTGATACCGGACGATCTTCCAAAACTCTCTTCGCCTCATCTAAAAATGGACATCGGTGGATGGCATGATCGCCTTCACACAACATACAGGGTGATCTTGGTCTCCCTTTTCTTCCTTCACTCTCGCTAGTTGATGGACTGCAATCAACGTGACTACCAGAGGTTGATGCTACCGGATTGTGCAACCTGGGGGACCAGTCCCTTAGTATCCGGGGAATACAAGGACAATCACGATGGAAGTGGGTCCCTTTGCAAATGACACATGGCGATTTAGGCCCGGTCGGTGCAGTGTGTGGGTTTTTGTCAGCTGTCTTTTGCTTGCCCCCAGTCGCCTTCGCCATAGGCCCCTTCTGCTTCTTTTCTCTTTTCTTCTTTTCCTTCTTCTCCATGGGAGGTTGACTTTTGCCGGCTCTACCTTGTGAAGATGAAGGATCAGAGGAAGAATTGTAAGAAGTGGAAGGCTAGTGGGTAGTTTTAGACTGGTCTGACTGTTGATTCGACTGCTCAGGATTAGTGGCGATCTGAACTACATTAGTTGAAAAGAGCCATACAGGTAGGCCAATTGTCAATCCTGGAAGTGACAGTGTGGCCATATGAGGCGCACCAACATCTCCCCAAGAGGAGAATGGATTTGGACTTCCGCCAAGGTTACCTCATTGGTTGGTGGGCTCCATACTTTTCAATTGAAAGATCAACGTGGGAATAACAGGTGATTATGTTCCGTTTAAAATAAATTTTATTAACGACGCTTTTAGACACAAACTTGCTTTTTCATGTTTTAAGAGTCGAGAAAAAGCTAAAGATGACTCTAGTCGCCTTCGATGTTTTAACGAGCCCGAAGTGACAAATGCTCGGATGGACTTTTTCAGTTATAGAGTTTGAAAAAGGCCAAAAGAAACTGCTCTGGAGATCTAGGCAGAGGGTGTGCCAAACCTTTCGCGAAACCACAGAATACGTTTTACGGTACGGGTGGTCGATCTTCGTGAATGCTGTGTTCACTGCATCGCGATCAGTAGGGCGGCCGACACGGCTTCCTATGGATAAAGGATAATTGCCTATAGGGGTCTCCCAATATATACTCGACGGTACGTGGGAGCACAAGTCCGTATTAGTGCCACCGACTCTCAGGAGGCATCACCCACCTTCGTAGAGATCGACAGTCATTATGCTTAACGACGCCGGAACACGTCTCTACCTAGACCTCTATGTGTTTGCGTTATGTTACAAAGCGTTGTTATGTAAATTGGATTTATTTTAATGTTGATCTTGCTTAGCAGTTTGCCTTTAAGGATCACCACGAGATGTATATAACAAATTCCTGAATGCAGTCTAAGATGAGAAGCAAACTTTTCAATCTTTCAACTTTGAAAACCTTAACTACTGAGGGAAAAGAAAGGAAAATCTTTTCACACAGATCATAGAGCACACACTAAATGCAAAATTTTCCTAAATCGTCAAGCAAACAGTCAAATGCAAAATGCACAATGCATGTATTTTCTTTTCCCTTTCTTAATGTGGATGGGTTACAAAAAGAAAGTTGTTATATAACTTTGATTTCGATTTAAAGCGAAAGTAAACAAGCTTGTCCAAAATCAAAAGACACCTTAAGATTCACTTGCTTAATCACTGGAAATACATGAAATCAAACCATAATGACGAAAGTAAAATGACTAATCAGCTATGGACAACAAACAAGCTAACTCTTTACACCAGCAAAATGCCTAACACAGGTTCAGATCTAAGAGGCCAAAAGCAAGACTAGTTTACTCTTCGTTATGGGAAATTGTAAATGAGTAAGAAATACAAAGAACAAGTACAATTTCGTTATATAACAGAGGCAGAATGATGGCAAGTAATATTGGTTTCAGAACAGGTACAAGACTGACACCTAGCAGCAAAATCTAAGTGAAAACAGGCAAGAGAAAGTGAGGAAACCCCAAATGCACTAGGCAAATTTGGGCCAACGCAGGTACTGCATAGCCAATCTGGCTCTCAGCGCAGGTAGCCCCTTCGGGACCTGCGTTGCAAAGCAGGTAGCCTGTGTACTACCTGCTTTGGAAAACGAAACTTGCGTTTTCACAGTTTCCGGGTCATAATTTTCTCAAAAATGCACAGTTTTTGCTCAAATCAGAGACAATCAGTCAAGCACACTCAAAGGGATGATTAGGAAGGTGAAAAACTATCACTAAGAGCTTACAAGGATCCTTGTAGATCAGCTCTTCAAATCATGAACTTGCTCAGAAATGAGCTAGAGTAGCTGCCCTCTACTTCGCTTTTGATATAGTCAAAAGCTTTTCGATTTGGTACTCTTTTGTTCAGGAAATGAATAGCAAAATACTACAACACAATCAAACGGATACGATCCCCAGCGGAGTCACCAGTTTGTTGTAGGGAAAAGTATCCAACTCGGATGACCCTATCCCACTCTAAGGGTGATAGTACCTTAGCAACAACTGTAAAACAAACTACTTAAGGTTTACTTCTTTATGAAAGCAAAAGAGAATGGAGAAATGCACTAACCGTTGCCTTGCGCTTAATGTCGAACCCAAACTCTTCTCTTTGGCCGCTTGCTCCTAGCTCCTTGTTCTTTTGCTTGCCCAGCTACAGTGAGATCCTGCAAAATAACAAAGAAGGAAACTACAAGACGCATGCAATCATAACTGGTTCATAGATTAGTGTAAACCAAACATGCAATCATCACAATATATTATTGAAACAAGAGCACATAGAAGAACCTCAATAGCTTTTATTAATGAAGAAGTAAAGGTTCTGAGAGTATTACAACCATTGAAGGCTCCAACCCAGCAACACCTCCCAGTAGAAAGAATTTCTCCTCCTCACCTCTCTCAAACAATCACCCAATAGCTCAATAGTGAAACCAACAGCATATCATTACTTTGCACAAAATTCCAGCCTCCTGAGCTCATAGGAGAGAGCTCAATATATAGATGAATTGAGAAAGGATGAGTCAGCTTGCAACTGATGTGTAGCTGCCTTGTGTCCTCTCTCTCTTCAGTTAATCTTTAGTTGATCTTCAGTTCTTGAGTCCACTTGGAGAACCTTGCTTCCACTTGGAGAAACAGAGCCTCTGACTCATCACAAGGCGAAATACCTGATCCAAGTGTCATTTTTGGAAGATTCCAGAGCAATGACTCATTGTGCCACTTGTCCCATCTCGCTCAGCGCAGGTGGCCTTTGTTCCACTTGCTTTGCAACGCAGGTACACCATGGAGCAACTGAGTTTCAGCGCAGAAACCTAGTGGAGCACCTGCTTTGATTTCAGGATTGCTTGTTTTTGAGTGTTTTCAGGTGGAGAACTGATCTGAGAGCTGTTGGTTTGCTGACCTTGTTCCTCTAGGGGTAGGAACATCATGTTTAGGGAACTTTGGATCCCTTGGATTATTGACAATTCATGCTTGTTGCTGTAAGGCACAAAATTGTCTATAACAATCAGTATCATAAAATAATGAGCAGGAACAAGAAAAGCAAATAGTCACACAAAAGAACATCAGATATAAGGTGGAAACCCAATGTGGGTGAAAACCACCTACTGCAATATGTCTCTATCTTATTTTAATAAGAAACTCCTTTTACAATGATTTTGTACTGGTGCAGTCCTTTACCAGTACGCAGGCTACAACCTGCAGAGAGCTACAACCCTCTTAGCTCTTGTACTAGCCAAGATACTAGTACGTAGGTGCTGGCCTACTGAAGGTTACAACCTTCTCTTTCTTCCAGGGACCACGTTTCATAAATTTTCAGACTGGATCCATGAACATCAATCAATCATCAAGTATATCTGCATCAAACAATCTCCTTTTCCCAATTAGCACTGAATCAAGTAAACACTTCTCTGACAGCTGTACCCAGAACACAGTAACAGTAACCACACACCAAATTCTGAACCCAGAATACTGCAGCAATAGACAAAGGCAGCTAGATCATAATTTGAAGATATACGCTACTTCAACAACCTGAAACCTGCGTGCAGATCTATAAAGGATAATTCCTTCTTTCAAATATTCAGACACTAATTAACCCAGATTGTCAGATTTATAGATCAAGCATGCGCCTCATATAACAGATCAAAATCATGCAAAGATACTATTATTCAGGCATAAATATTATGACCCATCAAAAGAACTTATCCTTCTTTATGCGCTAAGGTTCCTCCTTCATTCAGATCCAGATCTGCACCATAACCTAATCACAAATATTTCAGATCTAGCACTTATTAGATATTCAATTCATTCGATGATGCTTTGCCAAATGATCTCCTTCCTCTTTTATAGTCTTAGGCCTTCCACAATACCACGGTCCAAAACCATAGGATCAAAAAACTATTGGACTAATACCATGAACCAACCATGAGAGTGCGTGAGATCAACACTTTTAGATGCAATACCACGAGCCAAAACCATAGGATCAAAAACTGTCGAACTAATACCATGAACCAACCATGAAAGTGCGTGAAATTTTCTCTTCATGAAAGAAACTTTTATCTTCATGAAAGTGCGTGAACTTTTCTGCACTATAATTTATCATCTTAGATGAGTGGGTTGCCATCAAGTACAACATATGTATCATAATGCCAACAGTCTTTGCATACCAGCATAATGTATTTGATGCTGGTAACTTTGATAAGGTTGATGGGCATAACCATTATAATATGGTTGTTGATAACCGCTTTGGAAATGCAGTTGCCCATTACTTACAAAGACTTGTTGCTCAGGTCCTTGATATGATTGCTGGAATGGTGGTTGTTGACATTGAACCAGACATGGTTGTTGGACCATTTGTTGTTGCCCAATACTGGATGATTGACCAAGATGAGGAGTCATAGTACTTATTTAAGCTTGAGTCGCTCCGGATAAGGAGGCACTAACCTGAGGTTGTGATTGAGTTGTCGAGACAAGAGGTTGTTGTATTGCAACCTGAGAAACTTGGGGTTGACATACAAAAGGTAGCGCTTGTACTTGCGACGCAGTCACCACCGCAGGTATAGTGGGAATATTCGACACAGGGTGGACTGGTTGCATTGAATATACAACCCTTGGTTACTGAGGCAGTATTGGTACCCAACCACTGGATGTAATTCCAGTTTGACCTGAACTTTGTTGTAAACTCCCATATGGTTATTCTCCAGGAGGGAACAATGAAAAGGCATACTGCCCTCCATATGGTGGCAATCCAGTACTTAAAGGGTAAATTGGCCTTTGAAGACACATTGGATCAATTTGTTGAGTTTCAACATAAGAAATACCAGATGATAATCCGGATGAAGAAATAGGAACAGACCATGTCGTCAAAACTGTCCATGATTGGACTCCGGCTTGTTGTTGATAACTTGCCGGGACAGATGGTATACCGGCGAACGTTGTTGGAGTAGCAGCAGGAGGTTCTGCTGCTGCTGTGTCGGATGACACAGTCCTAGATGTTGACGGTTGTTCAGACATATCTAGTCTATCCAAAAGATTTCCTAGCGATTCTACAAGAAATTGCGATGAAGGGAGACTAACTTCGAAGACCAACGAGGGAAAGGTGATGATTATTCCATTTAAAATAAATTTTAGACGCTTTGACACAACTTGTTTTTTCAATTTTTAAGAGTCGAGAAAAAAAAAAAGATGACTCTAGTCTCCTTCGATTTTTAATGAGCCTGAAGTGACAAGTGCTCAGATGGACCTTTTCTGTTAAAGAGTCTGAAAAGGAACGAAAGGGACTGCTCTGGAAATCTAGGTAGAGGGATTACCAAACCAATCGCAAAATTGCAGAATACTTTTTACGGTACGGCAGTCAATCTTCTCGAATGTTGTGTTCAGTGCATTGCGATCAATAGGGTGGCAGACACGACTTCCTATGGATAAAGGATTAAACCTATTGGGGTCTCCCAAAATATACTCGACGGTACGTGGGAGCACAAGTCCGTACTGGCACTTATCGTCTCAAAGTGTAGGAATCACCCAACCATCAGTGAGAGCAACAGTTACTAGGCTTTACGACGCCGGAATACGTCTCTAGCCTAGACTTCTAAATGTTGTGCGTTAAGTTCCAAAGCATTGTTAGATTAATTGAATTTATTTTAAGTTGATCTTGTTTATGAAGTTTTCCTTTCAGGTTCATCGCGAGATGTAGATGTAATTCCTAAGATGCAATCTAAGATGATAAACAAACTTTTTATCTTCTTTGTGCAATGAAAAACCTAGCTACGAAGGAAAAGAAAGGCAGAATCTTTTCACAAAGAGCAAAGAGCACACTCTAAATGCGCTTTCCTAAATCAAGCCAATCAGACTGTCTATATGCAAATGCACATGCATGTATTTGTTTTCAACTTTCTTAGTATATGAATGCTAAAAAGAAAGTTGATGCACAAATTTGAATTTATTTTCAAGTGACAAATATCAACAAGTTTCTTTTCGAAATAAAAAATGGAGACGAACACAACACCTTACGATTTTGAAATGAATACTTGTTCTTGACACTAGAAAATTACAAATTCAGACCAAAAGCAATAGTAACAGGATAATCGACCATCAACAGCAATCAAACTCTTTCCTACAATTGAAATCGACACTTGCGACAGTTTCAAATCAAAGGACAACAGTACGACTATGCTACTTTTGCAAAGGAGAACTGTAAATGACTCAACAAACACACAAAAACATCTACAGTTCTTTTGTACAAAGCAGGCAGAATAACAGCAAAGAAAAGGAGTTTCAAACATACATATACTGATCACAGGAAGCAAAATTTAGGAATAGAACTGGAAAGAAGGAACCACAGAAGCCACAACTACACAGAGCTAGTCTGATCAGCGCACCTGTAACACAGAGAATCTGAAATACAGCGCAGGTTGTCCACTTGGGAAGTGCGCTGAAATTCAGAATCTCTGAACAGTACCTGCGCTGGGCCAGAAATGAGACTCTGTTCGGGTTCCGGGTCACAGTTTGCAGTTCAGTTCTTGGGTTTTAGCCGAGTAAAAAGCAATCACTAATGCAACAATCAGGGATAGATCTAAGGAGGATCTAGGAGCTATCACAAGGGCAATCAGATAGTTTGTGAATCAGTTATTTAAATCATAAACAGATCCAGTGGATGGATTGAAGCAACAATTATCTACTTTGCATTTGTTATGACAAATGCAGTTCGAATGCTACTTGTAAGTTTATGAAATAGACAACAAGGAATGATAAACAAACAAACTAATTAGCTCCCCAGCAGAGTCACCATTTTGTTACAGGGAAAAGTGTCTATTTAGAGCTGCTCTATCCCAATAAGGTGTGATAGCTGCCTTAGAAACAAACAAAGAAAAACTACTTTTGTTTTTCCTTTATGAATTATAGATAGAGAGGAACAGAAAGACCAACCTCTGTCTTGCGCTAATCCTTTGATTCGATCCCTCTCTTCTTTGATAGTCCTCAGCTACCTGCTCCCTTGCATGACCAGCTTCACAAAGTACCTGTAAGATCACAGAAGCATAGCACTATACAAAGACATGGATCTATAACAATAAACAATCTATGATCATATGTAAATTTACCATACAAATGTAACAAGCATCAATGATACAAAAGCATGGAGGAAAACTCAAATAGTTTTTATTGATAAACAAGAAACGACCCAGAAGGAGTTACAACCAGTTGTTCTGACCCAGCATCAACCTCCCAGCAAAGAAGCCCCTATTCACCTCAAACAAAGCTTAGATCACCCAACAATCTGATGTTTGTCTCTAGAAACCAACAACAATTCCTTACAATATGCAAAATTCCAGCCTCCAACCTCTGGATCTCTGGGATGAGAGATCTATTTATAGATATTTGCAGAGGTGTGAGTCAGCTTTGGGTTTTTGATTAGTGTCTTCTCTTTGATAGTTCTTGATGCCACTTGGAGATCTCATTGATCTCTTACTCATCCTTGGGCGATTATGAGAGGCAAGTGTCCCAGGAGAAGTTTCTGGAAGATTCCATGATCATCCACCTCGCAAATTGTCTCCGCCACTTGTCTTTTCTCGTCCATCGCACCCCATAGAAGGGCTTTTTGAAATGCAATGCACTTCTCGTGTGTACAAGGTGCAATGCATCGCACTCTGGCCATGGAGCAAGTGCAATGATCTAGTTTTGACCAGTTCTGAGTAGTTTTTCATGGAGAACTTCTGGGAGAAGCTGTAATCTGTTGACCTTGTTCCTTTAGGGGTTAGAACACCACTTTTAGGGACTTAGGAGCCCTTGGTTTATGGACATTTCATGCTTGGGGTTGTAGGGCCCAAAAATGTCTATAACAATATCGAAGGCGGAAGGTCTCTCGTGGCTCAGCATCCATAATTCGCTAATAACTCTATTTTTGAGTCCAAGGTTGTCTTCTTTTGTTCCCGTCTCTCTCTTCTTCTTTCATTCTTTTTTAATAATAATAATAATTTTTTTAATAAGTTCAAATTTCTCTTTCTCAATTATTTATTTATTTATTTTTAACTCAATTTTTTTTTTTAATACATTTTTTTAATCATTTATATATATATCTATATATAGATATATATATATATATATATATATATATATATTATATATATATATATATATATATATATATATATATATATATATATTATTTTTTGATGATTTTTTTTAATTACTATTTTTTAATATAATAATTATATGTCAAACTTTATAAAAACATGGAGATTTAAAAGAAGACGAGTTCTTCAACGGGCACGAGTTTTGGGTTTCTTCCCATTAAACGGAAAATCTTATTGAGGGTATGAGGGTCCATCTATAGATGCTGTCATCTGGGAAAAGAAAAAAATTGATAGGTTCTCTAACCCTAAGCTTCTGACTCTTGCACATCGAAAACCCCATGACTTCAGCACTGCATTCTTAAATGTCATCACCTCACTAGCGCGCATTAATACCACTGCTACAGCTGTGTCCCATAGGCCGTGGCTCCTACGAATAGTAAGGCTGGTCCACGATGGCGTGGATAGTGGCAGCACAGGACAACGATGGAAAGTGGCATGGACTGCAGCAGCACTAGACGGTGACAGCAGCAGAACAAACGAGCGATGGACGGTATGGGTAAGGTTACGACTGTTGATACCACGTAGAATGGTGGAGTCAATAGCGTAGATAGGCAGGTAGCAGGAATAGAGGCCGATGAAGACAAGGAAGGCGTTGAAAATGTTCAAGGGAAATCCAGGCTGCTTTAAAATAATGTACGTCTCATATATTTCGAAGATTTCAAAATGTGGTCCTTCGGGCTCTAACAGTATGAAGGAAGACATACAATCATGAAAAAAAAATTTCTTGTTAGTGGAAATGCAAATATCTACTTCATCAGGTGGTCCAAATCCCGGACTCAAGAGATAGTTTGGAAAGAAAACACTTGTGGAGCTTCCTGGCCTTCCCAATCTCACTCGAACCCAATACTCATCTGGTCCTACTCTACCAGTGTGATAATAATAAGGTTCATCCAAAGTGAGTGTCGTGTAGCAGTACCAGGGTATATCATGCTCCTCATCATCATCTGATTCCATTCTAGATCTAAATAGCGCAAGGCAATTTGGAATATCAAATTATAGAATTTGATCTTCGACTTCTTCGAAGATGTGGGTTGCCCCTTCCCCTGGATTTCCACTCAATATTGAACCAAACTCAATACGATCAAAGGTGTTCAATGGATCATCAAAACCTTGCACAGTAGTTTTCACAAATATAAATAGTAAATCATTCTCACTATCATAAAACATAGTAGAGTAAACCAATTTCACACCGTCTTCTGCGATTTCAGGCTTGACTTGATATATCAGTGGAGGGTTATATTTTGTATCACGAGTAATTGAAACCACTTTTGCATGTACTTCCATCACAAACAATAATCTATCTGATGCAGCAAGGCATCTAATCATCTGAGGTTTCCCATCTGGTGTGAACATCTGGTATATCTTCTTGGCGTGAAATATTGTGAATAAATGCTTTCCCTTTAACATAATAGCTTGATGTTGATAGTTCACTTCTCGGGCACATAGTTGCTACAAATAGTTTCTAGAATTCTCCATGTTTGTCATCTTAATATTCACTACGCCATTTCTTTGCAGATCATCCCCCATCATCCTCTGAGATTCCATCAATATGTCAATGAATGTAACAGGGAGGAGAAGGGAAAACAAGAAAAAGAAATAGTTAGTTTTTGGAGAGGGAACCCCACAACATAAAAACTTCACATGCTCATCTCTAAAATTTTCCATTTCCATATCAAAGATGAGGTTCCTCTTCCATAAACAGTTCCTTGCAAATTTTATATGTAATGGGACTGTACTATCTCCATTGTTGGAGGTTGAGGTTGAGGTTGGGGTTACAGATAACTTAGAAAACATATTGACAAGCACACCTTGGTCCTAATTTTTTATATCAATTTTTATTTCTTCATCAAAATCATTTTCTTTTTCTTCTTCTTCATATTCCCAATTGGATTCTGAATCTGAGTTGTCCTTTTATTCTTCACATTCCCAATTCAATTCAAATTCTTCATCATTTTTTCTTTGCATTCCCTAGTAGGTTTATATTCAGTCTCTGAATTAGAATCTTTAGAATCTTCTACAGCTTATTCTTCTTCACCTTCATCTTCACTAGATAGACACTCACTGACCTCACTTTGGTTATCCTCACCTTCACTCACCCCTTCCTCTTCAACTGAAATTTCCTTTCGACATGCTTTAATTTATGCACATAAGTCTTCTAAATGCTGAAATACTTCTTGAATACTAAACTGTTCAACATAATTAGGATATGAACGTAATGGCACATTGTGCGGCGAACTACGTTCAAAGGTCTGCATGATTATATCGTGTGCCATGGCTCTGATACCACTCTAGCATAAAAATTGATAGTTGTTGACTTAATATCATAAAAATACACGAGGTATTTTAATAATAATTTATTATTATATATAAAATTGTATAAGATGATATAAGATGATTACAATGATGCCTCGCTTTTATACCTCAGCAAGAGACCTTTCATGAATGGGCATGTCTTTTAGACATGCCTTTTCACTTAATTTAATGATTATTTAACCTAAATAATATTTAATTATTTAATATTTATATTTATTTTATTTATCTAGTTATGAATTATATTCATAACAGAGATGATGTGCATTCGTATGGATTTGGAGTGATGATCAGATTATCTACTTGATTATCTAGATACATAGGGGGAATACAACACATGAAAACATACAAGGGTATTCATAGATTGATGAGAGGTAGTGTCAGAGATGAGGACCCTTCCTCATGATGCATTTGTAACTTTGGTGATGAATATGATTATTGATGGGTTTATTGTCAAGGAAGAAAATATTTTAATTGTGAGGGAGAATGTCATGTCCTCAAAGGTGAACATCAACATGCACCTCGAATGATATTGGATTACGGGCACAATGAAGTGCTTGTTGCAAGAAATGGGACAAAATAGTGACATTTGGGGTTTCCGCCCAAGAGTTAGGCTCACCATCATGTGAGAGTGAGGACGTCATGAGATGAGTTTGGTGTCCTCATGATAAGCACATCCCCCATAGTGGAACGAATGGAAACAAAACACACCTTAGGCATGAACCATATCCACATGACATGTCACATAAGGACCGCATGACGCCAAGTATAACTGAGACAAGCACTGGGGAAGTGTCAGCTAGCGAGAAATGGGAGAGTGTGTCAATCAAAGGGTAAAAGAAGATTCACGGAAGCTTGGAGAGAATGGAGGCGTCTCAAGGGTTTAGGGTTTCAGAAGCCATCGCCGCCGCGGCATCTGAAGCTTCGCTCTGCTCTGAAACGGCTAGACAGACCGCTGGATACACAAAGCATGAGGCTCCCCTCTGGTCCTGGGTAGGACTCTCGGATGGAAAGGATTCAAATGACTCAAACTGCAGCAAAAAGGGTCCGGCGTGCTACCTCTACTTCTGGCCGCAGATCGATTATCTCAGGGCGGCAATAGCTTTTCATTCGGAGGTTTTTACTCTAAACAAACCGATCTTTACCCAGTCTTGTTTTGATTCGCTCCCCTTCGCGATCGTCCGGCACAAGCCTGGCAGATCTGTCAGCGTATATGGAAATCAGAGGTGTATGACTGCTTCCATGCCCCATTTTGGTAAGATCTGGATCCGATCTGCCGATTTAGGGTGGATTTCAAATGGCATGGTCGAAGATCAATTACGGCGCTGGAGTATGGATCCGGATCCCCGACGTTTTGAGTTGTCTCTGCTCTCTGCTGCGCAGATCTGGACTCTTATCATTCCGACGCATCGTTTTAACAGAGGACTCACAGTTTACGCCAAGCAAACAAGAGATAGCCTCATCAGGAACCCCGATTTGGGGAACGGCTCATCAGATCGGGCCAAATATTGTAGATCCGGGGTGGATCTATCAGATCTGGCCAGATCGCCAGATCTAAAAACCAAACCCACAAAATCGGACCTGGATAAGGCAGAATCAGTGGATCTGAAGGCATTCTCATCAGATCTATGGTTTCAAATATTTATAAAGCCCCCCTCTGGGAAATCAACCCCAATTTGGGTTCAAGCCTCAGACAAAGTCTCAAAACTGAAGGAAATCATTGCCAGTCACATTGGCCTTCCGGAAGGATTCCAACATCTGCTCTCAGAAGGCAGATCGTTACAAGATCACTGGACAATAGGCCACTACAACATTAAGCCAGGATCTAACATAATAGTCAACATGAGGCTACGAGGAGGTGCAGCAGCCAGCGGATCACAGTTCCCTGGCTCTTTTCGTGATGCAGTCAATGGGCCCAGTTCAAAGAATACAGGCTCCTTCAAGGACGCGGTGAATGGTAAAGGGGAAAACTATCAACACAAACCAGCACCAGCACCAGAGCTACCAGGTCCCTATATTGTGGAACAAACAATCGAATCTCCAACGATCCAAGTAACTTCATCGGAGGTAAATAGAATACACACTGATCTAGCCACTCATGCTGTTATATGTAGATTTAATGGTTTCTGGCCAAAATCAGACGCCCTGCATCACTGGATCCTTACAACATGGTCACCTGACTGTGAAATCCATCTATGCTCCAAAGGTTTCTTCATAGTTCGCTTTACAACAGAACAAGAACGTGACAACATTATCAATCAGGGACCATGGTTCTGGGGAAAGGCTGGCCTCTTCACCATCCCCTGGTTTCCTGAATTTGATGCAAATACTATGAAAGTAACAACAGTTCCTGTTTGGGTGAGATTGCATAATCTCCCGCTACATTTCTGGCACCACAAAGTTTTACTAGCCATTGGAAATTCCTTGGGGAAATACCTTAAAACAGATGAAGAACGAATTAACCAAGGAATCTTCACCTATGCTAGAATATGTGTAGAAGTGGATCTGAGCCTGGGGCTACCGGATCATATCACATTGAACTATAATAATACGCAGAGGATACAACCGCTTGATTATGAAAATACAGCATTTAGATGCCTTAGATGTATGCAAACAGGACATCTTCAAAACACCTGCCCTCTGGGTAAGAGGGACCCCAAAGTGAACAAGAAACAGCCAAAAAAACCGAATGGATGGCAGCACACCGATTGGAGGGAAAAAGAGGATATGCAGGCGCAAGAGCATACAATGAACCAAGAGGAACCTGATGCAAATATGAAACAGAACGGCACACAGGAAGAAAAAGCAACAGACCCACAAATGGAGGACCATATTCAGCAGCAGGAAATTCCACAGCTGGAATTTAGTGGCAATAAAAGAACACATGGGTCTGAAGGATCAGAATCCGACAAAGAATCTCCAGTGAACATACAAGAGCACCCGCAGGCCATCATTGTTCCCTCTCCTGACCCACAGGGTTGGCGTAGGGTGGAAAAGAAGAAGGGCAGAAAAGTATAGGCTTGATGTTTTTGTAAATTTTTTATTTTTTTTAGTTTTTTGTCCTAACCATGGACAGCTATCTGCATATGCTCTAAGCATCTACAAAATGTAATTTATTTCAACATGAATATAAATTACGACTTTTTCTACGGGATATATATATATATATATATATATATATATATATATATATATAAGGCACACACCCATACTCACACAACATCTCATGGAAGGGCCACATAACACCAACTATAATTCGGACAAGCATTAGGGATGTGTTAGTTGAGCAAGAGATGGGAGAGTGTGTCAATTGAAGGGACCACATGATGATAGAGAAGGGTGTGTGTGTGTGTGTGTGTGTGTGTGTGTGCGTGCGTGCGTGTGTGACAAGGATTGCATCTGAAAGGAGAATATTGAGTCGAACCGTAGTGTAAAAGGACTTGTATGAAGAACCAAGGACACAAGGGTAAGTCCTCCCTACTAGGCGTAGGGAAGAACAAAGTTGTGGGCATGTTGAAGTGTGAACTAGCATATATTCTAAGGGTGAATCGAGGTTTCCATAGCAAGTTCCAGGTCCAAACTAAGTTGGGGGTGCATAGGGAGCACCCATGCCTCCTCCCAAATGATGTAACAATTGTATAATTGGTTTTTGGGTTGTAATATATAATTGGAGTTTATGGTCCTCCTTAATACACTTGCATATTGTTGTGTTTATGTGATGTTAATGTACGTGTAATTAGTAAACAATTGAATTACGCATACATGATGAGGAAGTAAAGAAGAGAAATTGTACTTGTGATTGGTTACTTGTCTATTTTGCATATATTCTTAACTAACCACCTAGACAAAAGTATGTGGGTGTAGAGGCATAGTCCATGTGTAGTACTCACAAGTTGGTCATTCCATTGTTGAGGAACCACATTAGTGTTGCATGCTTAAAGGTTATGATGCACCTTAACCCATGGGAATGTTCTAGGGGCATGACACCTACCATCCACCTTATAATTATTGACAATTAAAGTAAAATTTTGGAATCCCTATTCCAAAATAGACACACTTATCAACATATATATCTCTCTCAATATATTCAAGTTTGATATTGAAATATTTTACTTAATATGAATATTGATTTTTGTTATTAACATTTTTAAGATGCGACATACACATTTACAGTTACTAAGAAGTAGAAATCTCTCTCTCTCTCTCTCTCTCTCTCTCTCTCTCTCTCTCTCTCTCTCTCTCTCTCTCTCTCTCTCTCTCTCTATATATATATATATATATATATATATATATATATATATATATATATATATTTGAAATAAGATTATTTTACTTAAGGTGGATATTGAAATATTTTATTTAAAGTGGACTTTGAAATATTTTTAAACACTAAAGAAATTACACGTCTACAAAATAAGAAAATTGAAAATATAAGTTTTTTTTTTAATTTCAATTACTTTATCTCTCTCTATATAATGTTAATATAAAATTATGTTACTTAATATGGATGTTGAAATTTTTTATTTGTGGATAATATTCTTTTGATATTAATGTTTTTTTTTAAATACCAAATGTCAACTCTATGTTGAACATGGAATGAATTATACATCTCTTTCATGCTAAGGTGTAATATCTCTATTAGTTGATGCAACAATGTAGCCAATGTGAAACATAGAACATATAAGGACATCACATGCATGTTCTGGCCTCAAACTTCCATAACCTAAATGGCCATAGCCGCTAAAAATCTTGTCACCTACATATCTAGTTACAATGTTGAATATTGGAGGAATTACAAATCTCCATCATACTAAGAAGTAGAAAACAATTATAGACAAAATTAGATATCTCTCTCTCTATATATATATATATATATATATATATATATATATATATATATATATATATATAGATGATGTAAAATTAAGGTGGACATTGAAATGTTTTATTTATGGCCGACATTGAAACATTTTTTCATTATTAAGAAATTTTTTATTTGTTAATAAAAGCATTACTTTATTATTTTTAAGTGTAATGTTACATGCCAACATCTCCCTCATTCTGGGATGTTGAGCTTCTCTCGACTAAAAAAATAGCAATAATAAAAAAACTCTTTCAATGTTTGCCATAAATAAAATAATTTAATTTTGCACCTTAATTTCACATCAACTTTATATATATATGTATATGTATATGTATATGTATATGTATATGTATATGTATATGTATATGTATATGTATATGTATATATATATGTAAGTATATATGTATGTATGTATGTATGATATATTGAATGTCGTTTATTTCCTGGGTTTGCAGCTAGATCCCTGTGGCTAGATCTCCTTCTGGCGAAGAGATTGCAATTCTGCAAAACCACCGCTGCGTTGCCGAAGATGAAATCAACTGTGCCGTAGACGTTGCATTCTCTGTAAAACTGGCTCGAAGCTCTATAGCATGGAATCTGGATCTGGGTTCAACACTCTAGAGCAATAGATCGTGGATTTTTTCCATAACAGATCCGTTGAAAGCTGAGAACAGGAGTATGAGTTGAGTTGTCCCCAGCTCTGCTCAGAAGCAATGCGATGAATGGTGATTCGGTGAGACTTTTTCTGCGGATGGAAGGCTTTGAAAAGGTGCCTGCTTTTGAGGTACACGAAAGCAAGACAGAAAGCCACTGCTTTTGAGTGCATAAGATCAAGTCAAGTTGTCGACAATGGGAGGTAACATGGATTCAAATCCTAAAGAGGTTCTTCTCTTGTAGGTTTAATAATTCTGATCCGCATTCGTTGTTTAGGTGAGATCTGGTTAGTAACCAACATTTGAAAATTTTGAGTGAATAAGTCTTTTTGCACATTTTCGGTTCTAGATCTAATCTTCTAGGGCTAGATCTAGATCTAGGCAGCTAGGTTTTAGTTCTAATCTTCTGCGGCTAGATCTAGATCTAATTTTATCCTCTGCCTTATTTCTCTGCGGCTGGGTTCTACGGGAAAATAAAATATGGCTCCTAGCTTCGCGAAAATAGTTGTTGGCTCATCTACTTCTGGAGGGCAAGCTCCTGCCCATATAGTCAATGAAGCCCTAGCTCCCACTGTCCAGGTGGTCCATGTTACAGGGAAAAGTGTCTATATAGAACTGCTCTATCCCACTAAGGGGTGACAGTTGCCTTAGAAACAAACAGAGAAAAGCTACTTTCGTTTTTCCTTTATGAATTATAGATAGAGAGGAACAGAAAGACCAACCTCTGTCTTGCGCTAATCTCCCGATTTGATCCCTCTCTTCTTTGATAGTCCTCAGCTACCTGCTCCCTTGCACGCCCAACTTCGCAAAGTACCTGTAAGTTCACAGAAGCATAGCACTATACAAAGACATGGATCTATAATCATAAACAATCTAGGATCAGATGTAAATTGACCATACAAATGTAACAAGCATCAATGACACAAAAACATGGAGGAAAACTCAAATAGCTTTTATTGATAAACAAGAAAAGAGCCAAGAGGAGTTAAAACCAGTTGTTCTGACCCAGCATCAACCTCCTAGCAAAGAAGCCCCTCTTCACTTCAAACAAAGCTTAGATCACCCAACAATCTGATGTTTGTCTCAAGAAACCAACAACAATTCCTTACAATATGCAAAATTCCAGCCTCTAGATCTCTGGGATGAGGAATCCATATATAGATATCTGTAAGGGGAATGAGTCAGCTTGTGATTTGATTAGTGTCTTCTCTCTGATAGTTCTTGCTTCCACTTGGAGACTGATGGCCTCTTACTCATCCTTGGTCGAATTCGGTGAGGCAAGTGTCACAGGAGAAGATTCTGGAAGCTTCCATTGCCTCTCCACCTCGCGGAATGACACTGCCATTTGTCATTTCTCGCCCATCGCACCCCACAGAAGGGGCTTTTGAAATGCAATGCACCCTCACAGTGTATTTGGGTGAGATGAAACGCACTTAGCCAGTGGAGCAGCTGCAATGATCCTGTTTCGACCAATTCTGAGCAGTTTCTCATGGAGAACTTCTAGGAGAAGCTGTAATCTGTTGACCTTGTTCCTTTAGGGGTTAGAACAACACTTTTAGGGACTTAGGAGCCCTTGGTTTATGGAATTTCGTGCTTGGGGTTGTAGGGCCAAAAATTTCTATAACAGTAGCCCCCTAAAGTATGAGGCCGTTAATCTTTTGATGTCGGGTGAAATTCTTTATTATGAGGATCCGAAGTTCTTTCAATGCTAGGAGGAGACCTGTAATAAGATACAATACAATACATTATCTTCATACTATTTTCATGATCTAGCTGAGGCAGGCATTCCCATGCTCATCTTTATAAGTTCATTTTCATGTACATAGGACAGACAATCGTCTGAGGGTAGACTGATGATTCTAATAGAGCCATCATCCTTTTGAGTGGATGATTATCTGTGCAGCAATGATGTACATTTAATGTCTTTATTTCCCTGAATATATATCACAGCCCGGATGGATGAAACTAGATCTGGGGTCTTCAATCTCGTCTGATCTTCACTCAAAGTACAAGTCGATCCATGTGAGAAATGTTCTGAAGTCGAACATGGAAAGACATCGCTTGATTACCAGTCAATGATGTAAACTGTTAACAAGCGCAAGAGGAATCACCGATAATGATAATGACCCTCAAGGTACTGCAGTACAATTCACGTGGTGTGAATAAAGGACTTGGCGTCGAACACCACGCAAAATCTTTCGGTCGAAGGCCATTGATGTAAACCTGTCGCCGGAAGTGAGAAACTTGCCATTGAGGTATGCAAGCTTCAAAGTACTGAATGGGGTGTTCCTAGATCAACTTCTTGGATAATGAGCTGATGTCAACAAGAAGTGATCCGTCACAGGAGGGCCTTAATGAATCCCACATCAATGACACGGAACGGAGCAAATGATTTTAATGGAGGTGAAAACGATCTGGTGATATAAGGTTCAGGGTGGCGGTCATGAAAGAATGGAGTATAATGTATGGTAGTGGGTGAGACATAGGTGAATTCTCTGAATGACTTCTATTAAACATATCGACGACACTAATGTGATGGATTGGTATCATTAACCCCAAATGTGGATGGTATGGCGTGACCATGGTGATGTGACCGGTGAATGAAACAACCCAACCCGACTCAGACACGGAGTGGAAGTGTCATGTTCAAGAGCAACTTGCTACCAACAAAGTTTCTTCAAGTTTTCTTCCCAATTTTCCCCAGTCATTGCTGATGAGTACCTCTTTATTTTTTCAAGCTTGAGGAGGATAACATATGCTTGTTCTATAATTTTCCCTTCGGGCAAACCCATCGCTATGTTTTAACAAGCCTAGCGATAGTGAAACTCGTTCTCGTCTATAGACAAGTTTGTCACTATTATACTTTTAACGAGTTTAACGACAAAGATAACTCGGTCCTTTTCAATTTTAGAGAGTCTGAAAAAGGACGTAAAGGTAACTCCAAAATTCCTTTTTCGTCATCTATTCCCTTGAGTCCAAAAAAGTATAAAACAATACAGAAGGGATGAATTTTCGATACTTTTAACGAGCCGAACAAAACAAGCACTCGATCGTTTTGTGTAATAATCCCTCAGGTCCAAAAAGATTAAAATCTAGAGGAGGGATAGCACTTCCTGTCCCTTTAACGAGCTGGAGAGGCCAATGGCTCGGCAATCTTTTCATATTTTACGAGTCAGTTGAAAAGAGCTTAAAGGAGACCAAGGATAATTTTAGGGGCGAATGTTCGCCCTTTGGCGAAATTAAGGGGTTTTAAATTTTTAGTGGGCGAATATTTTGTATCATAGTACATTTTTACAAATCACCTCAAATAGCCCACCTTATTTTAAGGGAGAGGGTAAAAAAGGTAAATTTAGCCCTTGAAATTAGGACTTACAACCTTCCATTCGCCCATTTTCAAGAATAGGTTTTATTTAAGTGAATCCTATGGGCCAAATACCGTATTTATAAAAGAGGTATGGTAAATTAATAAAAATATAAATAAATGAGAGGTATGGTAAATAAATAAACATTTTTTATATTTACTCCATAAGTCAACTTATATACATGTAAGGGTGTAAACAAATAAAAATATAAGTAAAGTGGAGGTATGGTAAATAAATAAAAATATAAATAAACTAGACTTATCGTAAATAAATAAAACCTCTTTTTATATTTAGTCCATAACCCTCATTCTATTTATGAAGGCTCAAGAAAGAGGTTTTATTTAAGTGAATCCTATGGGCCAAATACCATATTTGTAAAAGAGGTATGGTAAATTAATAAAAATATAAATAAATGAGAGGTATGGTAAACAAATAAAACATTTTTTATATTTACTCCATAAGTCACCTTATATTTACGAACACTCAAAAAATGGGTTATATTTAGGTGAAACCTATGGCCAAAATACTATGGGACAAATACCATGGACTAGATTGTTATTAATACCATGCAAAAAACCATTATTAACCCTAATATTAGAATTAATAAAAATAAAAATGGCACATGGTATTGACCCATGGTATTCACCTCGAATGTAGCCTATTTAAATGGGGGAATTAAACGAGCATGTAGCCTATGCTAAGCTTCACTAGGACTTTACAAAGTTTTATTATTTAGTGAAAGACTTGCCAAGATCTTACAAGATTTTATAATTGAGTAAAATATTCGCCATGCGTGGTGAGAGATTCGCCAAAAAGTTATATATACATATTATATTATTGATAAAATCGCCTTCCATTTTTCCTATATACCATGGAGATTCGCCCATTTATTATATTTATAAATTTAGGGGGGGTTCTTAAAATTTTCCCTAAAGGAGACTCGTCTTTTGAGGAACGAGTGATAAAATTTGTAGCAGCTAATTCCAGGTAAGGTTTGGAATTTTCCAATCACGGCAGTGTCACAAGGATGGCTAGTGAAATCACTCTTTGTAGTTGTTCCTCAAAATGGGTAAACAATCAAATGGAGGTGAATGATCGGCCAATGAAAAATTGGAGGTGACGGTGCAAACACGACCAAGGCTTTAATGGCTGAAGTACTACATTCACAATGGTTATTTACCAGGGAATAGTTCATTTTTTAACGAGCTTAAACGCGGGAGGAAACATTTGCTCATGGCTTATGTTTATTTTTTAACGAGCTTGAACTATGTGATAAAACTGCTCGATGCAGGTTTATTTTTTAACGAGCTTGAACCTTGCGGTAACACTGCTCGATTAATCCAGTCGTGTGATAAGAATGTCTCATATAAAACGGCAACTTTTAGAGTTTTTCCCCACATCCTTTCTTTATGCAAGTTAGGAAACGACCAATCCTATGAGTTTAAAGGGTTAGAGGTCCTACAAATTTAAAAAAATAAATAGTCGCTCTTCGCTTGCATGCCAAAAGGCTTGCATGCCCCCAGGTATAAAACAGAGTTTCAAGGTTACCCCTTCTTTAGTCCGTTAAAACATTTGTTTTACCGAGAGAGGCCTACCTCTTACAGGTTACCAAAGATAGTTCTATTTACGGCGTAAACAAAACACCTCTTTGGCGATGTCTACCGAGATAAACAAAGGTGAGTGGCGATGCCCGCCAACTCACATAACTTTGACAAGAGGATCTTATTCCAGTCCAACTCCCTCTTCCAATCACGGACAGGAGTACGGAGGTCATATACTCTCGCGGAAACCTACCCTATACCCGAGGTTTTTCTGCCGAAGCAGACCAAGGTGCATGCCCCCTGGGTTTCAGTCATGTCCCTCGAATCACTCGCGCTCATTGGGTGGACGGACTGGGGATTGAGACATTTCTTGCGTGAAAAGACCATTTAGGGATGTTATATGACTATTTGCTATGCGTGATCCGGGAAATGGAAGCTGGTCTATGAGCTTGACCACTCTTCCTTCGTGCGGAAAACACATCACTCTAAAGAGTGATGAGACAATGGCTCTCATGCAATAAATATAGTCTCGTCCAAGGAGTAGATTGTAATCCAGGGGTCCTTGAACTACCATAACTTTCATGTGAACGGTTTTCCCTCTCAATATTATGGGCACATTGGGAAGGATCCCTAACGGTCGACTGGTTCCTTTATCAAAACATGTTAGATTTCTCATTTCAGGCAAAAGCGATGGCGAACCAAGCGCTTTCCAAGCAGTTGAGGAAAGGATACTCACAGAAGCCCCCTCATCTATGATGGTACCATCCATAACCATTCTATATATTTGAAAAGTGATTCGGAATGGTATACTAGCTGGTAAACGGGGTCTGCCTAGTTGATTCCAGTTGAAGGAGACAATTAGGTTGCTTGGAGGCGGGACCGAATAGATAGCCGGGTACGACTCTGACAAACTTCCTTCCTGCGGTAAAGGAACGGGTAAATTGCCCCCATGTTCGTTGGAGTCTGTGCTTATCAAAAGAATTTGGATGGTGTCATCCTTGTTCTCTTCAGTGATTGTATCATCTGAAGATGGAACCTCTGAAGGCAAGACCGGGTCAACTGCCGCCTCGACCTTTTGACTTTCGTCTGGTATGGGTTCAAATGGTTTATCTTCAATGATAGATGCTTCGGCTGACCACCTGAGCGGGCCAGCCAGATTTTCAACTAGTGACGGACTCGGCAAGATTTTTTTATATCCAGGAGGAAGTCATAGCGGTGAAACCGGACGATCGTCCAAAACTCTTTTAGCCTCGTCTAAGAAGGGACAATGGTGGACTGCATGATCACCTTCGCACAGTTTACAAGGAAATCTATATTTTCCTTTTTGTTCTGGGGCTTCACTTTCACTAGTTGACGGTGCGTTTTCAACATGATCATCAGAGGTTGATGACACCGGGTTGTGCAAACGAGGAGACCAGTCCCTTAAGATCCAAGGGAAGCAAGGACAATCTCTGTGATAGTGGTCTCCTTTGCAAATGACACATGGCGATTTAGACCTGGTCGGTGCAGTGTGTGGATTTTCGCTAGACGACACTCGTTTGCCCCCATTCACTTTTGGCTCCTTCTCCTTCTTCTCTTTCTTCTTCTTTTCCTTCTTCTCCTTAGGTACTTGACTTTTGGCTTTACCAGCCCCATCAAGCGAAGAGGAAGGAGGAGAGGAAGAATTAGAGGAAGTAGAAGGTTGGTGGGTAACTCTGGACTCGTCCAGTTGCTGATTCGATTGTTCAGGAATTGTGGTGTTCTGAATGACAGAGGTTGAGAAGAGCCATATAGGCAAACCAATTGTCAGTCCTGGAAGCGACAATGTGGCCATATGGGGTGCACCAACATCTCCCCAAGAGGAGAAGGGACTAGGATTTCCTCCAAGGGGAATTCCTTGGTTGGTGGATTCCATTTTCTCAACCCAAGATCAACGTACGAAAGGGTAATGAATATTCCGTTTAAAATAAATTTTAGACGCTTTGACACAACCCATTTTTTCAATTTTTAAGAGTCGAGAAAAAACAAAAGATGACTCTAGTCTCCTTCGATTTTTAATGAGCCTGAAATGACAAGTGCTCAGATGGACCTTTTCCGTTAAGGAGTCTGAAAAGGAACGAAAGGGACTGCTCTGGAAATCTAGGTAGAGGGATTACCAAACCAATCGCAAAATTGCAGAATACTTTTTACGGTACGGCAGTTAATCTTCCCGAATGCTGTGTTCAGTGCATTGCGATCGATAGGGCGGCAGACACGGCTTCCTATGGATAAAGGATTAAGCCTATTGGGGTCTCCCAAAATATACTCGACGGTACGTGGGAGCACAAATCTGTACTGGCACTTATCGTCTCAAAGTGGAGGAATCACCCAACCATCAGTGAGAACAACAGTTACCAGGCTTTACGACGCCGGAATACGTCTCTAGCCTAGACTTCTAAATGTTGTGCATTAAGTTCCAAAGCATTGTTAGATTCATTGAATTTATTTTAAGTTGATCTTGTTTATGAAGTTTGCCTTTCGGGTTCACCACGAGATGTAGATGTAATTCCTAAAATGCAATCTAAGATGATAAACAAACTTTTTATCTCCTTTATGCAATGAAAATCCTAGCTACTAGGGAAAAGAAAGACAGAATCTTTTCACAAAGAGCAAAGAGCACACTCTAAATGCACTTTCCTAAATCAAGCCAATCAGACTATCTATATGCAAATGCACATGCATGTATTTGTTTTCGACTTTCTTAGTATATGAATCCTAAAAAGAAAGTTGATGCACAAATCTGAATTTCTTTTCAAGCGACAAATATCAACAAGTTTCTTTTCGAAATAAAAAATGGAGACGATCACAACACCTTACGATTTTGAAATGAATACTTGTTCTTGACACTAGAAAATTACAAATTCAGACCAAAAGCAATAGTAACAGGATAATCGACCATCAACAGCAATCAAACTCTTTCCTACGATTGAAATCGACACTTGCGATAGATTCAAACCAAAGGACGATAGTACGATTACGCTACTTTTGCAAAGGAGAACTGTAAATGACTCAAAAAACACACAAAAACATCTACAGTTCTTTTGTACAAAGGAGGCGAAATAACAGCAAGGAAAAGGGGTTTCAAACAGACATATACTGATCAGAGGCAGCAAAATTCAGGAATAGAACCGAAAAGAATGAATCACAGAAGCCACAACTGCACATAGCTAGTCTGATCAGCGCACCTGTAACACAGAGAATCTGAAATGTAGTGCAGGTTGTCCACTCGGGAAGTGCGCTGAAATTTAGAATCTCTGAACAGTACCTGCGCTGGGCCAGAAACGAGACTCTGTTCTGGTTCCGGGTCACAGTTTGCAGTTCAGTTCTTGGGTTTTGGCCGAGCAAAAAACAATCAGTAATGCAACAATCAGGGGTAGATCTAAGGAGGATCTAAGAGCTATCACAAGGGCAATCAAATAGTTTGTGAATCAGTTGTTTAAATCATAAACAGATCCAGTGGATGGATTGAAGCAGCAGCTATCTACTTTGCATTTGTTATGGAAAATGCAGTTCGAATGCTACTTGTAAGTTTATGAAACAAATAACAAAGAATGATAAACAAAAAAACTAATTATCTCCCCAGCGGAGTCGCCATTTTGTTACAGGGAAAAGTGTCTATATAGAACTACTCTATCCCACTAAGGTGTGACAGTTGCCTTAGAAACAAACAGAGAAAAGCTACTTTCGTTTTTCCTTTATGAATTATAGATAGAGAGGAACAGAAAGACCAACCTCTGTCTTGCGCTAATCTCCTGATTTGATCCCTCTCTTCTTTGATAGTCCTCAGCTACCTGCTCCCTTGCACTCCCAACTTCACAAAGTACCTGTAAGATCACAGAAGCATAGCACTATACAAAGACATGGATCTATAATCATAAACAATCTAGGATCAGATGTAAATTGACCATACAAATGTAACAAGCATCAATGACACAAAAGCATGGAGGAAAACTCAAATAACTTTTATTGATAAACAAGAAAAGAGCCAAGAGGAGTTACAACCAGTTTTTCTGACCCTGCATCAACCTCCTAGCAAAGAAGCCCCTCTTCACCTCAAACAAAGCTTAGATCACCCAACAATCTGATGTTTGTCTCAAGAAACCAACAACAATTCCTTACAATATGCAAAATTCCAGCCTCTGGATCTCTGGGATGAGGGATCCATATATAGATATCTGTAAGGGGAATGAGTCAGCTTGTGATTTGATTAGTGTCTTCTCTCTGATAGTTCTTGCTTCCACTTGGAGACTAATGGCCTCTTACTCATCCTTGGTCGAATTCAGTGAGGTAAGTGTCACAGGAGAAGATTCTGGAAGCTTCCATTGCCTCTCCACCTCGCGGAATGACACTACCATTTGTCATTTCTCGCCCATCGCACCCCACAGAAGGGACTTTTGAAATGCAATGCACCCTCACAATGTATTTGGGTGAGATGCAACCCACTTAGCCAGTGGAGCAGCTGCAATGATCCTGTTTTGACCAATTTTGAGCAATTTCTCATGGAGAACTTCTAGGAGAAGCTGTAATTCTGTTGACCTTGTTCCTTTAGGGGTTAGAACAACACTTTTAGGGACTTAGGAGCCCTTGGTTTATGGACATTTCATGCTTGGGGTTGTAGGGCCCAAAAATGTCTATAACAGTCCAAGCCTCACTCGATGAGGCTTTGAAGTTTTTTGAAAGTGCCCTAATCTGCCGGTTCAATTGTTTTTGGCCGCAGCTGACAGCTCTCCACAATTGGATCTCGAAGGTATGGAAGCTTGTCACTTCTGATGAAATTAATATCTACCCTTGTGCTAGGGGTTTCTTTATAGTAGATTTTGAAAATCCTGAAAGCAGACAATGTATTCTAGATTCTGGCACTTGGTTTTGGGAAAAATCAGGCGTATTCATGAAGCCATGGAACCCATCATTCGATCCCTCTACAAAAATCATAACCTTAGCACCAGTTTGGGTGAGATTGCCAAGCCTACCCTTGCATCTCTGGAATCTCTCCTTGCTAAAAGCCATTGGAAATGCAATTGGGAAATTTTACTATAGGTGCCTAGAAACAGAGGAATATGCCAGAACCACCTATGCATGCATCTGTGTGGAAATGGGCTTCACCGTCAGATTCCTAGCTGAAATAAACCTAACAAGTAAAGACTATGTGTGGAACCAGAAACTCGATTATGAAAGTGTCCTCTTCAGATGTCGATCCTGCTTTGAGACAGGCCATCTAGCCAAAAATTGCCCAAAAGCCTCCCAGAAAAATTCTGCTAGAAAAAACCACCACAGATCTACATGATGGGAAGGAGCACAAAAAGAAAACTACACTGTCATCAAAGAAGAATACTCTAGAGAATACTCTAGAGAAAACTCTGAATCACAAGAAATCGGGCAAGAAAGAAACAACTCTCAAGACAAGCAGGGAGAAAGCCCCACCCAACAATTCAATAGTTATGAGAATTCGAATACTGCACAAAATACATCTTCATTTAATAGCAAAGCAGATCTCCTAGACCAAACTTCTTCTCCGACTATCTTCAAAGGACGAACGCAATAGATCGCGAAGCTAAGATACCAATCTCCCAAGAACCAGAAGAGATGAAGGAGATGCAAGATAAAGGAAGTTGGAAGACCGTGGAGAAAAAAAAGAAAGCTACAACACCATTCTTGCCAAGAAATACGAGGAGCCAGATAATCAAAAACTAAGAAAATTATAGGTCAGATAGACCAATTTGGTCTTAGTGGATGTTAACCACCATCATCATCATCATCATGTATATCTATATATATATATATATATATATATATATATATATATATATATATATATATATATATATATATATATATATATATATATATATATATATATATATATATATTATTTTGTTTGCTAAGTTGTGTGTGTGAGCCTTGAAATCACTGCATGCTTAATCTTTGGCTCGAGAAACTGAGATTCGGGGGTATCTAAGCTGTTAAAATCACCTAATAACTTGGGGATCACACACAACCCTTAACATCACTGAATTTTTCCCATGGAGTTTGGAACCAGTAACCTTCACATTAGGAAGTGCCTTAACAGTGTACCCCATCACCATCTACTCTACACCCCATATTCAAATTATTATTATTTTTATAATACATATTTTATATGATTTATTTATAATCATAATATTTATTAATTCATGTAAAACAAATTATTCTTGTTTTAATAAATAATTTGTAATATTTTTACATAATATTTATTAAATAATTTATTAAAACAAAAATAAATGAAAAAACTAATTTATTGTTGTTAAAATATTTTATTAATGTATTGCTCAAAATGATATGTAATATTACATTTAAAATTAATAAAAAATAATTTATATAAAAAACAAAAACTATAAAAAATTAAAAATATTGCAATTTCCACCATAAATAAATATTTTAATGTCTACTTTAATTTTATATCATATTTAAATAAAAATAATAATATAATTGAAAATAAAAATTATCTAATTTTATTTATAATTATATATAAATTTTATTAATAATTTTATTTATAAATTTTATTAATAATTTTATTTATAATCCCATCAAACCAAATCTATCTTTTAGTTAAGAATTTTATTTTAAATGTAGCATAAACTTTATGATGATGATGATGATGGTTAACGTCCACTGAGACCAAACTTTGGTCTATCGGACCTAAAGAAACAAATCATTTATTTTGATTTAAGATCTTTAGCTCACTATAATTTTGACATCGTAAAAGGCTAGGAAGGTCAGTATTGCGACAAAGATTATGAAACTGAGATCTAATGTGGTTGTACGCGGGGCACTCTAAGAGGAAGTGGTTTTCATCCATGATGTTCCTATTCTCACAGAGATGGCAGATCCTTTCCATCCATGGTGTTTTAGGAACTTCCCAATGACCTGTTTCACTATGGAGCTCATGAGAGTTTGTTCTAATCTTCGCTATATTAATTTTCGTCTTTGAGCTAGTTAAAACAGACAGATACTTTTGATCTTCTAGGGTGGGGTTGATGACATTCTTATAATAACTTAATTGTCTTTTAGCTGCTAAATCTTTCTCACACCACATTTTTTCTTTGAACTTAGAAGTAACAATATTTTTAATCTTTTGAATCATTGACCGGAGAATCCACAGTTTTATCATTTTTGAACCAACGTTTCAAATCCCAAATGGGATCCATCTTCAGGATGAGAGAATGATGATGACAGAAGAGCAGCGGAGGAATAATAAATAGTGATGAGGATAAAACATTTTGGAATAACAAACTTGTCGGCTGAATTAATAATTTTTAATTATTTTAATTAATTTTTATTTTTATTTTTTATAATTTAATATTAATTTGTTTTTTTAATTTTAATATATTAATTTGTTTTATTAATATTATATATATAATATTAATATGTTTTTTTTAAATTTTTATTTTGTTTTAATATATAATATTAATATGTTTTAAATTTTTATTTTTTTTTGGATAAATAATATTAATTCTAATAAGAAATTAATTCCTAAATAATTTAATTAAATTATTAATAATATTAATTATATTATTACATTATTAATATATTATTAATATTAATTAAATTGATTATATTAATATTTTTATTATTATATTAATTAATAATAATTATATTAATTATTATTATTAATTAATTATATTAATTATTATATCAATTATTTTATTTATATTATTTATTATATTAATTAATCCTAAATATATTAATTAAATTATTATTAATATATTATTATATTAATTATTAATTATATTAATTACATATTATTATTATTAATATATTAATTAATATTAATTATATTAATAATATTATTATTAATTTATAAATACTATTAATATTAATATATTAATTATATTAATTATATTAATCATATATTATTAATAATTTATTTTAGAATATAAATATATTTTTAATATGAAATTAATTTAATAATAATATAATATTAATTTTAATATGAAATTAATTATAATTAATTTTAATTTCATATTAAAATTAATATTATATTCTAAAACAAATTATTAATAATATAATTAATATAAGTAGTATTAATAGTATTATAATTAATAATAATATGATTAATATAATTAATTAATATATTAATAATAATAATATGTAATTAATATAATTAATAATTAATATAATTAATATTAATAATATATTAATAATAATTTAATTAATATATTTAGGATTAATAATATAATCAATAACAATAAAATAAAATAATTAATATAATTAATTAATAATAATAATTAATATAATTATTATTAATTAATATAATAATAATAATATTAATATAATCAATTTAATTAATAATTAATAATATATTAATAATGTAAATTAATATTAATTAATATTATTAATAATTTAATTAAATTATTTAGACAATTCAATTTCTTATTAGAATTAATATTATTTATCAAAACAAAATAATTTTTTTTTAAAACATATTAATATTATATATTAAAACAAAATAAAAATTTAAAAAAAACATATTAATATTATATATATAATATTAATAAAACAAATTAATATATTAAAATTTAAAAAACAAATTAATATTAAATTATATAAAAAATAAAAATAAAAATAATTAAAAATTTATTAATTCAGCCGACAAGTTTGTTATTCCAAAATGTTTTATCCTCATCACTATTTATTATTCCTTCGCTGCTCTTCTGTCATCATCATTCTCTCATCCTGAAGATGGATCCCATTTGGGATTTGAAACGTTGGTTCAAAAATGATAAAACTGTGGATTCTCTGGTCAATGATTCAAAAGATTCAAGCCACAGATCCCTAAAATCCATAATATTTTTAATGTTAATGTTTTTCAATGCATCATTCTCGTTGATCTCCCAATGGTTTAACCAAGCCCTCGTGTCTTTATACCACCCCCGCTTGAGCCTTAGGTGGTTTTGGCTGGAATTTAAAGCTAGCTTAGGAAGTCTATGATCTCCTATGTTATTGAGTTTGTGCTTATACAACAGAAGCCTAATCATAGCTAGGCTCTCAATAGGGGAAAGACCTACTTCTATAAGGAGAATAGAATAGGAAGTATTGCTTTTAATTTTCAGGTTATATGTTATATAACGCTTCTGGATTTGCTCAATCTTTCTCCAAGATTCTCTAGAGATGGTGCAACCCCAAACCTCACATCCATAATCTAATATATATATATATATATATATATATATATATATATATATATATATATATATATATATATATATATATATATATATATAATTAGATTATGGGTTAGGCCGCTTATGTTCCCAGAAAATGATAAGATGATTATAAAAGTAGTCTATGTTGATTATAAAAATAGTAATGGTGGTGCATCAATGAGGTCAGGTCCTTCTTATCTTTTGTCTTTCATTTTCTTTTAAGCGATGAACTTTTTTATTATATGTCACGTGGTCTCCAAACTATACAAAATCAAAATAAAAAAAAAATAAAAAAAAAAATTGATTGAATCTTACCACAACATGAATACACATTATGGTAATATTTTTTTATTTAAGCATTTATGCATTGAATAAATATCCATTGTACTTCGTGGAGGATGGTATTTATTACAACCTTACCCTATTATCAAATCTGCAATCACATTTATTATGCTTTATTCACATTAAAATCTAACTCATGTCTTGGATTCCCAATCCAAGAACTGGTGGGAGTTTTCCACCAGAGGTTTTGAGTTTCTCTTGAGTTGTCCACCATCACATGGGAAGATGTGCCCCATCAACGGTCTTCCTTAGCCTTCCCCATCAGACGATTGCAATCTCCTTCCTTTTCTATGGCGAATGATGAGCTCCTTGGTATATGCAACATTTATCATTTCAGCAGCAAGGCTCTGTCTCGGCTCCAACTCTGGGGTTCCCTTCTAGTTTGCTCATGTCTCAGACCTCTGATGGATCATCTTCCTTGTATGCACTCTAGAACCCTCGAGTTTCTAGTTGGTTGAATGGTGCTTCAGGTGGCTTTGTTAGCAATCTCCAGAGGTTTTTCGCATGGCTCCCTTATACAGGTAATTGAGTATGTAGTGGTTTATACATATTCCTCTTTCTTTCTTCAATTTCTTTCCTTTTTGGTTTGTTAATTAGTTCCAAGCTTAGAATTTCTCCAACATAGTTTTTTTGTTTCTTATTTGTTTTCTGAGGGTGATGACCAAGGCATGGAGGGCCTTCTCAGTCAAGTTCTTTCCAAGAAAAGTTGGTCAACACCTTTACCATTCCAAGGTCGCCTCCTCTTACCGGGTAAGATGAATGTATGCTCGGATTCACTAAGTTCTAGTCTTCAGTTTCTTAGGCTTTCATCGCCTATTATAGATTTATCTAAAATTCTAGTTTGTAGTGATCATTTATTGAACTCTGCACAGAGTATTGAATTTTATGGCAATAGCATGTATTCCTCTAGTTCAGATCTGACACTGTCGCTATTTATTGAGTAACCTTGTTGGTTTGCCTACCCATGAAGGGTATTATTTTTCTACGAAAATACAAATGTAGTTTGGGTAAATCCTTGGGTTGAATGTTTTTAAGGTTTCGTGGTTTTTTAGTTTTATGTAATTATTGATACATTACACGTTGTTTGTGGCCTCTTTATATTATCCCTCTTCTGGGGTTCTGTTTGGTTGATATTAATGAGAAATCTTCATGATACTCTCAGTGTTTAAGGTGTTATTAAATGGTAAGCTACACGTGATCCTTCCTTCTGGATGGTTTCATTCATCTATACTTTCTATTTGTTGTCTTCAGATTGGAGTTTACCTAGATTTAACCTTTCATCTTCCTATATTTTCATTTCTTTGCTAGAGTTAACTCTTCAACATTTTCATGACAGTTTTCATTTTTCCCAAACTGTAATAAAGAATGTATATGTATTTCATGGTTAAAAGAAACTTCTTTTCCACTTATGTATTGCAACTTGATTCTACTATGGTTATATTCACATGAGTTTGCGAAGTGGCTACTTGTTAATTTACCAACTTCTGAATGGTAGTTTTGTTTCGAAATCTGCAACAATGGAAATGTAATAGGCTCATAGGTGGTCATTTCTGTCTCTTTTACTCTCAGCTAGACACAAGAAATTTTAATCCCTATGGGGTTATTTTTTTTAAATGAAAAGAAACTAAATAAATTTATGCCAATGTCCTTTCTTGAAATCTTTCATTTATTTCAGCAGAAGCTTCTTTTCTTTAGTGAATATATTTTTAGGGTATTTCATGCTTGTTAAAGTTTAATTCGTAATGAATTCCTAGCTTTTCTTTTGGTTTTTCCCTTGCATTATTTTTCTAGGAGAATTACACCTACTTCATTCAATAGTTATAGTAGGCTAATATGTCTAAATTCTGACTTAACTTCCTACAGTAGTGCCCCCTTTTCCTTACTTTCAGTAGAAGTTCATTCTCTAGTTGTTTGACAGATTATTTAGTTTAAGTGCAGAATTAAAAATACATATATACATATATACATATATACATATATACATATATACATATATATATATATATATATATATATATATATATATAACCCTACTGTAACATTTCAATCCATCAATTTCTATAGAAATATAGAGTCCTATTCTTAACAGTGCATTTCATATTTTAGAGTTTAATACTTATCTGGATTCTGAAGATTTTCTTTTATTGTGGTTCACCTGAACCAGTATCAACTATTCGTTGACAATTTTCCTCCCAACCGTGAGACTTGCTTTCAAGCCAAAGTCTCCCCCTGAGCTCTTTCTCACAAGATAGATGCTTTCTTGTAAGACTTATCAGTCACAGCATCTGCAACTATCTGGTCACCACCAGACTTAGCTCTTGAACCATCTGACATATCAACATGAAAACATTCCCTTCATTTTCCTTTTTCTCCTCTGTTATCTCAGGTACCAAAAATTACCCTCTTGATCCCCTTCTTGGAGAATTCATATTCAGGGAAGTAGTTAGGGTTAGGTAACTACCTATCCCAACTTCTTGACATGTGAGAGTTACAAGATTTGTTAACACTCCATTATTTGTTTCATTCATAACTTATAAAATCTTAAATGCATAAATTAAAATAATAAAATCTAGTTTTTGCTTTACTGTAATAAATAAATAATTACAACTTTATAGGGACATCACATCTCCCCCCCCCAAGATCAAACATTGTCCTGATGTTTTTCTACTGCAAACAGATCCAGACAAGTCTCCCTCATAACCTGCTCATCCTCCCAGGTGGCCTCATTTGGCCCAAAGTGTTGCCATTTCACTTTAACCTGGGTGATAACTCATTTCCACAACATTACTTCTCTCTGATCGAGTATAACCAGAGGTTCGACCAAGAACTTGCCTTCCGGTTCGACCTACAAAAAAAAAAAACGTTAGTCCCTTTTACCATTAATACTTTGCTTTGACAAATTTATTAAAATTATTTTACCTGTATATCTTGCCAATTGATTATATGCTTAGGATCATAAACATATTTTTTTAACACGGAAACATGGAAAATGTTGTGCACACAAATGTGGTTGGGCAAGGCAAGCTGGTAGGCTACTGGCCCGATTCGCGTCAGGATTTAGAAAGGGACATAAAATCGGGGTGCCAACTTAGCACATACGCTCCATTGTAATGTAATCTTCGTAGCTCGTACCCACACAAAGACGTGATCTCCAATTTGAAATTCCTGAAAATTCCTTTATTCAGTCAGCAAAGTTCTTTTGTTGATCTTGAGTGTCCTTTAAATTGGAACGAACCTTCTTGACCATATCCTACATTTCTTTTAACATCTCAGGTCCTAGCATCAACTTATCTTCTAGCCCTCCCCAACTCGAAGGTATTCTACACTTGTGCCCATACAAAAATTTAAATGAGCTTATTTGTAACGACGTATGATAGTTGTTGTTATAAGAAAATTCTACCAAATGTATGTAATCCTCCCATTTGGATGGCTACTGAATAATGTAAGTTCGCAACATGTCCTCCACTACCTGATTTACTCACTCGGTCTGCCCGTCCATTTGAGGGTGGTAAGAAATACTGAAATGTAGCTATGTGCCCAATCCCTCAAACAAAGCTTTCGAAAAAGCTGATGTAAATTTTACATCACAATCAGAAATTATAACTTTCGATAATCAATGTAATCTAAAAATGTTTTGCATGAATATGTTAGCGATCTGTATAGCCTTGTAGGTTGATTTCACTAGTATGAAATGGGAATATTTTCTCAGCTTATCCACTACCACCATTATCAAATCATTTTTCTTTTTGGACTTAGGTAGTCCTGTAATGATATCGACGAAAATGCTCTCCCATTTCCATTCTGGAATTGGCAGTAGATGCATTAATCCGATTGGATGTTGATGTTCTTTTTTCACTTGCGGACATTCCGGACAGTGAGTCAAACACTCAGCTACATTCTTCTTCATGTCAGGCAAGAAATATTATTTTCTAAGCATGGTAATCAGCTTCTAGTATCCAAGGTGGCCTGCATATGGAATCTTATGATATTCATCCAAAATTAAGTCTTTAATACTTTTCTGGTTAGGCACATACATTCTTCCTTTATAAATCAGCATACCTTCATGGTTTATTTCGTATCCCAGTTGTTGTTCATGGTTGTTTGAAACTTTAGCTTGCTGCCATAAAAATTGATATTTTGGATCACGCTCGGCTGCCTCTTTGATCAACTCATTGAAGGTAGTTTGCACCTCACTGAAAGAGACTTCATAAATATAGTGTACCTTCCAACTCAAAGCATCCATGACCCGATTCTCCTTACCTTTCAAGTGCTTGATCTCAAAGTCAAAACCACTTAAAAATTCAACCCAACGGGCTTGCCTGGCATTCAAAGTGGGCTGCTTAAAATAGTTATTTAAGATATGATGATCAGTCATTAAGAGAAATTTCTTACCCATCAGATAATGCCACCACATCTTTAGTGCATGAATAACAATTGTTAGCTCTAAGTCATAGGCTGAATATTTCTGCTCGTGCTCCTTAAGTTTCCTAGATTCATAGGAAATCACTCTGCCTTCTTGCATTAAAATGCCACCAACTCCTTCCTTGTTGGCATATGTACAAACCACATAGTCCTTATTTGGGTCTACAATGCTCAAGATAGATGTGGTGGTTAGTAAATTCTTAAGCTGGTCAAAACTCTTTTGGCACTCTATTTTCCACTTGAAGGTTTTTCCTTTCTTCTGCAGGGAGGTAATGGGGTATGCTACCCTAGAAAATCCTTCAATAAATCACATGTAGTATCCAACTAGACCCATGAATGACCTTGTATCTACCACATCCTTTGCAACTGGCCACTCCATTATAGCCTTTATCTTCTCTCGATCCATCGTAATTTCATCCTTGGTAATGATATATCCTAGATACTAAATATTCTCTTTAAAGAAATTGCACTTGTTGTACTTAGCATACCGTTGATGTTCTCTGAGAGTTTGCAACACTATTCTGAGATGTTCTTTATGTTCTTCTATATTCCAAGAATAAATTAGTATATCATCAATAAAAATCAACACAAATTTATCCAAGTACTGATGGAATATATTGTTCATGAGACACATGAAGGTCACGAGAGCATTAGTTAGCCCGAAGGGAAACACAAAGAACTCGTAATGTCCATAATGAGGTATTCCTTAATTATGATCTGATGGTATCCTAAACGTAGGTCAATCTTTGAAAATATTGTCGCACCCCTCACTTGATCAAACATCACATTTATACGAGGTAAAGGGTATTTATTTTTAATGTCAACTTATTTAGCTAGTGGTAATCCATGCACATACGTAGGGTTCCATCCTTCTTTTTAACAAAAAGTATTGGGGTTCCCCAAGGTGATACACTTGGGCGGATGTACTTTTTATCCAACAGTTCTTGTAACTTCATTTTTAATTATGTCAACTCTGGTATACTCATGTTATAAGGAGATTAGGATACCAGAGTAGCTCCTGGTATCAATTCAATGGTGAAGTCTATATATATTTTGGGAGGAAGTCCCGAAATCTCTTCAGGGAATGTCCTAAAAAATCTGTATTACAGGTATACTTTCTATGGAAGCAAATTTTTCTTTTGTGTTGGCATATCCCACCTGAATTTCATATATTTGAATCCCTTTTCTGATACACTTTGCTAATTGAGAGGTGGTTACTGGTCTTAATCTTAGAGGCCTTAATATTCCTTGAATTTCTTGCCTCTTTCCCTCCTCATCCATGTAGCAAATAGCTTCGGTTTTACAATTTATGAGGTACCAATGCTTTTCCAACCAGTCCATGCCTATTAGAACGTCATACAACTGTAGAGGAAATACACTCAGGTCTGCCACTAGAGGCTAACCTGCTATTTTCAATGGGCGGTTGCTCACGTTGGCCAACACACGTCTTTCTGCCCCTGTGGCTAGCTGTACTAACCAAGGATTTTTAAACTTAACAACTTGTAAAAAACACTGATCTATTATTTTAGGACTAACATAACTTAATGTAGCTCTTGGGTCAATTAAAACAAATATAGTTTGGACAAGAATTTTACCTTCGAATTCCACCATGGTTGGTTGGTATTCTGCCTAATGGTCTTCAAGGGAAACATTGATTTTTGGGATTCTTCTAGCCACTTCTCCTACAGTTGATGCCTCCTGAATCTGTGAAATCTGATCAGTACCCTTGTGGTTGGGACAATTTTTGACATAATGTGGTCCTCCACATCCCCAACATTGTATTGGGGGTCTTGCTGCTATTTCAACTTCAGTTCTGCCTGACTTCTCATTGGTTTTAGATTCATTGGGAAGTATAAATATGGATTGATTTCTATTCAGATTTCTATTTACTTGTCCTTTGTGGGGTCCTTTATTGATTATAGCCTTCTTTCCCTTGCTGCCAATAGGGAAATTAATTCCCTTCTTGTCAGCCCATCTTTTCCCCACATCTCCTTTTTGTCTGTTTTGTTGATAGCATATCCGAGCTTTCCCTATAACCTCATCCATGGCTTTTGGGTTATTGAATTCAAGATGATTCTTCATGAACAACGACAGACTGCTAATAAATCGTTGCACCTTTTCCTTTTCCTCATATATATAGGGAACATACCGAAGCAAGGATGTGAATTTTGTAATGAAAACATCCATTGTCAGTTGTCCCAATCATAGATCGTGAAATGTTTTTGCTTTTTCATCATAAAATCATTTAGTTAAATATCTTTCCTTAAAATACCTTTGAAATTTTTCCCACATTATGCTCTTCTCGCTCACTCCGCGCATAGTCTTTACTTCTTCCCACCACAGGGTGGCCTTTCCTTACAACTGGAAAATGGCCAAGCGATATTTTAAATTATGATCGTATTCATACAGTTGAAAGTACTTATTCATATTAATAAGCCATGCTTCAACTACCTCTTCCTACTCACCATTAAAGAGGGGTGTTTTATTTTCCGAAATTCTCCTTGCAGTTCTATCCTTTATCTTTTCCGCATTTTGTGTTCTGATGCATTATCAAATTTTTCTTCTTGATTTTCTTCCCCTCCTTCCGTCTCTAAATATTCTATCTGATATTCTTGCTCCCCAGTCATATTCCCATGTTCTGGGCTAGGAATTGGTTGTCACTGATTTTGTCTATTAGGCGGACTCTTCATAATCTTCTCCTATTCCTGCATCAGCCTTTCGTTATCTACCCACAATCGGGCCATCTCATCCTTTAACTCTTGCCAGTTTCCAGGATTGCAGTGTTGGTGTTGCATGGTTCTTCTCCCAATTGTACCCATACCTCAGGGTTGGTTTCTTGAAAAGATGCAAGTCCTAAACTTGTCATGGATCTATGAGGTGTGTTGTCTGTCCTCCTCATGCTAGCTGCTCTTCCTCCTTCCACTGTGTAAATCACAAACACTGTTAATCATTCGTTTCTAGAGGCCTCAGCTTTGTAACATGAGCGCTCTGATACCACTTGTCACATCTCTCCAAACTATACAAAATCAAAATCAAAATAAAATAAATTGATTGAATCTTACCACAACATGAATACACATTATGGCTAATCTTTTTTTATTTAATTATGCATTGATTAAATATCCATTGTACTTCGTGGAGGATGGTATCTATTACAACGTTACCCTATTATCGAATCTACAATCACATTTATTATGATTACTAAATCACATGGTTTGATTTATTCACATTAAAATCTAACTCATGTCTTGGATTCCCAATCCAAGAGCTGGCAGTATTTTTCCACCTAAGGTTTTGATATGCTCTCCAACTATCCACCATCACACGGGAAGATGTGCCCCATCAACGATCTTCCTTGACCTTCCCCATCAGACAGTCGTAGGCTCCTTCCTTTTCTCTGCTAAACAATGAGCTCCTTGGCATTTGTAACATTTCCCATTTCAGCATCAAGGCTCTGTCTCGACTCTGGATCTGGGTTCCCTTCTAGTTTTCTCATGTCCCGGCCCTCTGATGGCTCATCTTCCTTGTGCACACTTTGGAACCCTCTAGTTTCTAGTTGGTTTCATGGTGCTTCAGGTGGCTCCATTAGCAATCTCTGGAGGTTTCTCGCAATGGCTCCCTTATATAGGTAACTGAGTATGCAGTGGTTTATACATATTCCTCTTTCTTGCTTCAATTTCTTGGCTTTTTGATTTGTTATATAGTTCCAGGCTTTAGAATTTCTCTAACATAGTTTTTATATTCCCTATTTGTTTGTCGATGGTGGTGACCAAGGCACGGAGGTCCTTCTCAGTCTAGTTCTTTCCAAGCAAAGATGGCCAACACCTTTATCATTCCAAGGTCGCCTCCTCTTACTGGGTAATATGAATGTATGCTCAATTTCACTGCGTTTTGGTCTTCGATTTCTTAGGCTTTCATCACCTGTTACGAATTTATCTAAGAGTTCGGTTTGTAGGATCATTTATTGAACTCTGCACTGAGTATTGAATTTTATGATAATAGCATGTATTCCTCTGGTTCAGATCTGACACTGTCGCTATCTACTGGATAACCTTGCTGGTTTTCCTACCCATGAAGGGTATTGTTTTTCTTCGGAAATACAAATGTGGTTTGGGTAAATTCTTAGGTCGGGCGTTTTTAAGGTTCCGATTTTTTTGAGTTTTATGTAATTATTGATACAATACACATCATTTGTGGCCTCTTTATATTATCCCTCTTCCAAGGTTCTGTTTGGTTGATATTAATGAGAAATCTTCATGATACTCTCAATGTTTAAGGTGTTATTAAATGGTAAGCTACGCATGCTCCTTCTAGCTGGACAGTTTCATTCATCTATACTTTATGTTTGTTGTCTTGAGATTGGGGTTTACCCAGATTTAACATTTCATCTTCCTGTGTTTTCGTTTCTTTGCTAGAGTTAACTCTTTGGCATTTTCATGACAGTTTTCGTTTTTCCCAAACTGTATTAAAGGATGTATATGTATTTTATGGTTCAAAAAACTTCTTTTCCACTTATGTATTGCAACTTGATTCTACTATGGTTATATTCACATGAGTTTGTGAAGTGGCTACTTGTTAATTTACCAACTTCCGAATGGTAGTTTTGTTTCGAATTCTGCAACAATGGAAATGTAATAGGCTCGTAGGTGGTCATTTCTATCTCTTTTACTCTCAGCTAGACACAAAAAGTTTTAATCCCCACGGGGATTTTTTAATGAAAAGAAACTAAATAAATTTATGTCAATTTCTTTTCTTGAAAGATTTCATTTATTTCAGCAAAAGCTTCTTTTCTTTAGTGAATATATTTTCAAGGTATTTCATGCTTGTTAAAGTTTATATAATGAATTCCTAGCTCTTCTTTCGGTTTTTCCCTTGCATTCTTTTGCTAGGAAAGTTGCACCTACTTCCTTCAGTAGTTATAGTAGGCTAATATGTCTAAATTCTTACTTAACTTCCTAAAGTAGTGCCCCGTTTCCTTACGTTCAGTTGTTTGATAGATAAATTAGTTTGTGTGTAGAATTAAAAAGATATATAATCTTACTGTAACATTTCAATCCATCAATTTCTACAGAAATATAGTCATATTCTTAACAGTGCATTTCATATTTTAGAGTTTAATACTTATCTGGAGTTTGAAGATTTGCTTTTATTGTCGTTCACCTAAACCAATATCAACTATTCGTTGACAATTTTTCTCCCAACTGTGAGACTCGCTTTGGAGCCAAAGTCTCCCCCCGAGCTCTTTCTCACAAGATATATGATTTCTTGTAAGACATATCAGCCACAACATCTGCAACTAAAGTCTCCCCCTGAGCTCTTTCTCACAAGATAGATGATTTCTTGTAAGACTTATCAACCACAACATCTGCAACTATCTGGTCACCACCAGACTTAGCTCTTGAACAGCCTGGCATATCAGCATAGAAAAATTCCCTTCATTTTCCATTTTCTACTATGTTATCTCAAGTACCCAAAAATTTCCCTCTTGATCCCCTTCTTGGAGAATTCATATTGAGGGAAGTAGTTAGGGTTAGGTAACTACCTATCCCAACTTCTTGACATGTGAGAGTTACAAGATTTGTTAAAACTCCATTATTTGTTTCATTCATAACTTAAAAAATCTTAAATGCATAAATTCAAATAATAAAATCCAGTTTTTGTTTTAATGTAGTTAATAAATAATTACAACTTTTTGGGGACATCACATTATAGTTTGTCACGAGAGAATAAAATGCACCCCACACTAATGAGTATGCTTTTTGTCATGTTCATCAAATATATACAGTAATTGCAACAATAAATGTAAATGTAAACAAATGACATATATCTCACATAAAAACGTAAACATGTAAACGTAAATGTAAATGTAAACAAATGAGGTAGATCTCACATAAAAATGTAAACATGTAAATGTAAATGTAATGTTTAACATTTAACATTTTTAATCTATTTAAAATCAATCTAATTATTAGTATGTATAAACAAAATATAAATTTAAAATATAAAGAGGTTTACAAACACTCAAAAATATGTATGGTAAATAAATAAAAATATAAATAAACTAGATGTATGGTAAATAAATAAAATCTCCTTTTATATTTATTCCATAAACCTCTTTATATTTACTAAAACTCAAAAAATATGTTTTATTTAGGTGAAGCCTATGAGCCAAATACCATGGGACAAATAATTATTAATACCATGGCCCAAATATAATATTTATAAAAGAGCTATGGTAAATAAATAAATATAAAAGAGGTATAAAGAGGTGTGATAAATAAATAAAAATATATCAAATAGGATTAGAAATAAACATCTAATTATATACTAGGCCTATGGATCAAATATCATGGTAAATAAAAGAGATATGATAAATAAATATAAATATAAATAAACCATATGTATGGTAAATAAATAAAACCTCTTTTTACTTACTAACACTCAAAAAATAGGTTTTATTTAGGTGACGCATGTGGGTCAAATACCATGGGCCAAATTATTATTAGTACCATGCAAAAAAAATTTATTAACCCTAATATTAATATTAAAAGACTATTATTATTATTATTATTATTAAATCTAATATTCATATTAATATATTATAATATTAGTATTATTAAATTTAATAACTTTGGATTAATACAATATTAAATTTGTGACATTTATATATTAATATATCATGATATATATTAACTCTAGATATATATGGGATGGAAGAACAAAGACATAGAGTGATAGAGGTGGAGAGCTCTAGATATATATGGGAGGGAAGAACAAAGATAGAGTGATAGAGGTGGATATATAGGGGGAGTGACAAGGGAGAGATGGAGATAAACTTAAGGATATGGGAGAGGAGGAATGAAGAGAGAGAGAGAGGGAGATGAGTGAGAGATGTAGAGAAGGACAAAAGAGGGAGATGGAGACACAAAGATGGAGGGGGAGAGAGCGAAGGGGAGAGGGAGGGAGATAGTGAGAGGATTGGAGGGTGAGAGAGAGAGAGAGAGAGAGGGGGAAGAAGTAGGAAGGTAGGAGAGAAAGGGAGAGAGAGGAAGGACGAGAGAGATGAATTTCAAGAGAGGGGGAGAGAGGGAGGGAAGAATAAATACATAGACAGTGAGAAGTGGAGAGAAAGGGAGTTACAAGAGTGAGATGGGGAGAGAGAGACAGAGAGAGAGTATGTTTAGGGGTGAGATAAAGAGACAAAGAAAGAGAGATAAAGAGAAGGGGGTTAGAGAAGGAGAGAGGGAGGGATATAGTAACATAGTTGGAGAGAGAGAGAGAGAGAGAGAGAGAGAGAGAGAAAGTGAGAGAGAGGATGGATGAGAGACAATACTTGAGAGAGAGGAGGAGAGTGATGGGGAAGACAAAGGATTGGAGGGTAAAGAGAGAGAGTGGTGGGGGAATAGAGAAGGAGGTAGGAGAGAAATGGAGATAGAGGAAGTACGAGAGAGCGGATTTGAGAGAGAGAGGGAAGAAGAAATACATAGAGAGTGAGAAGTGAGAGAGAGAGAGAGAGTGACAAGGGAGATATGGAGAGAGAGTGTGTATGTTTTGGGATGAGATAAAGAGGCAAAGAAAGAGAGATGGAGAGAATGTTGGAGAGAAGGAGAGAGGATAGAGGGAATGATACAGTAATAGAGTTGGAGAGAGAGAGAGAGAGGATGTGAGAGAGTGGAGAGAGGGAGGGAAAGAGAGATGGAGTTGGAGGGGGAGAGAGGGAGGTAAGAATAAATAAATAGAGAGAGAAAGGTGGAGAGAGAGAGAGTGAGTGATAAAAAAATTGGAGAGAGAGGGAGAGAGGACAACAAGAGGGAAGAAATATAGAAGCGGGGGAGAGGGAGAGAGGGAGAAGAGAGAGAGAGGGAGGGGGAGGGAGGAGGGAGTGATAGATAGATAGATTGGAGAAAGAGAGTGTATGTTTTGGGGGTGATATAGAGAGACAAAGGGAGATAGAGATATAAATGGAAAGTGAAGAGAGGGAAAAGAGAGAGATGGAGAGAAAAGGGAGGGACAAAGAGATTGATAGATATGGAGTGAGAATGTGTGTGTTTGGGGGGTTGAGATAGAGAGACAAAGAAGGAGAGATGGAGGGATATATGTGTGTGTGTGTGTGTGTGTGTGTGTGTGTGTGGAGGGGGGAGAGAGGGAAGAATTTTTATTGCACTAGATGCATTGGTTTTAGTGTAGATATTGATTTCTAATGATATTTGATTACTTGCACTAGATGCATGTATTTCAATGTTGATTATTCATAATCATATTTTATTTCTTTCACTAAATGCATTGATTTCAGTGTAGATGGTGATTTCTATTTATATGTGTTTGCTTGCAGTAGATGCATTGATTTCAATGTAGATGTTGATTTCTAATAATATTTGATTGCTTGCACTAGATTCATTGATTCCAATGTAGATTATTTCTAATCCTATTTTATTGCTTGCACTAAATGCATTATTTCAGCGTAGATGGTGATTTATAATCCTATTCGATTTCTTACACTAGATGCATTGATTTCAGTATATATGTTGGTTTATAATCCTATTTTCTTAGTTGCACTAGATGCATTGATTTATGTGTAGATGTTGGCTTATAAACCTATTTGCTTACTTGCACTAGATGCATTTATTTGAGTGTAAATGTTGATTCCTAATGGTATTTGATTGCTTGCATTAGATGCATTGATTTCAATGTAAATGTTGTTTTTAATCTTATTTGATTTCTTGCATTATATGCATTGATTTCAGTGTAGATGTTGATTTCTGATTTGATGTAATTGGATGTATGATGGTACATTAATTTGAAAGTGATTGGATTAATATTGTGCATTGATTTCAGTGTAAGCATAAAAATTTATTGACAGAGTACATTGATTTTTGTGTTATAGCAATTCAACCCATTAATATTGGAGAGAAAGAGAGACAACGTATGATGTTTACTACAATATCTCGAGCTAAATATTTAAATGGTTTACGATTTAACCTATCCTTTTCATATAATCGATATGAAAAGACGACAAAAGTAACAAGGGTGACAATAAGAATAGTAGAAGAAAATAGTTTGAGATTAATCACAATGAAGAATATTTGTAATTTACTATATTCTTATTATTCACATTTTCTATCATTCAACCTATTACATTGTCACTTTAAAATTTATTTCATCTTTTTTCATCATTAAAGTTATTCACAATATTTACAATCTCAATAAACTAAGGTAACTAAGAAAATTTAAAATTAAAATGACCAGATTAATCTGAGACATATTTAGCATATTTAAAATGATTATATTAATATTAGATGATTTTACATATTATTGATAAAATCAATCATTTGTTTGTTAGATTTTCTTTGGTCGTACACGACTAAAACCAACCTAGATCCATCTTAACTTTGGATCTATCAAGTGCCAAGAGGGATCAAATCTCTCGAGGTGCAAACCTTTCCTCAAGTTTTGCACTCAAAAAAGAGGTTTGCACAAGAGATTTGATCCATCTCAGTGCTTGATAGATCCGGAGTTAAGATGGATCTAGGTTAGTCTAAAAAATCAATTGAAGTATTAAAATATTTTAAGTATTTTAAAATGGTTGTTTATATGTATGAGAATGAAATTTTGATAACACTAAGTTAATATATATGTATAATATATATATATATATATATATATATATATATATATATATATATTGATATTTTTGTCCCGAAAAAAATATTTGGGCAAATTCATCCAAAGGGATTTCGTTGGTTTATTAGCAAAACTTAACCCCAAGGATGTCTAGGAGAATTGACCCTGTGACCACCATTAGTGAGGTGCTTTAGCAATGAGAACTAACCAATTGAGCTAACCCTTGGGGCTAACGATGAAAAATAATTAAATCGTGAAATAATTTCTTAAATTATATTTAATTTATTAAAGCATACAAAATATATCATTTATTTTATAATATTTTTATATTTAAAGAAGTATTTTTAAATTATCATAGTTTTTATAAGTTAAAAAAAATTATAATAAAATTTTAAAATCAACTTATTAATTAATTTGTTTTAGAGGTGTTTTACAATCCCATACGGATGAGTCTCTCTCTCTCTCTCTCTCTCTCTCTATGTCTGTGTGTGTGTCAATTGCATATTAAGCATAAAAGAAACTACACATCTCCCTCATTTTGAACAACACGCCAAAAACACCGATAAAATACCAATAAAATTATATACATACTTGACATTGAACTAATACATTCACATTGAGCTGTTTTATTTATGGAAACATTGTCCACTTTAAAATGTTTTTTCTATTATTAATATATTCCTAAATCAATGACATTTCCTTCATTTTGAATAAAAAAACTAATAAAATGGTATTATTACCACATTCAAGCCTCTAGGGAGCATTTGGCACAAAATGAAATATGTTAAAGATAAGGTTGAAAAATTTCAGTTCAAGGGGGTCTACAAGATTAATTGCTCTTGTGGAATGTGTTACATTGGAGAGACTAGTCGATCATTTAAAATAAGGCTTAAGCAACATGGGGCATACATAAAGAAAGAAAGAATACACTCCTATGACCTTGCAAAAAACTCATCTAATACTAAGCACCACAGATGTCTTGAAGACGCTAAAATCATCACTAAAGAGGATCATTATTTCAAATTCAAGTTTAGAGAAGTATTGGAGATCATCAAACATCCCAACAATCTCAATAGGGATGGGGGTTCTAAGGTCAATAATAGTTGGATTCATTTAATCTATGACATCTAATTTTTTTCTTTCTTCTCCTTTCTTTTTCCCCTCATTATTCCTCCTTTTGCCTTTTCTTTCTTTGTTGGCCTTCCCCTTCCTTTTCCCGCTCCTATTTCTTCCTCTTCTCGTTCTTTCTTTCTTTCTTGTTTTCCCTTCCCTTATTCCTTATTCATTACCTTGTAATATTTTTAAAATTTATTTAGTGATTTTCTTCTTCCTCTTTTTCTTTTTTCATTCATTATTCATTTTTCTTATTATTTTTCTTTTAATTTCTCCTTTTCTTTGGCTTGTCTCTTTATTTCCCCCCTTTATAATTCTTCTTCTAGGTTTTTCCTCTCTTCCATTTTCTTTTATTATTAATTTATTTATCTTGTTATCGTATTATATTATTTTATCTTATTGTATTTCATTTATCTTGTTATGTTGACCTACTCTCTCCTCTTCCCTTCTTCTTTTGCTATTTTTGTTTATCTATTTATCTTCTTTTTCTTCTCTCAATAAAGTGTCCTGATTATGAATCATGTTTGTGACTCGAAACGTCGATATAAAATGATAACTATGGATTTATCTTTGAAACTTAAATCTTTAAATCTCATCCACAAAAGTCTCCAAACAACAACCAATAAAATGGTTCAACCATAATTTTGTTTTTGTTCAATTGATTTATATATTATACACATAATTAACTTTGAAATACTTTATCGGATATTGGCATTGTGTTATTTTGTTTATGGCCAAAGTGTAAACATTAAAATGTTTCTTTATTATTAATATATTTTTAAATACAGACCTCTCTTCTTGAAAAGTAGAATCTCTCTCCCTCTACTACATGTCAACTCCATATTAAGAATTAAAAAAAATTATACATCGTCCTCATACCCTGAATTGGAAAGCACCTATAAATTAAAATTAAACTATAGCACTCATATAAATTAAAAATCTAGTAAATGCCAATAGGCATCAATCCATGATAAGAACCAAAACACTTTATTAATATATAAAAAGGCTTTGTTTCAATACCATGTGTCAACACCATGGCTTATCAATACCACATGCCCAAAAAACCACAACTCATTTCATATGACATTTTTTTAATTAATCAATTTAATTAAAAGGGAAAAAATCACATAACTACTTTGGAGATAAATCTCAACTTTTGGTTTGTGAATAATATTAAGAATATTCTATGGAGGTTAAATATTATTGTTAGACCCCCAGAGGTGAGTTCTCACACACACCTTGAACGATATCAAGATGACAAACGCAGTGGAGCACCCATCTTAGGAAATGTGATGAAAGAGTGACATTTGAAGTTTCCACGCAAGAGTCAGGCTCACTATCATGAGAGTGAGGACACCATGAGACAAGTTAGGCATTGAGTTGGGTATCTACATCAAGAGCACATCCCCCGCAGTGGAACAAGTTGAGACGAACCACACCTAAGGAATGACCCCATAGTTGCATGACATGCCACAGTAGGATCAGATGACGCCAAGTATAACCAAGATAATCGATGGTAGATTGGGGTATTGCGATGATATAAGAGGTTAGCCCGAGGAGCTGAGGGGTTGCAACCCCTCATATACCTATATAGAAAGACACACACACACATGAGGCTTAGTGTAAGGGGAGGAACAAAAATAGAAAAAAACAACATAATCGAGTGGAGACATCAGTGATAAGGACACATTCGAAAGGTGAAGGTTGAGTCGAACCACAACATAACAAGAGTTTCACAAAGAACTAAGGATGTGTTGATGCCTCTAAAATTGCTGCATCAACATCGGGGAAAACCACCCGGTCCGAACCTTAGTGCAGCTCCTTTTCTGTTTGGTGTGGTGGCTCCGACTGGATGTAATGGGACCAGTTTCCCAGTGATATATGAGTTGATGGATGATTGGTTTGTAATGTATAACGATAGTGATGAGTGTTTTATTCTATGATGCAAAAATATACAAATATAACTAATATAACCCGGGTATCCTTTTAACAACACTATTTTCAAATGTCTCTATTAAACAAATAATCATAAAGATGACTTATTCATAAAATAGAAATACGCATTCATATGATGATTACTTTGTTTAAGTAGTTAAACAAAGTAATAATAAAAACATTATTGCATTGATCATAATATATATCACTGACATATATATATTCAAAAGATAACAATTATAAACATTTAGAGGTGACAAGTTAAATAATTGCTTGGAAAACACACACACACACACACACACACACACACACACACACACATATATAATATAAATGTTGAGAAATGTTCATTCACATAGAGAAACAAGACAAAAACAGAAATAATAGTACTGTATGCATTTGGATTCTCCCAATGTAAACAACATTCAGATTTTGCTCTCTTATTTTAGAACACCTTCAAAAGAAGCAAAAGTGTAAATCTTATAAAAGCCTCTTTGATAAAAATGCAGAATTTTGGTCCAGCTTTTGATAAAAAAATATTAGAAGTACAGTAGTGTAACTCCCAAGTCAAGTTTTAATACAAATTGCAGACCCCTTCTAAATACATGAAAGGGCATTAAATACTAGAAATAACAACAAACTATGAATAAAAATTGCTATGCACTGGTTTAACTAAAAACATATAAATCTAGGATTTATCATGAAAATAGCAATGCTGTGGTGGTTGAATGAATTCATTGTATCGGCTTCTTTTCCTATGATTTCAATTGACAGATTGCGAGCATAGGCTAGATTTCTGGAGGCTGACTCATCCTGGAGTGTAGCTGAGCTGTGGAGGTGGCATCGTAGAGTTCGGAGATCATGCAGTTGATTGCATCTGAAAGAAATTTCATGTCGAACTGCTGGCTATACAGCTTGACAAGGAAAAACCAGAATGTTTCCCATGTCAAGCTTTGGATTCCTCCGATTAATTTTTCCCTATGCTCCAGCTCCCGTTTCCAATGTTGTTCCAATGACTTTGCTTTAGGAAGTTTTCCAGGATAGAAATTGGTGATCAAATTGGACATATGCAAACTATTGTTTATAAATTAGATCATCCCATTCATTGTAGCTTTGCATCTAGAGGTTGCTCTCTCAGCTTTCATTAACTAGGACTCCCATTTAGAAAATAGGATTTCCTTATGTGATTCTTGTATTCTAGGCAGGCTGGCAGCCATTCCTTCTTTGGAATCTTGCTAAGACAGAAAATTGGTTAACCTTTCATCTGCTTTATCTAATTCAAGTCTGGCATCTACTGCCTTCTCAATCATTGATGTAGAGATATCGCATAAAGGGTTGGCCAATGATATATTGTGACAAAGAATATCCAATTGTCGAGACAAAGCTTTGGTTATTTCCAAGGCTTTTGTTCTGAATTCGCTTACCTGTGGATAGCTCTTATATCTCTCTATCTGCTCTTTCATTTGCGCAATTTGATCTTCTTTTACTTTCTTCTCCTGCTCACTTAACTTCTAAGGAAACTCCCGTTGTTTATGAAGAGTTTGCTCAGCAATTCTCTATTTTTCTGATTTTAGCTTCTCTTTTAATCGCTCATTTTGTTGCCTGTGCTCTATTAACTGTTGTTCAAGCTAATTTATCTTTGTTGTTGCTCTGCCTATTGTGCCTCAAGCTGGGTAATTGTCTGATCCTTTTCTCAGATCAGATGACTAACCTCTAAATCTTTATCAATTTTCATTGTTGTGTAAGCTCCTACATACTGAGATAGCTTTGTTAAATCCTCGAAGGGATTAACTTCTGCTTTCCATACCACGTTCATCATTTCAACCTAAGGAGTTAAAAGAGGACTTTAATCAATTTTCCTCTTCTTCCTCCGTCTTTTAACTACAACCCTGTGCTTTGGACTGTAGAAGACATCGAGAGGTGGTATTTCTTCAATTTGTAGTATTATCTCCTCAGTAGGATTCTCAAGAATAATCTCTATGTTCTACTGAATTTTGGGTAGGTCACTTGTTCCTTCAATTAGAACTGTAGCTTTTGCACTGTAGACTTTTCTGGTGTAGTGAACTCTTGGGTTTTATTCAGGTTATTGATGATCGAGTCAAACTGTTCCCATTCCTTGATTAACTTAGGATCAATATTAATCTTTGTATCAAGGGGTTCACTAGTTCCTTCCAGTTTTTGTTCCCTTTCAGGGGTTTTCTCCTTTTCGGGAGTCTTTTAAATAATTTTATCTTCACAGTGGCCTTCTGGTTGTACCATAGAAGTAGTGTTTAACAAATCCAAAGGTAGTGTTTCCAATATCTGTGCTCTGAACTTGTAAAACTCCTCTAGTCCCTCTGCTCCCAATTTTATTTTTGCCAGTTGTTTAACTTGAGAAAATAACTTGGCAGAAGAAAACATATCATCATAACTATCCATCTCATGTTCAAACTTGGCGATTTTGGCCTAAGAAGTAACATTGTAGGCAATAGATTTGGGATCATACTGCCTTTTTGGGATGACTGCTAACTTTAATATTTTTATTTTCTCGACTTCCTTCTTATGCTCCTTTAGGTTCCTTGACGTCCCTTCTATTATTACCTGATATGCCAATTCTCTGGCAAGTAGCTTATCCGAGACGTATAAGGAAAGGACATGAGGGTCAGTAATGTTGTTGTAAAGTCTGATGAAAGTGAACTTTTCCTCACCAAAATAGCTACCAATTGCAGTTAGGTCCACAGAGGCTTCCTCGGATAACCTAGGAGTAGGTTTATTGAATATGGCATAATACACGGGGAGGATGAAACCATGACAGATTCTATAAAAATGATTTTTGTAATGGGCTTTCCATAGCTCCTTATGATAGATATGAATGGGGTTGGGGTCCTGTGGAGTCCATTTCCATCCTAGAATGGGATATTTAGAATTGAAACAAATAGTGTCCATAATATAAGCACTCATATAAAATGGGGGTATTACCCGGGTAGTCATGAACCTGTTTCTCCTATAATCAAGTATTTGGTTGGCCATTTTGTCAGACAAAATGGTCGCCCAATCCATGATATAGGCATTAATTGCAGCCTCCATTAATGGTACCATCTCTATAGAAAATTTAGCAGAATCATGGACTCCGAAGAGTCTGCACATCATTGCACCAGCATAACAATAAGGAGATGACAACGAATCTACGGAGTACATACCCGATGTTTCATGCTTGTGTTTGGTCGGAAAATGCATCCATTGTCTGATAGGGTTGGATTTGATGGTGTTTTCCTTGGCAAAAGCCTCCAAGAATTCTTTGTTATATCGATTCTCCGATTTAGGCAAATGGTACATTTGTTTAATATCTTCTACTTTGAACGACCCGAACATTCTTCCATCAGATGTGAAGAAAGTTCTATCCATGATATTGATGCTTTCAATAACCCACTTGACCAAGTCATTATAGGGTAGAACCTTGGTGTGAGCTACTATTTTATGAAGATATGAGCAGGCCAATTCCTTAAGAGTATTCTCTGACTTACTCGTGGAATCTATTGTTGCCACTTCTTTGATTTCTTCAAGATCCTCAGCTTCCAGCAAATTGTAAATACTCTCCCATGAAGCTTGGCCTAGACTGAGGCAGGTAGTATCAGATATCAAAACCTTCTTTTTTGGTTCTTCTTTGATTATGACAGAAGCCTTTGGTTTCTTTACCTTCTTCGTCATTTTCTTTAGATTCATCAACTCAAAGTTTCTCTATAAAGGAAACAAAAGAACGTAATAGAGAAAAACCTACTCAAATCCAATGCAAAATGAAAAATATTAATGGTAATTCAAGCGTGATAATCCATACGAAATCAAATATTACCACGGATGAAATCCTCAAAGGATTCAACCTTAATTGCTATATTAATGAACTCAGTAACTGCCAATCATGATAATTAAATGTAATAATGATATGTCGCATCGCACATATGAGTGATAGTCCTTTAAAATAGATCTCTTGGTTTTCCCGATCAGTGATTAGCGAAAATCGCATATCGCAGATCGGGAGGTTCATAGGTCAAGCTTAAGCTATTGCGATAGTTAACTCTGATTGCAATAAAGGCGAGAGTTATCATGTGGAGGCGGGATAATCAACAAATCATTTGTTTTCCATTTATTATTGTTTTATGGCTTAAACCTGCTAATATACATTTAATAGCCTTTTATCGAAAAGAGCACTTTTCCTTTATGCAATCGCATCAGCGAGTTCCAAAGGGACTTTTGTTATGCGGTTCATGGTATCTGCGATTGCCGATTGCAATTGTATTATCGCATCGGGAGCTTGGCATAGACCTTTGGAATGTTTCATTGTTTAAACTTGTGATTTGCACTTTCTGATAGCTTTATTGGATTAGTGATTTATAATGAAAGCTTTAAGTCCATTTAAACTAAGAGTGCGATACATATTCTTTTATTTGTTTATTATGAAAAGGGTTTTGTTTAATTTCTAAATCGGATCGAACCTTTTCATAAGGACTTTCATGTGTAATGTGGTTAAATCAACACTTGCGATTGTTATTGAATTATTGAATTTAACTAAGTCTTAAAAAGGGGACCAATTTCTTATTAAAGTTTTGGATAAAATTTTTGAAATGGGGGGGTTTTTGTATAGCACAACAGTTGGTGATTTACTAGGAGAAACAATGATTTCTGAGAAAGTACTACAATATCCATAACTTTCTTAATTTGGAAGCCATTGAGGATAAAGAAAAAAATCTAAGAATAGTTAGATAAAAATTAACTCTGAACATAATGAAAAAATATTTTTTTAATTCCTTTTCCAATCTTAAAAATAAAAACATTTTGGGTTTATTCAAGCTTTGATTGGTTGGTATAGATAAAGCAAGGGGGGCTTCTCCAACTTAACTTAAAAGATTACTTTTGTTGTCACAGGTGTTACACAGTAATTTGTCACCATCCCTGTTACTCCTCTTGTCGTACCTTGGAGGACTCATCGCGGGAGTTATAAGAAGTGACAAAGTCTAAAAACACTTGCATTATGTTCCCCTGAGTATGTACTTCATGTTCCCTGAAGACACCTTCTACAGATTATCCTTGAAAAGTGCTTTTTTTCCATTGGCGCAGGTCCACGGTATCTTACCCGCGCCAATCATGAAGATCCTCAAAAGAGGGCGCGACCATTGGCGCTCTGTCTTAGAGCAGCAGTTGCGCCAACCAAGTTTGGTCATGCTTTTTGCCTTAACGCACGTCCGAATGTTGTTTCCTTCATTACATGGAGCTTTTTGAGGATAAAAAATCAGTCTTATGTCGAGCTCTATCCTATCTCCATCTTTAATGGCTTTTGGGGATAATGTTAATCCACAATAGGTGTCCCGGTTCATCGTATCCTCCTCCCTTCTTCATCTATATAAGCTTTTCCTTATGCATTTGACAAGCTAGTGATAGTTGTTAGTCATGGAGTGTTAGATGTTGAATTCTTGAGTTCTTGGAGGAATGCTAGTGAATGCTAGAGAGGTTATGCTGCCGGAGAGGAGATGCATTGCAAGACACATATAGTTACTCGCCCAGCCAGGAGAGGTTCAACGTCAGAACCATGGTTGTAACTTTTCCTGTTTATTATTAATTAATGAGCGACTGCTATTATAGTTCCAATCTCATTGTCTATTATGGTGATGTGTTGATTTATTTTCTTTTCTGACTGAAATATAGTTGTGCCTTGGTAGATTTTATGTTGGTATCTGTCTCTTCCTTTGCATGTGCGGTGTTCGTTTATGATCTGCTGGAGCGAGGGAGCGGGAATATCAACTCTGCTTCAATCATAGCGTTGGATTCCAGGTTGGTCTCCTTAATTCACCTTTGATGCATAACTAGGAACTTGCGTAGCAGCGTGGTTTGATTGTGGCTAGTTCTGTTTTAGGCTAGTGGGATCGCCTCTGTCCGCAGAGGGGATTTACCTAACCAACAATTTGGCGACTCCACTGGGGAGAAGCTATTTGGAATTTGTCTTGCATGTTAATTTTCTTCTGCTTGCTTGAGTGAATGAGCTTCCTGAGTCAGTTTTGAGTTTATTCTTTACTGTTTGACCCATCTGAGCACTGTCAACCCGACCTGAGGTCGTATCATTTATTTTTCTAGGCAGCAAGCTTAATTGGCGCGGTTATTACTCTGAAAGTCGCGCCAGTTGGCGCATGTTGCTCAAAAGCAACTCGCGCCAATCCTATGGTAGCGCAAGTTGCAGGCTGACAGTCGCGCCAGCCCTGTAAATTTTTCCTGTGTGTGGGTGGAAAGCTCTTTCAGTCTCTTTTTATACCTCTTACAGCCTCTGGAAGTGTGTTGAACCTCTGCTTGACTGGTCTTAGCCTTTATCCTTCAGTTTTTTGCTTATTTCTATTGATTTTCGTCTCAGCCCTAGGACATCTAGTGACTTTGCATGTCTAGCCTTCTGTGGGAAGTTTTGATCTCTTGATTATCCAGTCAACTTGTTGGTTGTGTTCTGAACCTATCCAGTGATTTGTTAAAGCTTGATCTTCTATACTCTTGAGTGATTCACTTCTAACCTCTTTGGATTTCACTTGACTTCATTCGAACTTAGATTACATGGTTCAGTGAAAGTCTTTGTGTTTTTCCTTGCTTGCATAGTTCATTTTGGTGTTTCAGAATTGGTTCTATTTCATTGAGTGAACTTGGATTGTGCATATCTCTTAAAATTTGTTTAAATGCATCATGCCATCTTAAAGGAAAGAAAAACAAAAAATCTTTTGCATCATATTAGTTAGCATTCGTTGTTATTTGTTGCTATTAAAAAGAAAAAGAAAAAATTTCATTTCTTGTTATTAGCTGCATTAGGATCTTTGTTGTTTGTTGAGTGATCATTTCGTTTAAAGATCTCAACCCTCCTGTAGATAGAATTCATCGAATCAAATGATATAATTTTGGCATATAGTTTGCATTTAAGAAGTTTTTGAGGTATCACATACGGTAGGACCAAAAACTGAAACATAATCAAAGATAAACTTTAAAATAAACTCAATGAACATAACAACGCATTGGAACATAACGCAAATACTCTAGAGGTCTAGGTTAGAGACGTGTTCCGGCGTCTTTAAACCAGGTAGTTTATCGTCGAGTGGTTGGGTGATTCCTCCACGGTGAAACGATAGGTGCCAATACAGACTGTGCTCCCACGTACCGTCGCGTATATATTTGGAGACCCCTATAGGAATAAAGCCTTTATCCATAGGAAGCCGTGTCAGCCGCCCTACGATTCGCAATGCAATGAACACAACATTCACGAAGATTGACCACCCGTACCCTAAAAAGTATTCTGTGGTTTTGCGAAAAGTTTGGCACACCCTCTACCTAGAATTCCAGAGCAGTCACTTTTGATCCTTTTCGGACTCCTTAAACGAAAAGGTGCCTGTGAGCGTCTTGTCACTTCGTGCTCATTAAATATTCGAAGGAGACTAGAGTCATCTTTTATCCTTTTCTCGACTCTTAAAAAATGAAAAGGTTAAGTTCAGTGTCTTAAAATTTATTGGCCACGATAACATCTACCCAATTAGATTTTGTTTGCGTTAGCTTGAGTAGGATTATTTCTCGTTCAATGGCAGCCTTCCTGGCGCCCACCGGCCAAGGTGTTCCTCTTGATGGGAACCCTCGTCCATTTCCTTCTGTTGGAAATGTCGGTGTTCAGTATATCGCAACATTGTCTTTGCCTGGGTTGACCATTGGTTTACCCGTATGGTTGTTTTCAAACTCGGTGGTCTCAAGTGTGATGACTCCTGTTCCACCACCACCTCCTCCACCCGAACAACACCATGTTGATTCTAAGGTGGACCCCTTCCCTTCTTCGCCCATTGTTGCGTCCTCATCTTCTACTTCGCCTGGTGAAACCTTGGATTTCAGTAACCAGGTGCCTAAGAAGAAGAAGAAGAAGACCAAAAAGAAGAAGTCTCCTAAGGGAAAGGTCGCATCTCTCACAAAAATATCTGAAGTGGAACCACCTTCTGCTCCTCCGCGGAAGGCTAAGTCTCCTTGTCGATTATGCAAGGAGGACCATTTTCTTTCTGATTGTCCTGGTATTCCCAGGATCCTAGATATATGGTCCCGTGACCCGACTCGCCCCTTGTCGTCGCAGATCGACGATACCTTATTAGTTGGTAAGAGAAAAGGGAAGGTTCGTTTCCCTTGTCGACTTTGTGAAGGTAATCATCTCCTTCGCCTTTGTCCACTTATGGATGAAGCCTCCCGTCTTTTGGAAAGTCTGTCAGCTCCCTTACCCCGACTACCCGCTGGATATCAACGTCTTTTTGCAACTGCAGATCATCTTTCCACTAACCAAGTGATCAAGCATGATTCCTCTTTGGTCCAGCCTTCTCTTCCTGAACCTACCTGTGCTCCAGACCAATCCCTGGTCGGAACGAGTGTTGATTTATATTCATCATCTACGCACCACTCTATCATCAAAGATGAACCACCTGAGTCCAAACCAAACGAAAGTCCACAGTTCCAGATTACAGTTGACCTGGTCTTTCAAAAGGTCCAGCTTACAAGTGACCCGGTTTTGCCTACAGAAGTTCCATCCTTAGATGATCTTACGCCTGAATCTAAACCAGACAAAAGTCAAAAGGTCCAGCTTACAAGTGACCCAGTTTTGCTTTCAGAAGTTCCAGCCTTAGATGATCTTACATCTGAATCCAAACCAGACAACAGTCAAAAGGTCCAGCTTACAAGTGACCCGGTTTTGCCTTCAGAAGTTACCTCCTCAAATGATGTTATCACTACAAAGAATGAAGATCCCACCATCCAAATTCTATTCATCAACATAGACTCTAATGATCAAGTGAGCATCCCTCTCATTCCTTCGCACCAGGAAGAAAGTCCATCAGAATCATATCCGGCTGTCTATCCAGTCCCACCTCCAAGCAACCTAGTTGTTTCCTTCAATTGGGATCAACTAGTCAATCCTCGGTTACCAGCCTCCATACCATTTCGAATTATAGTCCAAGTCTACCGCATGGTTATGGCCGGTACAATTATTGATGAGGGATCTCCTGTGAGTATCCTTTCTTCAACAGCTTGGGAAGCACTTGGTTCCCCACTGCTTCTGCCTAAGATGAGAAACCTTACAGGTTTCCATCAAGAAATCACTCGACCTTTAGGAATTCTTCCCAATGTACCTATCATGTTAGAAGGGAAGACTATTCAAATGGGTGTCATGGTAGTCCAAGGTCCGTTAGATTACAATTTACTCATTGGACGAGACTATATTTATCGCATACGTGCTATTGTGTCCTCACTCTTCAGAGTGATGTGTTTTCCGCATGAAGGAAGGACGATCAAAGTCGTAGACCAACTTTCATTCCCCGGTTCACACTTCACATATAGTCATCTACCATTCCTAAATGGTCTTATTTCCACAGGAAATGCCCCAGCATCCACTCCGTCATTCTGATGACGGCAGCTGGCCCGGGGGGGCATGCATCCTCCTTCAAAATCGAGTCTTTCCAAGTAAACCTTCATTCCATCCACTCCGTGAATGCCATGAAGCTTGGGGGGCATGTACCTCGATTTTGCATTATCATGTTGGGGGCATGCAACAAAAAAAAAAATTAACAAGCAAAGTTCTCCATGGTTCAAGCTTGTGTAAAAATGAACCCATACCTGATTTACATCCCGTGATTGCCTTTTATCTGCTAAATTCTACTAGATGAGTCTTGGTTGTTTCATTCCATCGCCACCATCTCTTTGGCCGTTCATATGCTTTCACTTGGTTGTTTCTCCTTTCCTGAGGAACCGCAGCGATGAGTGGTTTTATTAGCCAGCCTCTTAACCTTTACATGTTTCGAGTAAGTTCCACCATTACCGGAACCAGTTGCTATCCTTTATACCACTCGTTCCTTCAGGACGAGTCGCCTTTACGCTCTTTTCTGACTCGTAAAATATGAAAAGATTGCCGAGTATTTTTCCTTTTTGACTCGTTAAAGAAAATAAAAATGGAGGTCTGCTTTCAGCTCTTTTCTGACCATTTAAAGAGGAAAAGATTGCCGAGTCGCTCCTCTTGACTCGTTAAATGGTAATAAGGAGCGGTCGTTTTAAGTTCTTTTTGTCGACCGTTAAAACATAAAAAGATTACCGGGTTTTTGTCGTTCCAAACTCGTTAATGGTTACGAAACGATGTGGTTTTGACCGTTTTTTTACTTTTTCAGGTCGAAATCACTAATTATGAAAAGTACTCCTCGATCATAATGATCGGGCGGTTCTTTCGGGTATTATTTTATACTTTTTCGGGCCCGAGAGACACAACTTTATGAAAAAGGACATCCCTGGAGTTTCCTTTTCTGCTGTCTTTTCAAACTCTCTAAACATGAAAAGACGCCGAGTTATTCCTTTGTCAGACTCGTTAAAACTTAATGACATCGGATTTTGTCACAACGCAAGCATATGCTATCCCCATCAAGCTTGTTAAAAATAACTGGGGTACTCGCCAGAAATGGCGGGGGGAAAAAGAAAATTTTTGAACCATAATTATTACCGTGACGGCAGTATGTCGCTCTTGAACATGGCACTTTTCTGCTTTCGTGTCCGGGGTGGGGATATCTCATCTCATATCTTTCACTTTCTTCCATGGATTTGGGTACCTTATTTGACCTCTCATCCACTCATTGCCTAGTCATCATGACCTTTGATACATTGATGTCAAATACTACCAATTCCATTAATGTGCCGCTGATATGTTCAAGAGAAGTTGACCTCTGCAAAGACACAACCTCCCTCTGATAGTTCGCACAATCTTGATTCACAACATTATCTCTCTGTCTCGTGTCGATGATGTGGGAAACATTATGGCCCACCTTCGATCAAGGTCACTTCTTGTCGACTTCAACTCATTATCCAGGAAGTTGATCTAGAGACTCCTTTCCGGTGCCTTGGAGCCTGCATGCCTCAATGGCAGGTTCTTCGTGTTCGACGTGAGGTTTTCATCATTGGCCTCCGATCGAATGATTCTACGGGCGTTCGACTTCAGATCATTAATTCACGCACCGTAGATTGTACCTATAGTACCTTGAGGACCATTGTCATTATTGGTGGTACCTCTCGCGTCTGTTAACAGTTTCCACTATTGACTGGTAATCAGACGATGTTCATGCATGTTCGACTTCAGCTCATATATTCACATGCTTGAACTTGTACTCTTGTTCAGGTCGAGATGGAGCGCAAGACCCTGGATTGTGTCTGTTATAATCCAGGCGTGATTCTTGATACTTGACTCATTCATTGGATGGCTACGACCATACCTGAGTCAATTCATTGATCCTAACCAGATGGCTGCATCCATACTATGGATCTAGATTATTTATGTACTCTCTTATGGATGGCTGCGACCATACCACGTACATCATGTAATTGAACTATCAGTCATGTCTCTTAACACAGATCCTTGGCGGCAGTAACTATATGTGTTCTTATGTGTTCTTGTGTGTTCTTGTAAAGCATTTCACCCCTCTCCACCTCTCGGACTTCATGCTTTAGGGGGCATCTGTTACACAGTAATTTGTCACCATCCCTGTTACTCCTCTTGTCGTACCTTGGAGGACTCATCCCGGGAGTTATAAGAAGTGACAAAGTCTAAAAACACTTGCATTATGTTCCCCTGAGTATGTACTTCATGTTCCCTGAAGACACCTTCTACAGATTATTCCTGAAAAGTGCTTTTTTTCCATTGGCGCAGGTCCACGGTATCTTACCCGCGCCAATCATGAAGATCCTCAAAACAGGGCGCGACCATTGGCGCTCTGTCTTAGAGCAGCAGTCGCGCCAACCAAGTTTGGTCATGCTTTTTGCCTTAACGCACGTCCGACTGTTGTTTCCTTCATTACATGGAGCTTTTTGAGGATAAAAAATCAGTCTTATGTCGAGCTCTATCCTATCTCCATCTTTAATGGCTTTTGGGGATAATGTTAATCCACAATAGGTGTTCCGGTTCATCGTATCCTCCTCCCTTCTTCATCTATATAAGCTTGTCCTTATGCATTTGACAAGCTAGTGATAGTTGTTAGTCATGGAGTGTTAGATGTTGAGTTCTTGAGTTCTTGGAGGAATGCTAGTGAATGCTAGAGAGGTTATGCTACCGGAGAGGAGATGCATTGCAAGACACATATAGTTACTCGCCCAGCCAGGAGAGGTTCAACGTCAGAACCATGGTTGTAACTTTTCCTGTTTATTATTAATTAATGAGCGACTGCTATTATAGTTCCAATCTCATTGTCTATTATGGTGATGTGTTGATTTATTTCCTTTCTGACTGAAATATAGTTGTGCCTTGGTAGATTTTATGTTGGTATCTGTCTCTTCCTTTGCATGTGCAGGTGTTCGTTTATGATCTGCTGGAGCGAGGGAACGGGAATATCAACTCTGCTTCAATCATAGCGTTGGATTCCAAGTTGGTCTCCTTAATTCACCTTTGATGCATAACTAGGAACTTGCGTAGCAGCGTGGTTTGATTGTGGCTAGTTCTGTTTTAGGCTAGTGGGATCGCCTCTGTCCGCAGAGGGGATTTACCTACCCAACAACAGGTATTGCCTCTGCTGCCAGCAAATGTTTATAGTCTTGACAGGGTTACCTTTTAACCATTTAATCATTCATTGTCCCATCCATCTAGGAGTATAACTTTTGAGAGATAATCCAAAAAGATATGTTTACACATATTTTTTTCTTTTTGTATTTTCTATCCTCTTTATTTCTTTTAAATTATAAAAAGCCATTGTCCTGATTTCATGGCCAGCTGTCAACAATGCCATTCATTGGTTGTAATTGAACTGAACAAGCTGGCTCATGATGAGACCCTCTGTCTTACGATTATAAGCCATTACCCTATTTTGATATGCAGTATTGGTAATGTCAATTTAATTAGTTCCATATGATCATGGTAAGCATGCTCATGATGAGACCTCTTATCTTTTATATCAAACATATTTTAGAATTACACTCTGAAAAAATTACAAACTTCATGGATGGGGTGAATGACTTTCTCCTTAAGAGTGTATGGATGAAAATTTAAGAGTTTTAGATTCTAATCTTGGAAAAGTCTTTGCTTTTTACAAATAACCTCTCTTGGCTCTTTAAAACTTGAAATGATTTATAGTATTTTTAAGACTTGTAAGGGTTTTACAAATTTAAAAGAGGTTTTCATAGTTTTATTTTTATCTATCTTTCTAGAAATATAGCCTTCTCCTTAAAGGTTTCCATCTATCGAAAGTAAGTATTTACAATATTTCCTTAAATAAATTTGAAATAGTAAAAGGTCAATGGAAGACTATTTACACCCTTATTTCCTAAAAACAAAAATTCAAACTAACAAAACTGAATATTGAATATTTACAAGTAAGAAGGGGTTACCTCCTTAAGTAAAGAATTTTTTCAAGATAAGCCCATTGACATGAAGATAATTTCTCTTTCCTGATAGATCTTGCAATATGAATGTTGATGAGCCTATCTTCTCAATGAGTTGAAATGTCCCAAGCCACATCTTCTGAAAATTAGAATGTTTGCCTTTATCTTTGTGTGCTTTGTCCCATTTCAAAACAAGATCACCAATTTGTAAAAAGTTTGGGCTGGTAGAATTTGTATCAAAAGAAGCTTTAATAATCTGTTGATGTTTTGCATGTGTAATTCTGGATTTTTCCCTTTCTTCTTCTAATTTAAGGATTTGATCATATCTTAATTGAATGGAAGAGGAGGGATTTTCTTCAATAAACTACACTGGGGCTAGAGATGGGAGTGCTAAGTTTTTTCGTATCACAACTTCTTTCCCATACACTAAGTTGAATGGAGAAGTACCTATTGAGGCCTTCTGTGTTATGCGGTCTACCCATAATGCAAATATCAAAGACTTGTGCCAATTCTTTTGATTCTGGTAAACAATTCTCTTAATGATCTTGATAAGATTTTTGATGGTTGATTCTGCTAAACCATTACCCTGAGAATAGTAGTTGGCAGAATATTTCATTTTAAATCCCCTCCTAATAGAAAATTCAAGTATGGTATTTCTAGAAAAATAAGATGCATTATAAAAAATGAGAGCAATAGGTACGCCAAACCTGGTAATGATGAATTGATCTATGATTTTATGATTGCCTCAGAGTTGGCTACCTTTAAAGGAATTGTTTCAACCCACTTTATGAAGTAATCTGTGGCTGTAAGGATATACTTGTGCTACTTGGAAGAATGTGGAACAAAATCTCCTATGATATCCAGTCCCCATTGTTTGAATGGTTGTTCAATGTTGACTGGTTACAAAGAAAAGGCCGGCTTCCTTTGTCTTCCATTGGTAGTCTGACATGTTTTGCATTTCCTTACATAGTCATGAATGTCTTTGAATAAAGTGGGCCAATAATATCTAGCATGTATTATCTTGTGAGCTATTGTATTACCTCCAAAATGTCCACCTGCTGGACCATCATATAATTCCTGCAACACCTTTTGTGCTTCAGTTTTTTCAAGGCATCTTAACAAAACCGAATCATATTTCCTTCTACATAACACATCATCAAGGATTTCAAAGTTTTTTTATTTTAACCTCAAGACACACTTGTTTTTGTAAGAGAGATTAGGAGAAGCATATCCATTTTTTAAATAAAAGACCAGATCTACATATTGAGATTTAGAGTTCATAATACTTATCTCATTTATTTTTTGAGCATTGTCTGAATCTTCATGTTCCGAAATGTTCGAAGCTCCTGCTAATAATCTGTAAAAACCTTGACCTCTAACAATTTTCATTCGTTTAATATGTAAATCATATTCTTGTAATTTTGTAACCCAGATGGCTCTATTCTCTCCCACTTCCCTTTGGACTAGTAATTGTCTCATTGTAGAGAATGGGACTATTACTTTTGTATGAGTCTTTAGGAGGAATGGCCTAAAGTGTTTAATAGATTTGAACACAGTGAAAGCTTTTTTTTCTACTTTGGAATAATTAAGTTCAGCACCTTGTAGATTAGAACTAAAAGGATATGGTTGTTTCAACTTGCTGATCATTGATTTGTGTCAACACAATTTCATAAGAAGTTTCAGATGCTAAAGTATACAAAATAAAATGATTAGAAAAAAATGGGGTATTCAATGCAAGAGCATTAATGATTGCTTGTTTGATTGAATCAAAGGCTTCCTTTTCGTTATGCCCCCATTTGAACACTGAATTTTTCTTAATCATAGCTTGTAATGGTAAAACAATCTATGAAAAATCAGGAACAAATATTTTTACAAAATTTATTTGACCTAAAAATGATTGCATTAATTTTTTGTTGTGTGGAAGAGGAATATCAGAAATATCCTTGATTCTTTTAGGATCAATATAAATGCCATCTTTAGATACAATAAACCCTAAAAGTTTCCCTTGATCAAGAGTGAAGAATGATTTCTTGAGATTTAATGAAATCCCATACCTTTTACAGTGTTTAAAGATTTGTTTCAAGTCATGTAAATGATTCGCTCTTTTCTTTGAGAAGACTGTTATGTCATCCAAATAGACAACAATTGACTTATTAATCAAACCCTTGAATGCTATATGCATTGCTCTTTGGAAGGTAGCTCCAACATTAATTAATCTGAGAGGCATTTTCTGGTAGGCACATGTTCCCCATTTGGTTCTGAAGGTAGTCTTTAGTTTGTCATCTGGGTGCACCAATATTTGGTTATATCTAGAAAACCATCCAAAAAAGACATTAATTTGAAACCAGCCACTGAATGAAAAGTTTGTTCCATTGTTGGTAGTGGGAAGTTATCCTTTGGGCTAGCCTTATTAAGATTTCCTAAATCAATGCAAATCCTAATGTCATCGTTCTTCTTTCTAACAGGCACTAAGTTAGAAACCCATTTGGAATGTCTAACTGGAAAATTATCTTAGTTTTCAATCATTTATTTAACTCTGCTTTGATTTGACTTTCTAGATTCGAATGAATTTTCCTCAATTTTTGTTGCACATGTTTCTCCTCGGAGATCATTGGAATTGTATGTTGTATGATAGAAGTATCATACGTTTTTAAATCGTCATAATTCCAAGTGAAAACACTTTTATATTTATTCAATAGTCTCATAAAGGAAAAATTTTCTTCAAGAGTGAGTCCTAGTCCCAGATTAATATTTTTTGGTTTGGCCTCAGTGCCAAGATTTATTAATTCAAACCTCAAAGTAGAACTTTGGAGTTTTGAATTAGTGACTTGTTTAAACCTATCCTTGATATCATAAATATCTTCAAGTTTGACTACGGATTTTGGTATGGAGTTCTATTCTTGTCTTTGTTTTATTTGAAGATCACGGTCATCCTCATCAATAATCTGGTTATCATAGGATTTCTCAGAAGTTAAGAAATTCAAAATGTCTTCGCCGTGATTAAATACCTGCCAATTGGTGACATTGTATGGAACAGATGGTCTAAAAATCAATTCAACTAAAAACCTATCAGGGCTGTAATCCTCCGATGGAAGAAGCTTAGAAGCAGCATTGGCTAATAAATCAGCTACTGCATTCTGAGATTTAGGAATGGGAGAAATATTAAATGCTAGAAAATGAGATATAAGGTCTTGAACCAAGGACTGATAATGCTTGAGGTGTCTAGAAAGGCAATGAATAGTATTCCTTACTTGTTTGATGACAATCTCAAAATCACCTAATACTTTTAGATATTGAACTTTCAGGCCTATTGCTTTGTAAAGCCCTTGAACCAATGCCTCATATTTAGCAGTATTATTTGTACACTTAAATTCCAGTCTGCATGATAGCATAGATTTTTCCCCCTAAATACTAACTAAAATACATCCTGCTCCTGCACCGTCATTAGATTTCGACCCATCAAAATATAAAGACCAAAATACAGGCTTATCTACAGTTTTATTTACAATTTTTTCAGCAATAGTAACACACCTAGATGTATCTGTATGAGAAAAGTTTTCTATCTGTGATGTGAAGCTATTAACAGAGAAAGGTGATGATTGAGCGTTAAAATTACCAAAGAATGATTCAGCTGAGTAATTTCTGAGAATGTTATTATTGAAAGCTATGGGTTGATTTTCCTGCTCAAACTCTGTTACAGTATGAGTCATATGTTTCTCCCGATCAATCTTAATTTGATTTGGTTTACCTTTATAGGGGAGCCACATATGAGACCAATCAGTAGAACTATAACCATGAACTTTCTCAGACCAATCCCTGCTTAAAATTAACCCACAAAACTCAGGGATGTCAGCAATCAATATATCAATTCTTTGAACAACTCTAGGATCAGTTGATAACCTAATGGTGACTAAATTAATCTCTCCTAATACTTGAACCTTAGTTCGATCCAACTAAAAAATATGCGCTACAGATTTTTGGGGCTCAATGTTCAATTTTGAGCAAACCGAGGCTGGCATTATGTTTGATGAAGCCCCTCAATCTATTAAGCAATTATGTAGATTTCTATTGTAGATTTCATAGGTCAAGAGAAAAGGAGGAGAATGAGAATTAGATCTATCTCCGATCAAGAAAGCATCAGTAGCATCTACTCTATCCAATGGTGGCTTACCTGTCCCTTTTGCTGCCTTAGACATTACGGAATTTGGAAGAGGAGAATAAGGTACTACATTCAACTCTTTGAGCAGTAATTTGTGTTGATGTTTGAGCTTGCTAAGCTCAAACAAAGAGATATTCGCTCTAGTCTTCTTCATGTCTTCTATAATGTTTTAATTCATAGACTCAGAGACTACCAATGTTTTGGATGACGAGGGCGGATTGGAAGATGATGGCCGATTTTGAGTAGGAAAGACTGTAGATTTCTTCATTGGAGTTTTATCTTTAGCAATAGGGCTTGCATTTTTCTTCTTTTGAGCTGGTTGATCAGGTTCTGTAGCGACTTTACTTTTGGTACTTACTGGGAGAGCTTCATGTTCGCTTTCAATATTAGAATTGGGTAAAATGAAGTCCCACATACCATGACACTCAACAACCTCATCTTCTTCTGTTTCCTCAAATGACAAGACTATGTCTTCATCCTCATCATTATCTGGATCTGATTCTACATTGGATATGGCATTAGGTGGTTTTGATTCAGCTCTTTTGAAGTTCCTAAATGTCTTTTTAGTGGAGGTTTCAGCTACCTATTTCTTGATCTCTGTTGGGTTGTTAATATACCATTATTATTGTCACTTTTGAACGCTTATTCCACCCATTTCTACCATTCTTCATCACGTCATTTATCATAATTTATCATATAATTCTATTTTACAATGATTTATGCTCTGATGTAAAAATATTATTTATTCTCCTTTATTTCTAATAAATTGATTATTATGCATGATTTTATCAATGAAAGTTTAATAAATTGGTTATAACATTATTCACCATTTTTAGCCTTCAAGATAATTTCCATATTGAATAATTGATCATTAAAAGTGCCAACTCAGAAATGTGCTGGAATAAGAAGTGACAGTTTTGCGGTTGAGATTCTGAGCAAATGAAGCAGAATATGGAAAATCTGGAGCATGGGTTTTGTCCAGAACGGACCCAATCAACTTTAATCAAAGAACGGTTTGCCCAAATTCGGCTTGTAATGAGAGACACGTAGGGTTCTTTGAGCACGATTTTCTCAGATTTGTTGTTGCGGCCGTCCTCCAAATCTCAGCTATAAAGCCAAATTCGTCTTGCTCTTGTTGAAATATGTATGGAAATATATGTTCTTGTTGATCAATTGGTTGGAAACAATCCAATTTTGTAATAGAATCATGTTGTAATTATCTCTATTGTAACTGCTCTCTGCTCTCTCTCTATTTAAATAAAAACAGAGATCAGAGAGGGGGATGGAAAAATGATGGATTCGAATGTTGGAAAAATGATGGAGAATTGAGGATTCAGAATTAGAGATTCGAGAATGATGATGGGATAAGATAGAATAGGAGGAAAAGGAGATTTTTTCATTGCCACTGCAATTCTCAAAGCTTTAGCTGTTGTAATAATTTCACAGTTTGATGATGAATAAATAAAAGGGTTGTTGTTCACTCTTCTCATCTGAAGTAGCCCAGCAGCATCCGCTGGCGGCTAAGGGCCCAGCCACTGGTGGATTATGTTGATGCTGTGTATTATATCTTTCCAATTTCCGTCGTGTGATGGTTTGATTTAATTCTTATTTCTTTGAATCATATTGCCTTACAGTTTCATGTTTTTGCAGCGAGCTATTATAATATTTTATGAAATTGTTTTATTGCACAAGATGAGATTGAATCGCGTGGTTGATTCTTTTCCATCATGACAGAGGTTATCATCCTTCTTAATGTATATTTTTATGCTATTCATTTCAAATGTAAAGCTTCGTTGTTCATTCCAGACCTTGATATTCATTATAGACTGTTGGTTATTCAATTCCTTTAATTACAGTTTGTTGTCCATTTACTTTGCTGTTCATTTCTATTGATTAATTGCAATAGTTTACTTTTAAAGAGTTTTCCTAGTTTACTTTCAATGGCAGCTTTAGTTCAATTTCTATTTCCTTTCAATTGCTTTAAAGCAGGACTACCAACTATAGAGAACATTGGTTATTGCTTCCTCGTTCCTAGATTGATTGTCTTGTTTCAGTTTTATTTCAATTGCATCAATATCTAGAGGAATGAGTTATTGCTAATGTATCCTCGATTGATGATTGTTTGAGTGAATGATTTAATTACAGAGCATTTGAGTTTCTTGCTATTCTAATTAGATTTTGTTTCCAGCTTTCATTTACTTTTGGGTTTTAAGCACTATACTGCAAAACATTACTCTTGAGTAAATAGCCGCCTCAGGCTGAGTACACTCTTGAAATAAAAAGTCGTCCCTAGGTTGATAATTAATGTGAAGGTAATTAGTAGTTAAAAAGACACCTTTTTATCACTCAACAATCTCTACAATTTCATTAGACATATTCTTTAAAACTTTTTGCAAACCCTCCATATCATATGGATCTTTAGCCACTTTCTTCTTTGAATCATCTTTAAAGGTAAATTTTGTTGGAAATAATACTGAGAAGGGGGGGGGGGGGGGGGGGGGTGAATCAGTATTATCAGATCAATAAATCTTTTCAAATTTCATGCTCAGAAACATATACGCTACTTCAGTTAAGTGAACCCGCGTGTACACGCTACTGTGTCTAAAGCAACTAGCATATATCCAGAAATCTTATGATTCAGTTAGCTTACCTTCAGTAAATGCATCAGAACATTATTAACCACATTGACAGTAAACAGGTGCAGTATAACAGAACAGATCATCACATAAAAGCCACACACATGAACACCATGATATAAGGTGGAAACCCAATGTGGGTGAAAACCACCTGCTGCAATTCGTCTCTTTCTTCTTTAATAAGAAACTTCTTTTACAATGTATTGGTGCAGTCCTTTACCAGCACGCAGGCTACAACTTGCAGAGGGATACAACCCTCATAGTTCTTGTACTAGCCGATCCATTTACTAGTACGTAGGTGCCAACCCTACAGAAGGATACAACCTTCACTCGTTTTCCAGCTGTTCCTGGAAGGGAGCTACAACCCCCTGGCACTTGTACTGGCTAATATGTTTACCAGTACGTAGGTGCCGGCCTACGATCTTCCCAGGACCACGTTTCATACATTTTCATACTGGATCCATAAGACAATCACCATTGTAGTACAACCTGCATCATCAATCACTGAAACACCCAATACTGAATCACTGAAACCCTGTCAACAACATCATAACAAAAACCAGATCCAACTCCATCTTCAAATATCATACTTCACATTGTATACGCTACTTGGATGAACCCAACCTGCGTGTATACGCTCTTTTACCAAAACCAACCTGCGTACAGATCTGCAAATTCAAGCTTAAAACTCCGCAACGATATCAGACATCAAAACATACCCAGATCATAATAATAAACATGCGTCAGTAGATCTAGTCTATCCACAGTCAAACCATATGAAGATAATCATTCCAAGCCTTGAGATCTCGTTCCGTCATCCTCCACATGAGTGAAACCTTGGTTCAGATCACCAACCCATAACCAGCATTTGGATCTCACACTTCCTCAGATTTTCATCACTCACACACACTCTCATCCTCATCTGGCCTAATGATCTTCTCCTTATATAGGCTTAGGCCCTTCACAATACCACGGTCCAAAACCATAGTAACACAATACCATCAACTTCAAAACTAGGGATCAACACGTCCGTCGAGACACCATGGTCCAAAACCATAGGCACAACTTCCAAGGACTAACCACCATGGACCAAAGATAAGTTTTCCACATGTACGCGCTTTTACTGAAGCCAACCTGCGTGTACACGCTGATTTTCCTTACTGAACCTGCATATATCGCTTTCTTGTCCTGCTGTGCTAAGATCTGTCCTCTGATTAAGTTGCCATCACCTGTACCTGCCTCTGAGTGAGTTTCCATCAAGGACAACACTTGTATCATAATGCCAACAATCTCCCCCTTTGGACTTGATGGCAACCACCACACCAAGTCACTCTCCCCCTTTGACATCAAGGGCAAAGGGCGGACCAAGATATTCTCCTCTTTGGTATACCTTTTGCTGTACATACTCCCCCTAGGTACCTGCTGAAATCTCCAAATGTGCTCCCCCTTTGTATATGCCAAAGTGTACCAATCTGTCCATGCTCCCCCTGAGTACATGCTGAAGTTTCTGATTTGGCTCCCCTTTGTATTAATCCATCCATGCTCCCCCTGAGCAGATGCAGGTTCTAAGACCAGCAATTCATTCAAGACCATGACTATCATTCATCATATATGATCTGTTCCATAAGCATCAGCCTGCAATACCATTCCTTTGATCAAACAACAAGATGTATCATTTAGCTTCATAGACTTTATCAACAACTTGTAACCATAATGCCAACAATGCATTATTTGAAGTATATTCTCCCCCTGAGCTTGTGCCATCTGTTTTCAGTTAGATCTGATCATGCATACATCAGTAATAAGCATCAAGATATCATCATCATCAAGTTAGGATTAAAAAAACTTCTAGCATCTTAAGACATTTCCAGACCTCCTCAGCAGACTGTAACTGTTAACCAATAGAGCATATACTGGACTGAAACATATCAGACCCCTTTTCTGAGTCTGTTCCCACTGCTTTTCCACAAACTGACATATACGTGACTTTGCAGTGTAGAAAGCGCGTATACACGCGGCTTCCCTTCATTAAACTTACGTATGAGAATTAGAACACTGAAGTTTTACACCTTCAGCTCCCCCTGAGTCTGTTATGTATGTGCTGTGCTGAGTACCCTGTGCTGTGCCACATCTTTCTGACTGAACTTCCTTCTTCTTCCATATCTTCAGGCATGTTGATGATTTCTTCTTATCATGAGCTTTGTTCCTGCAATCCTTTGCTCTATGTCCAAACTTGTTACATGCATAGCATCTTACATGTTTCATATTCCTCCTATAGCAATCAGTAGCTTTGTGGCCAAACATATTGCAAGAAAAGCAATATACATTAAAGTACCTTGAATGTGATGATATTTCTGCATGATGGTCTTGAAACCTTCTTCTTCTTCATATGGCTGCAACATGTCCAAGATTATGACATACATAACATTCAACATTATTCATGGGAGGAGTAAAAGATTTTCTTTGAGGAGTCTCTTTCCTTGATTTTGATGGGGTTGTCCTTTTATCTCCTTGTAGATCCTTTCATATTTTGCATTAGAGATTCTTGTCTTACTTTGTGAACCAGATTCACCTTCAATAGACTCATAAAAACCAAGACCAGTTTTGATAGCAGGGGACCTTTGACTACTAAGAATATCATCCAAGATCTTAGTACTATCTTGAAATCATAATAGTTTATCTTTTTCTTCTAATTTACTTTTCAAGATATTTACCTCAACTTGATGTTGTTCTTCTTTTTCCAGACATTGCTTCTTCAAGGTCTCTTCAGCTTTCCTTCCTTCATCCAGCTGATGCCTTAGTTTGAGGATCTCGTTTTCTTTCTCTTTATTCAGCGCTAGCAGCATTTGTTGAATTCTGGAGGCACATTCCAACTGATCTTCTAATCTAATGATTTCTTCTTTGAGGGCATTCTCCTTTTTGCTAGGTAGATCTTGCTGATCTATGATTTGATTTGATGCTTCATTTGCTTGTCCATCTTCAATCTGAGGTGATTCAGGATCTGAATTCTTGCTTCCACTCAACGGCAGGTTGTCATTGTTCCTTTGAGCTGTTTTCTTCTTCTAACGCGCTTTCTTCCCCATTGTTCTACGAATCTCCTTCAAGCGATCAAGCTTCTCTGAAGGACCTGCTCTGATACAAATTGTTGGAAATAGTACTGAGAGGGGGGGGTGAATCAGTATTATCAGATCAATAAATCTTTTCAAATTTCATGCTCAGAAACATATACGCTACTTCAGTTACGTGAACCCGCGTGTACACGCTACTGTGTCTAAAGCAACTAGCGTATATCCAGAAATCTTATGATTCAGTTAGCTTATCTTCAGTAAATGCATCAGAACATTATTAACCACATTGACAGTAAACAGGTGCACTATAACAGAATAGATCATCACATAAAAGCCACACACATGAACACCATGATATAAGGTGGAAACCCAATGTGGGTGAAAACCACCTGCTGCAATTCGTCTCTTTCTTTTTTAATAAGAAACTTCTTTTACAATGTGCTGGTGCAGTCCATTACCAGCACGCAGGCTACAACCTGTAGAGGGCTACAACCCTCATAGCTCTTGTACTAGCCGATCCATTTACTAGTACGTAGGTGCCAACCCTACAGAAGGCTACAACCTTCACTCGTTTTCCAGCTGTTCCTGGAAGGGAGCTATAACCCCCTGGCTCTTGTACTAGCTGATATGTTTACCAGTACGTAGGTGCCAGCCTACAATCTTCCCAGGACCACGTTTCATACATTTTCATACTGGATCCATAAGACAATCACCATTGTAGTACAACCTGCATCATCAATCACTGAAACACCCAATACTGAATCACTGAAACCCTGTCAACAACATCATAACAACAACCAGATCCAACTCCATCTTCAAATATCATACTTCACATTGTATACGCTACTTGGATGAACCCAACCTGCGTGTATACACTCTTTTACCAAAACCAACCTGCGTACAGATCTGCAAATTCAAGCTTAAAACTCCGCAGCTATATCAGACATCAAAACATACCCAGATCATAATAATAAACATGCGTCAGTAGATCTAGTCTATCCACAGTCAAACCATATGAAGATAATCATTCCAAGCCTTGAGATCTTGTTCCATCATCCTCCACATGAGTGAAACCTTGGTTCAAATCACCAACCCATAACCAGCATTTGGATCTCACACTTCCTCAGATTTTCATCACTCACACACACTCTCATCCTCATCTGGCCTAATGATCTTCTCCTTATATAGGCTTAGGCCCTTCACAATACCACGGTCCAAAACCATAGTAACACAATACCATCTACTTCAAAACTAGGGATCAACACATCCGTCGAGACACCATGGTCCAAAACCATAGGCACAACTTCCAAGGACTAACCGCCACGGACCAAAGATAAGTTTTCCACATGTACACGGTTTTACTGAAGCCAACCTACGTGTACATGCTGATTTTCCTTACTGAACCTGTGTATATCGCTTTCTTGTCCTGTTGTGCTAAGATCTGTCCTCTGATTAAGTTGCCATCACCTGTACCTACCTCTGAGTGAGTTGCCATCAAGGACAACACTTGTATCATAATGCCAACAAATTTTTTGGACTTCTCTCCTCAAGAGCGATTTTATTTTCTAAAGTGATAATACGTTTCTCAATGGTGATTTCTTCTTTCATATTCTCTGCTAGGGTGGGATTTGCAACTCTATCAACAAAGATTGCTATATTCGAAGGTAAGGCAGAAATGTACTATTCACTTCGAACCTCTTCACTGGGCTTAGATGTAGCAAGAATTTTATTTAAGAGTTTATTAAATCGTGAGTTGAAAGCTTTAATAGGTTCTTTCGATTCAGTTTTATGATTGGAGAGATCATTGATTAATGTCATTGTTCACCTATCATCTCCAAACTTAGTTAAAAACTGCTCTTGGAAAGCATTCCAATTAGTAATGGATCCTGCTAGTAATGAAAAATACTATGATCCAACTACTCCTTGTAAGGTGTATGGGAAAAGACTCACAATAGCATCTTCTTCAGTCACTCCATTTAGATTTATTGATAATATAAAGTTGTTTATGTGTTCTTTTGCTAGTAAGCTGATATCTGGATTAAACTTTGGCAACCACTTTTCAAGGTGGGCCAGTAATTGACTCAAGGGTGCAGGCATTGCGACTACCCCTGGATTTTCCCATGGCCTTGGTTGTGGTTGATTATGTGCCATTGTCGTACTAACAACAAAAGAAAGTGAGGATGTAGTTACAAGTGGTTGGGAAGAGGATGTCAGATTACATGTACCTTGTTGGACAATGATATGAAGTTGGGGAGTGGATGGTTGACTTTGCAATTGATTGGATGAATTGGATGATGTTGATGAAAGAGTCTCACTGTCAGACTCTTCAGGTGTCTTCCTAGCTCTTTTCCTTTTAGGAAGAGAAAATTCTATAGGTTCAATACCAAGCTTTTCACTCTGTAATCTTATAAGGGAATGAGAAGGAATGTATTGTGAAGTCACACTACCTTGAGATAACTCAGAATTTTCTTGCGATATTGAAAGCCCTTGAAGTTTATGAATTAAAGATTGAACTTCAAGGGGTTCAAGAGTGGATTTGTCTTATATGTACAAGTTTTCAGCAGTGGTTGTTGTCTTTTCAACTTCTCGCTTGAAAATTGGAGACTTAGAATGCGAGGGAGAAGTTGGAGGAGAGGGTGAGGGAGATTTACTCTCAGAATGGGCTATGGATTTGGATTTTCTCGCCATTCACAGTTCATGCCCTCCTTCTAGCACCAAAAATGTTGACGCCTCTAAAATCGTTGCATCAACATCGGGGAAAACCACCTGGTCTGGACCTTAGTGCAGCTCCTTTTCCGTTTGGTGTGGTGGCTCTGACTGGATGTAATGGGACCAATTTCCCAATGATATATGAGTTGATAGATGATTGATTTGTAATGTATAACAATAGTGATAAGTGTTTTATTCTATGATGCAAAAATATACAAAGACAACTAATCTAACCAGGTATCCTTTTAACAACACGATTTTTTATTGTCTTTATTAAACAAATAATCAGAAAGATAACTTATTCATAAAATAGAAATATGCATTCATATGATGATTACTTTGTTTAAGTATTTAAACAAAGTAATAATAAAAACATTATCGCATTGATCATAATATATATCACTGACATATATATATTCAAAAGATAACAATTCTAAACATTCAAAAGTGACAAGTTAAAGAATTGCTTGGAAAACATATATATATATATATATATATATATATATATATATATATATATATATATATATATAATAGCAATGTTGAGAAATGTTCATTCACATAGAGAAATAAGACAAAAACAGAGATAATAGTACCGTATGCATTTGGATTCTCCCGATGTAAACAACATTCAGATTCTGCTTTCCTATTTGAGAACACCTTCAAAAGATGCAAAAGTGCAAATCTTATAAAAGCCTCTTTGATAAAAATGTAGAACTTTGGTCCAACTTTTGATAAATAAATAAATAAATAATAATAATATATATATATATATATATATATATATATATATATATATATATATTAGAAGTACAGTAGTGTAACTCCCAAGTCAAGTTTTAATACAAATTGCGGACCCCTTCTAAATACATGAAAGGGCCTTAAATACTAGAAATAACAACAAACTATGAATAAAAATCGCTATGCGCTGGTTTAACTAAAAACATATAAATCTGGGATTTATCATGAAAATAGCAATGTTGTGGTGGTTGAATGAATTCATTGTATCGGTTTCTTTTCCTATGATTGCAGTTGACAAATTGCGAGCATAGGCTGGATTTCTGGAGGCTGACTCATCTTGAAGTGTAGCTGAGCTGTATAGGTGGCATCGGAGAGTTCAAAGATCATGCAGTTGATTGCATCTGAAAGACATTTCATGGCCATCTACTGGCTATGTGGCTTGACAAGGAAAAATTAGAATGTTTCCCATGTCAAGCTTTGGATTCCTCCAATCAATTTTTCCCTATGCTCCAGCTCCTGTTTCCAATGTTTTTCCAATGACTTTGCTTTAGGGAGTTTGCCAGGAGAGCAATCAGTGATCAAATTGGACATATGCAAACTGTTGTTTATCAATTCGATCAGCCCATTCATTACAGCTCTGCATATAGAGGTTTCTCTCTTATCTTTCATTAACTAGGACTCCCATTTGGAAAACATGATTTCCTTATGTGATTCTTGTATTATGGCAAGGTTGGCAGCCATTCCTTCTTTGGAATCCTTCCAGGACAGAAAATTGGTTAACCTTTCATCTGCTTTATCTAATTCAAGTCTAGCATCTATTGCCTTCTCAATCATTGATGTAGATATATTGCATAAGGGGTTGGCCAATGATATATTGTGACAAAGAATATCCAAGTCTCGGGACAAATCTTTGTTATTTCCAAGGCTTCTGTTCTGAATTTGCTTACCTATGGATATCTCTTATATCTCTCTATCTGATCTTTAATTTGCGCGATTTGATCTTATTTTACTTTCTTCTCCTACTCACTTAACATCTGCAGCCTGCTCAACTCCTGAGACAAATCTTGTTGTTTATGAAGAGTCTGCTAAGTAATTCTCTGTTTTTCCAATTTCAACTGCTCTTTTAATCGCACGTTTTGCCGCCTATGCTCTATTAACTATTGTTCAAGCTGATTTATCTTTTGTTTTTACTCTGCCGATTGTGCCTTGAGCTGGGTAATTCTCCAATCCTTTTCTCTGATTAGATGGCTAACCTCTGAAGCTTTATCAATTATCGTTGTTGTGTAAGCTCCTGCATACTTAGATAGATTTGTTAAATCCTCGAAGGGATTAACTTCTGCTTTCCATACCACATTCATCATTTCAACTTGAGGAGTTAAAAGAGGAATTTGATCAATTTTCCTCTTCTTCCTCTGTCTTTTAACTACATCCCTGTGCTTTGGACTATAGAAGACATCGAGAGGTGGTATTTCTTCAATTTGTAGTATTATCTCATCAGTAGGATTCTCGGGAATAATCTCTATGTTCTGCTGAATTTTGGGTAGGCTTCTTGTTCCTTCAATCGGAACTATAATAACTTCTGGCTTCTCCACTATAGACATTTCTGGTGTAGTGAACTCTTGGGGTTTATTCGAGTTATTAGTGATCAAGTCAAACTATTCCCATTCCTTGATTAACTTAGGATCATAATTAATCTTCATATCAAGGGGTTCACTAGTTCCTTCCAGTTTCTGTTGCCTTTCAGGGGTTTTCTCCTTTTCGGGAGTCTTTTCAATAATTTTCTCTTCACAGTGGCCTTCTGGTTGTACCATAGAAATAGTGTTTAACAAATCCAGAGGTAGCATTTCCAATCTTTGTGCTTTGAACTTGTAAAACTCCTCTAGTCCCTCTACTCCCAATTTGATTTTCGCCGGTTGTTTAACCTGAGAAAATAACTCAGTAGAAGCAAACAAATCATCATAACTATCCTTCTCATGTTCAAACTTGGTGATTTTTTCCTGAGAATGAACATTGTAGGTAAAAAATTTGGGATCATACTGCCTTTTTGGGATGACTGCTAACTTTAACATTTTTATTTTCTCGGCTTCCTTCTCTGCATGTTTCAAGTCATGGAGAGTGAAAGCACCACATTGGAGGGGAAATGAAGGCCACATACGCTTCTTATGCTCCTTTAGGTTCCTTGACGTCCCTTCTACTATTTTCTGATATGCCAATTCTCTAACAAGTAGCTTGTCCGAGACGTATAAGGGAAGGACATGAGGGTCAGTAATGTTGCCGTAAAGTCTGATGTAAGTGAACTTTTCCTCACCAAACCAACTATAAATTACAGTTAGGTCCACAGAGGCTTCCTCGAATAACCTAGGAGCAAGTTTATTGAATATGGCATAATACACGTGGAGAATGAAACCATGACAAACTCTATAAAAATGATTTTTGTAATGGGATTTCCATAGCTCCTTATGATAGATATGAATGGGGTTGGCGTCCTACGGAGTCCATTTCCATCCTAGAATGGGATATTCAGAATTGAAACAGATAGTGTCCATAATATAAGCACTCATATAAAACGGGGGTATTACCCGGGTAGTCACGAACTTGTTTCTACTATAATCAAGTATTTGGTTGGCCATTTTGTTAGACAAAATGGTCGCCCAATCCATGATATATGCATTAATTATAGCCTTCATTAATGGTACCATCTCTATAGAAAATTTAGCAGAATCATGGACTTCGAAGAGTTTACACATCATTGCACCAACATAACAATAAGCAGATGATAACGAATCTACGGAGTACATGCCCAATGTTTCATGCTTGTGTTTGGTCAGAAAATGCCTCCATTGTCTGATACAGTTGGATACAATGGCATTTTCCTTGGCAAAAGCCTCCAAGAATGCTTTTTTATACCGATTCTCTGGTTCATGCAAATGGTACATTCATTTAATATCTTTTGCTCTGAACAAGCTGAACATTCTTCCATCTGACATGAAGAAAGTTCTGTCTGTGATATTGATGCTTTCAATAACCCACCTGACCAAGTCATTATAGGGTAGAACCTTGGCGCGGGCTGCTATTCTATGAAGATATGAGTAGGCCAATTCCTTAAGAGTATTCTCTGACTTACTCGTGGAATCTGTTGTTGCCTCTTCTTCGATTTCTTCAGGATCCTCAGCTTCTAGCAAATTGTAAATACTCTCCCATGAAGCTTGGCCTAGACCGAGGCAGGTAGTATCAGATATCAAAACCTTCTTTGTTGGTTCTTCTTTGGCTACAACTGTTATAGACATATTTGGGCACTGCAACCCCAATCACATATGTCCATAAACCAAGGGTTTCTAAACCCCTAAAAGGATTGTTTCATACCCTAAAGGAACAAGGTCAGTTGATTACATCATTTCCCAGAAGTTCTCCCTGAACAACTACTCAGAACTGGTCAAAACTGGACCATATAGACTGCTCCATGTTGAGGGTGCGATGCATCTCACCTGTTACACGCAAGGGGTGCGATGCATACTGAAAAGCCCTTTTGTAGGGTGCGATGAGTGAGAGAAAACAAATGGCAGAAGAATTTTGCTAGGTGGAAACTAAAAGAATCTTCTAGAAACTGTTCATATGACACTTGCCTCTCTGAATTCGCCCAGGGATGAGTAAGAGATCATGAAATCTCCAAGTGGAACCAAGAACTATCAGTGAAATGACACTAATCAAAATGCTAGAAGCTGACTCACTCTCCTGCAAACATCTATAAATGGATCCCTCATCCTAGAGATCCAGAGGCTGGAATTTTGTAATTTGTAAGGAAGTGTTGTTGGTTTCTCTTTAAGACATTGTATTGTTGGGTGATCTTGCTTTTTATGAGGTGAAGAGGAATTTCATGATGGGAGGATGATGTTGGATCAAACAGCTAGGTTGTAATCCTCTCTTCTACTACTTCTATCAATAAAGCTATTTGAGTTTTCCTCCATATACTTTTATATTTCTGAATCTTGTATTTGTGTATGCATTTGTATGGTTAATGTACATCTGATTCTACATTTTTTATGGTTATAGGTCTCTATGCTCTGATGGTATTTTGCTGCATTGATTCTACAGGTGTTATTTGAGGCGGGACAAGTGAGAAAGGAGTTTCAAAGTTCTATCAAAGGAGAGAGGAAACAAGTAAGAAGCCAAGCGAAAGACTGAGGTTGGTACTCTCTACTTCTCTCTCATCTATCTCTCATAAAGGAAAACACAAGTTACTTTGAATTGTTTGTTTCTAAGATAGCTACCCGTCTTAGTGGGACTAGCAGTTCTGAATGGACACTAGTTTTCCCGATAACAAAATGATGACTCCACTAGGGAATGAATAGTTTGTTTGTTTTGTTACTATTTTTTGCTTTATAAATCACAGACGGATCCTCAAGTTAAGCTAGCTAGCCTTCGAACTGCTTTTGCTATGCAACTGCAAAGCATATCAACGCTGCTTCAGTCAATCTCTGGGTTGGTTTATGGACTGAACATCTAACTTGCAAACATCCTAAGTGCCCTGGTGGTAGCTAAAATAACCTCATTAAATCAGCCCCTATACTTTGTGTTTATTGACTATCATTAGCTCAGCCTAAATCCCTGAACTTAGCCGTAAACTGTGAGTCAAAACCAAGCTTAGTCTCATCCCTGGACCATCGCACTATCTCTCATTGGAAATATGGATGCATCACACCTCCCATGTGTTGCAGGTGAGATGCATCCATATTTCCCTGTTTTATAGGTGCGATGATTGAGTAAGACAGTTTCTGCCTCCAGATTTTAGTTTTTTCCTCATTGTCTTCAGCTTTATTCAATAGTTTTGTTGTCTATGATCAGTATATCATTGTCGAAACCATCTTCCTTTGCATTATTCACCCTACACTGATAAGGAATTGTGAATTCTTTTTTATGTATATTTCATCATTTACAGTTCTCCTTTGCAAATAGTAGCTAAATCGAACTGTCATCTTTTGATTTGAAAGTGTCGCAAGTGTCATTTTCAGTCAAGAAAAGGAATGTCCTAAAGCATTCCTCTTTTAGATAGTCGATTACACTTTTGCCATTGTATTTGATTTGAATTAATAGTATTTCAAGTGTCAAAGGCAATTTTAAATTCGAAATCGCAAAGTATCATCTTAGTCTTCCTTTTTTTTTTTGAATTCGAAATCGCAAAGTGTTGTCGTAGTCTTCCTTTCGTTTTTTGAATTTGAAATCACAAAGTGTCGTCTTAGCATTCCTTTCATTTTTTGAAGAGAAAATTGTTAGTATTATCGCTTTGAAAGAAGATAGTTCAGATCTGTACTTAGTTTTCTTTTGTCATTCTCACATTAAGGAAACTGAAAAATACATGCATGTGCATTTGCATTTAGACTGCATGCTGAAATTGATTTAGGAAAAGTGCATCTAGTGTGTTCCCTCTGCTCTATGTTGAAAGAATTTCATTTCTCTTTCCTTAGTAGCTAGGATTTCCATTGCAAAAAGAAAGTAAACGATTGTTTATCCTCTTAGATTGCATATTTAGGAATTGTATATCTACATCACACGGTGAACCTTGAAGGCAAACTTCTTAATAAAGATCAACTATAAAATAAACCTCAATGAACATAAAAACGCTTTGTAACCTAACACACAACATCTAGAAGTCTAGGTTAGAGACATATTCCGGCGTCGTAAAGCCTGGTAACTATCACTTTCATCGTAGGTTGGGTGATTCCTCCTCCTTGAGATGAAAAGTGCCAGTACGGACTTGTGCTCCCACGTACCATCGAGTATGTATTGGGAGACCACAATAGGCTACATCCTTTATCCTCAGGAAGCTGTGTCTGCTGCCCTATCAATCATAATGCACTGAACACAGCATTTGGGAAGATTGACTGCCGTACTGTAAAAAGTATTCTGCAGTTTTGAGATTTGTTTGGTAATCCCTCTATCTAGATTTCCAAAGAAGTCACTTTCGTTCCTTTTCAGACTCCCTAAAAGAAAAGGTCCATTTGAGCACTTGTCACTTTAGGCTCATTAAAAATCAAAGGCAACTAGAGTCATCTTTAGCTTTTTCTCAACTCTTAAAAATTGAAAAAGCAAGTTGTGTCAAAGTGTCATAAAATTTATTTTAATCAGAATAACATCACTATTCCCTCGTTGGTCTTAGGTTGAGAAAATGGAGTCTACCAATCAAAGATTTCCCCTTGGGGGAAATCCTAGTCCCTTCTCCTCTTGGGGAGATGTTAGTGCTCCACACATGGCTACATTGTCCCTTCCAGGACTCACAATTGGCCTGCCAGTATGGCTTTTCTCGACCTCTGTCGTTCAAAACACTGAAATGCCTCAACAATCAAATCAACAACCAAATGATACTAAAGTTTCTCCCCCGCCTTCTACTTCATTTGTTTCTCCCTCTCCTTCTTCCTCTTCGCTTGGTGAAGCTAGTGATGCTAAAAGCCAAGTAACTAAGAAGAAGAAGAAATGGAAGGAGAAGAAGAATAAGAAGCCAACGACGAAAGAGGGCAACCATGCATCGTCTGGTGAAAATCCACGCACTGCACCATCGAAACCTAAATGTCCATGTGTCATTTGCAAGGGAGACCACTATCATCGAGATTGTCCATGCATCCCACAGATCTTGAGGGACTGGTCTCCCCGCTTGCACAATCCGGTATCTTCAACCTCTAACGGTCATGTTGAGAGCACACCATTAACTAGTGAAACGAAGCCAATGGAAAGAGAGGAAGATCTAAATTTCCTTGTAGACTGTGTGAAGGCGATCATGCCCTCCACCGTTGTCCTTTTTTGGACGAAGCTAAAAGAGTCTTGGATAACCATCCTTCTTCATCGTAGCGACTTCCTCCAAGATACAAGAAACTATTGCCGAGTCCATCGCTAGTTGAAAATCTGACTGACACACCTTTGTTGTCGTTCGAAGCACCTTTCATTGAAGATAAAACCTTTGAGTCTACACCGGACCAAAGTCAACAGGTCGAGACGGCAGTCAACCCAGCCTTGTCTTCAAATGGTCCACCTTCAAATGATACTATCACCAAAGAGAATGAGAACGACGCCATTAAAATTCTTTTCATTAACATAGAACCAGATGAGCATGGGGGCAATCTACCTGTTCCTTTACCACAGGAAGGAAGTTCGTCAAAGATTTATCCAGCTTTTTACTCGGTCCCTCCTCCAAGCAATCTAGTGGTTTCCTTCAATTGGAATCTACTAAGGAGACCCCACGTACCATCTAATGTACCATTATGAATCATAGTACAAGCTTACAGAATGATCATGGTTGGTACTATCATAAATGAAGGGGCTTCTGTGAGTATCCTTTCCTCAACTGCTTGGAAAGTGCTTGGTTCGCCATCACTTTTGGCTGAGATATTAAATCTGACAGGCTTCAACAAAGGAACTAGTTGACCGTTGGGGATCCTTCCAAATTTTCCTATAACTTTGAGAAGGAAAACCGTTCATCTAAACGTGATGGTAGTCCAAGGGCCTCTAGATTACAATATAATCCTTGGGTGTGACTACATTTATAGCATGGGAACTATTGTTTCCTCACTCTTTCGAGTGATGTGTTTTCCGCATGAAGGCAAAGTGGTCCACCTAGTTGACCAGCTTTCATTCCCTGGTTCAAACATAGCTACTAGTCAAATGCCACCCCAACTGGTCTTTTTACACAAGGAATATCTCATCAATCCCCAGTCCGTCCACCTGATGACCATGAGTGATTTGGTGATTTTGACTAAAACCCAGGGGGCATGCACCCTAGTCTACTTCGGCAAGAAAACCCTAGATAGAAGGTAGGTTTCCACATGGGATATATGAATACTCTGATACCCCTATCCGTTTAGGAAAATGGATTTATAATGGAAAAGGATTCCCCCGTCAAAGGTTATGTGACTGGCACTGACAACAGTCACCCTTGTCCATTTCAATGGATGAAGCCAAGGAAGTGTTTTGTCTACTACGCAGATGGAACAATCTTGCTAATGCGAGAACTTCCATATGGTAACCTGGAAACTCTACTTTATACCTGGGGGTATGCAAACCTTTTGCATGCAAGTGAAAAATGACCTTTTATTTTCTTAGTTTGTAGGCTCTCAACCCTTTAAACTCGTAGGTTGGTCATTCCTAGCTTGCATACAAAGGCTTCGGAGCAAAGTATCAAATGGGGCAAGCTCCCTAAAAAATAAACCTATTGATGAAAGGCATCCTTATTATACGACTAGCACGAGAAGTTTTACGTGAAGTTCAAGCTCGTTAAAAAATAAACCTAGCAATGAGAAAATGTTCCCCTAAAGTTCAAGCTCATTAAAAAATGAACCCACCTTTGGTAAATAACCATTGTGATCGCATAATTATCAGCCTTTGAACCTTGGTCATGTTCTTACCATCACCTCCACTCTTTTTTAGCTGGTCATATGCCTCCATTTGATTGTTTACCCTTTTGAAGAATAATTGCGATGAGTGATTCTATTAGCCACCTTATTTACACTGTCGTGATTGAAAAAAGGTTCCAAACCTTACCTAGAACCGGTTTCTATCCAAAAACATCACTCGTTCCTCAAAAAATGAGTCTCCTTTAAGCTCTTTTCATCTGACTATTAAAATATGAAAATATTGCCAAGAAATTAGCCTCTCCAGCCCATTAAAGTCACTAGAAGTGCCATCCCTCCTCTATATTTTAATATTTTTGGACCTGAGGGATCATTACACAAAAAGATCAAGCATTTGTCTTGTTCGGCTTGTTAAAACTATCGAAAAGTCATCCCCTTTCGTATTATTTTATACTTTTTCGGATTTAAGGGATTATATTACGAAAAAGAACTACTGGAGTTACCTTCCCGTCACTTTTTAGACTCTATAAAATTGAAAATGACCAAGTTATCTTTGTCATTAAACTCATTAAAACAATAGCAACAAACTTGTCCATGCATACAAGAATGAGTTTCACTGTCAGTAGGCTCATTAAAACATAGCGACAGGTTTGCCCGAAGGGAAAATTATAGAACAAGCATATGTTATCCTCCTCAAGCTTGACAAAAATAAAGAGGTACTGGTTAGCAATGACTAGGGAAAAAGAGAAGAAAACTTGAATAACTTCATTGGTAGCAGGTCGCTCTTGAACATGACACTTTCACTCCATCACCATGATTGAGTCAGGTTGGGTTATTCCATTCACCGGTCATATCACCATTGGTTTGTCGTACCATCCATTTTGGGGTTAATGCTACCAATCCATTTTAGTGTCGCCGATATGTTCAAGAGAAGTCGCTCAGAGAATTCACCAACCTAGTTAACACCTCATCCACTGCAATACCTTAACGCTCCATTCTTTCATGACCGCCACCCTGAACCTTGTATCATCAGATCATTTTCACCTCCACAAAATCATTTGCTCTATTCCATGTCGTAGATGTGGGATTCATTAAGGCCCTCCTACAATGGGTCACTTCTTGTCGACATTAACTCATTATCCAAGAAGTTGACTTAGGAAAAACTCTTTCAGTACTTTGAAGCTTGCATGCCTCAATGGCAAGTTTCTCACTTCCACCAATAGGTTTACATCAATGGCCTTTGACCGAAAGATTTTGTGTGGTGTTCAACATCAAGTCATGTATTTGCACCATGTGAATTGTATTGCAGTACCTTGAGGGTCATTATCATTATCGGTGATTCCTCTCACAAATGTTAATAGCTTACATCATTGGCTGGTAATCAGGCGATGTCTTTCCATGTTCGACATCAGAACTTCTTTTCACATGGATCGACTTGTACTTCGGGCGAAGATTGAACGAGTTTGAAGACCCCAAATCTAGTTTCATCCATCCAGGCTGCGATATATTAAGGAAAATAAAGACATCAAATGTACATCATTGTTGCACAAATAATCATCCAAGCTAAGGGATGATGGCTCTACTAGAATCATCAGTCTGCCACACAGACGATTGTCTATCCTACGTACATGAAAATGAATTTATAAACGCTAAGCATGGGAATTCTTGCCTCAGCTAGATCATGAAAATATTATGAATATAATGTATTGTATTGTATATTATTACAGGTCACCTTCCAGTTCGAAAAACCTCAGATCCTCATGATAAAGCATTTCACCCAACATCAGAAGATTTACCACCTCATGCTTTAGGGGGAAACTGTTATAGACATATTTGGGCACTGCAACCCCAATCACATATGTCCATAAACCAAGGAATTCTAAACCCCTAAAAGTGTTGTTTCATAACCTAAAGGAACAAGGTCAGCTAATTACATCATTTCCCAGAAGTTCTCCCTGAAAAACTACTCAGAACTGGTCAAAACTGGACCATACAGACTGCTCCATGCTGAGATGCGATGCATCTCACCTGTTACACACAGTGGATGTGATGCATACTGAAAATACCTTCTGGAGGGTGTGATGAGCAAGAGCAAACAAATGGCAGAAGCAGTTTGCTAGGTGGAAACTCAAAGAATCTTCTAGAAACTACTCATATGACACTTGCCTCTCTGAATTTGCCCAGGGATGAGTAAGAGATCATGAAATCTCCAAGTGGAACCAAGAACTATCAGTGAAATGACACTAATCAAAATCCCAGAAGTTGACTCACTCTCCTGCAAACATCTATATATGGATCCCTCATCCTAGAGATCCAGAGGCTGGAATTTTGTAATTTGTAAGGAAGTGTTGTTGGTTTCTCTTTGAGACATTGTATTGTTGGGTGATCTTGCTTTTTATGAGGTGAAGAGGGCTTTCATGCTGGGAGGATGATGTTGGATTAGACAGTTGGGTTGTAATCCTCTCTTCTACTACTTCTATCAATAAAGCTATTTGAGTTTTCCTCCATATACTTGTATATTTCTGAATCTTGTATTTGTGTATGCATTTGTATGGTTAATGTACATCTGATTCTACATTGTTTATGGTTATAGGTATCTATGCTTTGATGGTATTTTGTTGCATTGATTCTACAGGTGTTCTTTGAAGTAGGACAAGTGAAAAAGGAGTGGAAAAGCTCTATCAAAGGAGAGAGGAAACAAGTAAGGAGCCAAGCAAAAGAGTTAGGTTGGTACTCTCTACTTCTCTCTCATCTATCTCTCATAAAGGAAAACACAAGTTACTTTGAATTGTTTGTTTCTAAGATAGCTACCCGTCTTAGAGGGAATAACAACTCTGAATGGACACTAGTTTTCCCGATAACAACGATAGGAGCCTTTGGTTTATTTTCCTTTTTCATCATTTTATCTGGATTCATCAACTCAAGTTGCTCTGCAAAGGAAACAAAATAACATAACAGAGAAAAACCTGTTCAAATCCAATGCAGAATGAAAAAGATTAATGGTAATTCAAGCGTGATAAGCCATATGAAATCAAATATTACCACGGATGAAATCCTCGAAGGATTCAACCTTAACTGCTATATTAATGACCTCCATAATTTCCAATCGTGATAATTAAATGTAATATTGATATGTTGTATCGCACATATGAGTGATAGTCCTTTAAAATGGATCTCTTGGTTTTCCCGATCAGCAATTAGCATAAATCGCATATTGCAGATCAGGAGGTTCATAGGTCAAGCTTAAGTTGTTGCGATAGTTAGCTCCGATTACGATGAAGGTGAGAGTTATCGTGAGGAGGCGAGATAATCAACAAATCATTTTTGTTTCGTTTATTATTGTTACAAATCATTTTTGTTTCGTTTATTATTGTTTTAAGGCTTAAACCTGCTAATATACATTTAACAGGATTTATCGAAAAGCGCACTTTTCCTTTATGCAATCACATCGGCAAGTTCCAAAGGGACTTTTGTTATGCGGTCCATGGTACCTGTGATTGCCGATTGTGATTGTATTATCACATCAGGAGCTTGGCATAGACCTTTGGAATGTTTCATTGTTTAAACTTTCGATTTGCACTTTCTGGTAGCTTTATTGGATCGGTGATTTATAATGAAAGCTTTAAGTCCATTTAAACTAAAAGTGTGATACATATTCTTTTATTTGTTTATTATGAAAGGGGTTTTGTTTAATTTATAAATTGGATCAGACCTTTTCATAAGGAATTTCATGTGTAATGTGGTTAAGTCAACACTTGCGATTGTTATTGAATTATTGAGTTTAACTAAGTCTTAAAAAGGGGACCCATTTCTTATTAAAGTTTTGGATAAAAATTTTGAAATGCAGGGGTTGTTGTATAACACAACAGGGTGGAAGTGTAAGTCCTCCCTATCAAGCATAGGGATAGATGAATTTGCAGGTGGGTTGAAGCATGAACCAACGAATAGTCTGAGGGTTAACCAAGGTCACAATACCCAGTTGGACATTGAGATTGAGCTGAGCATGCATTAGTGGTTTGAAACTCGATTATTGGAGAGACGAGGGGTTGGTTGACTCGAGTGACTCGATAGTTGACTTGAGTAAAATCAAGGGCTCATTATAAGTTTTTCTTGACTTGTATTTGTGGAGAGGGAAATTTAAGGAGCACATGGCCTCCTTCCAAATGATGTAACATTTATATATTTGGATTTTGGGTTGTAGTAAATGATTGGAGGTTTCAACCCTTCTTTATATACTTATATATTGTTGTGTTGATGTGATGTTGATGTATCAGTAAATTCTAAATAATTGAATTATGATATATGAGGATGAATTAAAGAAGCATAATTGTGCTTGTGACTAGTTAATTGTTAATTCTGCATAAATTGTTAACTAATCACATAGAAAAAAAGTATAATTGTAGAGGCATAGTCTAGGTGTAGTACTCACAAGTTGTCCATGCCATTTTTGAGGAGCCACATTAGTGTTACATGCTTAGAGGTCACAATTTTCCTTAAATCATTAGAATTATTTTGGGGCATGATAGGTGGTATCAGAGCATTTTATATGGTGTGATCCACATCATTGGGGGAGGTGGTATAATAGCATTTTTTTTATGTTAGGCTCCGCACCACCAGGGGAGGTGGATTTCAAGATCATTTGTGACAGATTTATTGACACATGGAATCTTCATCATTAGTGATATAGTGTTGGATTAGTTGATCAAACAAGAGGTTTATCACATGAAGAGGTGATTTACAGGTCCAATGGTTGAAACTTTCTACTACCTAGGGTGATCAGGTTATATTAGTGATTAATTTTTAGAATGGAAAATATTGGGATTGGCTTCTAGTTTTATTGAGGCTTGGTTATCAGGGACTTTTGTGCAGGGTTGGTGACTAGGTTCTTTATATCAAATGGATATGGTTGTTTCATGTTCTAAAAGTAGTGATGCATTGGGATAAATCTGCTTGATCTTATCTCTCAATTGGCTGAGAGAAACCAAATCAATGGAGAAAGGTGGATCTACTTGAAGAAAAAAGTGAATAATCCCATTGGTTTGATTAGAGATTAGTTTGATATTATTTTTGTATTGAATAATTTTTTGGGATAGAACTCTTTTGGCACTTCAATAAGAGTGAAGGCCAATTAGCTAGAGACATATGACGGTACCATGAGTGCAAAGGTATTAGCTAAATATTTTTGGGATATGTATAAGTATTTGGTTACTTGCATGGATGCTTAGATGAAGTGAAAGTTGGAACTGTTGTTACATATTTGACAATGAAAATGAAGATCCGGTGGAGATCCAAGATGGAAGACTTGGAAGCTAGTTGTAGTGCCCACAGTATCACTAGATGGGAAGAAATGAAGGAAGCTTTGTATGTGTAGTTTGGACTTGGGAAATCAGATGTGGATCATAAGGAATAGGCTAAGGAGTCTAAAATATGTAGGAGGCATTCAAGCCTACATCAAAGAGTTTGCATGGGTCATTGTTGGAGATTAGGGATTTTCTAGAAGAAGATTGGTGTTCAATTTTATGGGTCAATTCCAGGCATGGGAACATGATGAAGTGAGATGAAAAATGTTCAAACCATTGCAACAATTATCAACAAATTTACCAACTTAATGATAAATATAACCTCAAAACAAGAACTCTAGCCCAAAACACCGCTTTTTACGCAAAAAACATGAAAAAACACCCCAAAAACAAAAAAAGTTGATGTTGCATTGACGTGTTTTTTTTAAGTCAAAATTTCAAACTTTTTTAAGAAACAACATTAAAATTCGATTTTTTTGTGCAATAAACATGAAAAAAACGCCCCCAAAATGAAAAGCGTTGATGTTCCATCAACACCATTTTTTTCGGGTTAAAATTCTAATTTTTTTAATAATGGCATTACAAACTACAATTTTATTGCAATAAACACAAAAAACACTCTGAAATCAAAAGGTGTTGATATTGTATCGACGCTCTCTTTTTTTGTTAAAATTCCAAAAATATATAGCAATGGAATTAAAAACAATTATCATGACTATGAAAAACCTTGAAATTCCAATAGTTTTTTATGATAGTGTTAAGTATAAAATATCATGACTTAGAAAAACCTAAAAATTCCAACAATTTTTAAACATGGCATTAAAGATAAATATCATGAATCCGAAAAACTTTAAAATTTTGACATTTTTCACCCATAGTGTTAAAGAAAAAATATCATGACCCTGAAAAACCTTAAAATTTTGACATTTTTCAGCCATAGAATTAAAACCAAATATCATGACTAAAAAATCCCTTAAAAGTGAATACCCAAATGAAAGAGTCATTATACCATGAATAATTTCTTTTTTAGATGATATAAGTATAGCTATTTTAAAATCTTAGCCTAAGATAACTTGACATATCACAATGAAGATTTAAAAATCAAACATCAAATTGACATGCATTGGGGGCGAATTTGACCCATTGCAATGAAAACATAAAACTAAACCATGAAATTGACACACAATGGGGGTTGACTTGAACAAAAAAAAAAATTATCAAATTGACACATAGCAGGGTCAGGTTTCTAGTCAAGGATCAACACAAACCTTGTAGAAAAAATAAAATAAAATAAAGTAATAAATAAATAAAAATAAAAAATAAAAAGTGAAACAATATATATATATATAAATAAATATAATAACTATATATATATATACACACACACACACACTGATGATTAATGTCCACTAGGACCAATTTCGTCTATTAGACCTTAAGAAGGAGAATCTAATTGTAATTTTTTAGAATCTTATTTCTCTGCTCAAAAACAAGGGAAAGAAGTGCACCAAGATCACTATAGTTGGGCTGACTAAGTAAGTCAATAAGATTGGAAGTGTGATAGATGTTAGAGAAATGAGAGCGGATGTGAGTAAGGGTCGGACAATCTAAAAGAAAGTTCTTTTCATCCTCCACTTTCTTAGTATCACAAAGCTGACAAATTCTATCATCCCAGGGAGTCTTGGGAGTAGACCACCACCTAATTTCACTCTGAAGTTCATGAGAGTTAGTTCTAATCTTAGCGATGTTCATCCTTTTCCTCGAGCTGGTCAAAATAGAAAGATAATTTTGGTTCTCCAGGGTGGGATTGATCACCTCTTCATAATATGTTAGCTTCCTTTTATCCTCCATCTCTTTATCATCCCATAACTTATCCCTAAATTTGGAGGTGATAGTATCTTTGACACTATTCGCGATTCCCAGGATGATCTCCTCATGTATCCCCCAATGGATGAGCCAAGACTAGGCATCCTTATGTCATCGATGCTTGAGGTGAAGGTGTGGATTTTGACTAAAGTTAGAAGAAATGTTTAGGAAGCCTCTTGGATTCCATGTTGTAAATCTTCTTCTTATACATTATATATTTAAACATAGCCATGATTTCAATAGGGGAGAAGCCAGCTTTGATTAGGGGGATAGGATAGGGGGTATTTCCATTGATCTTGAGGTTTTAGGTTATCAATTTCTTTTGGATAATCTCAACTTTCTCCAAGGTTCTCTAGATATGCTTCTACCCCAGACTTCAAAACCATATAGTAAAACATGGGTGATGAAGGTCTCAAAGAGGAACCTTTTTTTACTCCAATTACAAAGATCGACAACCTTACAATTGTTTTCAAATGCATAATAAGCTTTCCAACCTTCAATAATTCTTTTCTCAATGATGTAGAGTTAATTTAATAAGGGATGTCAATACCCAAATATTTATAAGAAGAGACATGTTCCAAGAAATTGTCATCATAGACGAAATTTCCATGGGTGGTATTCTTCAATTTAATTATCATGATTTTAGTCTTGTCAGTATTAACTATCATACCCATCTTGGATCAATAGTCATGAAGATTCTTAAGTTTCTTGTCCAGGTCCTCATGGCTTCTAGCAAGAAGAACAATATCATTGGCGCAAAGGAGAAGAGTGATGGTAATACCAGCGAGCTCAATTCTTTTTCACCCTACGATTTCCACACACTCCTCTAACTTATCGATATAGATACCAATAAGGTTAGGGGAAAGGGGGCACCCTTTCTTAACCTCGATATTTCATTTAATATCTTTAGACCACCCTTCGGTGGTTTTAATCTTGGAAACAACTGCCTCGTAGAGGAAAATCACAACAATATTCAACTCAAGAGCAGTCATGATCTCATCAAGCCTTTTCCAAAGATTATCCTAAGGAACAGTGTCAAAGGCTTTTCTAAAGTCCACAAAGCAACAAAATATATCAGCATTAATATTGCGACATTCCTCGGAAATTATCCTAAGAGTGACAATATGGTTGATAATCAAGTGGTATCTCTGAAAACCAGCTTTCCCTTTAGCTATTTTCCGATGGCTTTCAATCCAATAACTAATCCTCTTTTCCAAAATGAGACCATAAAGCTTAGCTAAGACGTTTCTAATCATAATGGTCTTGTAATTAGTGGGATTTTGTCCCCATTTTTGAAGATATCCACAATAAGGATTTGTGTCCAAGCCTTAGGTAAGCCATGCTTTATAGCCAAATTGAGAAGCTTATGAACATGAGGAATGAGGATAGATCTTCCCAGCTTTAATATCTTAGCTTGGTATCCTTCAATGTCTTTATCTTTCCCCCTAGTGAGCTTACTAATCCCAAACTCAATGTCCTCAAGCGAAAATATATCTTCCTTAATAGAAGTGCTAACAATGTTTTCAATGGTGTCTGGGAGGTCACACAACTTCTTAAGATAGATTTCCTACTTTTCTAAGGGGATCGAATGATTATCTTTAGATTTATGAACAAGCACATTCCACCAAAAAATTTTGGGTGCAACTTTAGAGAGGTGAAGAAGATACTCTTGTCTTTTATTAATATAAGATTACTTCTTCTCTTTAATGAGGGCTTTGTATATACTAATATTTTGGAGCTTTACAGTTTCATTAGGAGCATCACAGATAGTTTTCCTGGCACTCTTGTAGTCCTTGTCATACCAAGGGTTGGAAGTTCTATTGATCTTCTTATATGAAACCTCAGTAGAGAACTTGTTAATGGTAGTGGAAAGGGTAGTAGTAAAATTGTGATAAATTTGATCAATATTGTTATTATAAGTCAGGGAACTTAAATCTCTATTTAACTCCTTTAAGAAAAGGTTTGTATTATTCCGATTGAAATGAGTGTGTCTTTGGATTTCATTGGTATCCTACATGTGGTTGGTATGCATAACTAGATTGAGGGTTAAATACAAAGGTCGGTGGTCAGAGTCAAGCTCGAAATCGTTAAGAAGCTCAAAGTTGGTAATATGGTTAAGGACATGGGTGTTTGAAATCACATATTCCACTATATATATATATATATATATATATGAGACATAAACAATTATATAAGAAACCAAAAAAAATCAAGTATAAAAAAAAATAAAAAGTAAACTAAATTTAACTCATAAAAGAGAAAAATGATATATATATGAAAATTTAGAAAAAAATGAAAAAACAAAGCAATACCTCTTACAAACAAAAAATTAAAAATTTAACCCAAAAAAACAAAAGAATAAAATAAAAGAAAATTAGATAATTAAAAAAAAATCAAATAAAAATAACAAACAAATTATATATATAAAAATATTAAGTTACAAAACAAGTTTAAATTAATAAAAAAAACATTAAAACAATCGTAGCCTCAGAAACAAAGAGTCGTGGGCAAGGAAATAGGTGTCACGCCCCTACCCTTGTGGTAGTATCTCAACCATGAATAGGTGGGTGCGACATTGTCGCACTTTTTCTTTTCACCAATACTCAAGTACTCGGGCTACGCCTTAACCAACACTTAGCCAATTTTCTCATAAGTGTTATCATGCAGCAGAAAACATTTATTATATTTCATTAGTTTATTCTTCATAAGCAATGGAAATAAAACATCATAACAATATACACATACACCATATGTGGGAGGGGCGACTCCCAAATAATACGAGTCTTCCCAACGTAAAAAAATTGTAATTCAATTGTACAAATAATTTTACAAAGTCATGCAGCCTTCAAACTCTCGACCTGCACACTTCTTCCAAACTTTGTGCACATTTTGTGCACCTTTTCCAGCTCGTCATGTATCCCTGAACACCTTACCCGAAGCTTCCACCGTCATCGTATCTTGCCTAACCGTCATTCAACATTCAACACCGCCGACCGGAATGTTGCAACCTACCTACACTACCATCTCATCATTGCATGTTTACTCATCACAACTCCTCAACACATCTCGGCATCTCTGTTAATATTTTCCCAACATTATAGTTCAGCCCCACCTGACACTGTCACGTAGCCCCGTCGGGGCTACCGTTCAATCCTGTTGCACCTATCATTTAGATCTGCAAATGCTACCATTCAGCCTTTCAATGTCTATCTGCAGTGACCTCGATTCTTTCACTGCAACCCATGCCCAAGTCTTTGACCACCCATACTACAATATCCACGCCTAGAGAAACTCAAGACTTTGGCACTTCGGCTATGCCCAGTCCTGCACCTTGTCTTCATACCTTCGCCTTACCTCCTTTGGTCCTCCTCACTCTACAATCTTATGTTTTCCTTTGCTTGGTCAAATGGTTGATGCCTACTCCATCCACACCATTCTTACTTATATGCTACCATGTGGTCCCTTTGCACAAACCATCATGTCCTTTCACCTGCTTCCATGGGTCGGCTCTCCTCCATAACATACAACTGACCTCCATAATATTATATCATTGTCCATCATGTTGTTGATCGCGTCGCTCGGATGGGTCACGGTTTGGCTCGCCTATGTTACTTGCTGACTCACCTATGTCATGTCACTCGTCCTGAGTCACCTGCCACACTCCCACATGACTAGCCCACAATTTCCATCGTCTGCAACTCAACTCATCCAGATTTTCCACAATCTAACTTGCCCAACTGGGTTGCACACACTTAGGCGTTTTGTCTTCCCAGGTTCTCACCCACCCAAGCACCCAACTCAGGTTGTCTGGCACACTTCCACCCAATGACTCACCCACCGTGTCCACTATAACGTGTGCACCTACCTATCGCCTTTAACTACTAGTGAGTCACCTTTAACTATTGACTTGTTGCACATAACCTAACATCCACCTCCAAGTCACCTCTAACTGAACACTACAACCTGAGTCTCCTTTAACCGAACATGGGCGTCAGTCGCATATCTCGGGTGCGCTGCATGCCTTTAACCATGATCATCGATTTTTCGATTCTCATGGGCACTTGCTAACTCGAGGCCTTGACATCCTCCACCACTCTAAAAATATTTTCATCCTCGACAACACCATCTCAACAACCTCCATCGCTAAGATATATATCCATATATCAACAACCAGATAGCCCTTCCCATGACCTTCTCCATGTCCAAATCTCATCTAACTCTGCAAGAACATCATGTGTTAGATCCCCCAGTGATGGTGATTAGTTGGGTAGCTAATTTAACTGTAAAATATCCTCCACAAGAACACATGCATCTCACGTCATTATGACTTTCATCCCATCCTGCTGTCAATATCATCTATATTGCCCCACATGTTTTCTCATCATGTTAAGAGGACTCACTACCTTGAGCAAAAGACAATGAGCCTCATTCCCATGCTAGTCTAGAAAGAGGAAGGGGATGGGAAAGATGAAGGCTTTCCATCCTCCTTATCTAGAAACTATATCCATCTGTCAAGATATTCCTCTTCCAATCTATGCATGTATGCTTCCTGGATCTCCTCCTGAGTCTTTGGCCTTGCATTTCTGCTATCCTCCATTGCCTCTAGTCTACCTGTCAAATCCAAAATACTATTAGACAATTTTCTCATAATTTGTTCATGCTCCATGAGTTTTTCCTCTGCACAATTCAACCCCTCATAGACATCCTCATCATGCTTGATGTCCTCCACGTTCATCAATATCAATTTACACCCAGCGGTTACAAATGCCACAGTAGGTAACCCCAATGGTTCATACTCTCATCCTGATCTGAAATGGCGGTTTAACAACTTGTTATGCTTACAAGAACCTCCCACTCCACTTAACAAATAAATGATCTAGCTTATATATGATATTGCGGAATTAAATACTTGAAACAGGTGTATGTTTTATTTTAATTGTTTAAGTGCTTTAATTCCATTTGTTTCTGCTGATATTAAACACATATAACAGCCATGTAATGTAGAAAATAAACAACCACACATAACAAAAAATTTAATCTAGGATTTCACCCGAGTATCGTGGGCTACATCTCCTTGAGCTTTTGTCATCTTGACTTGGATCTTTGGGATTATGGCAAAGTTTCTTTTATAAGTTCCACACTTAACTCCAAAGGTTACTAAATTGAACCAATGGGCTTAGAATACCATCTATATCCATGTCATGGTTGTCATGACTTTGCAAACAGATCTAAGCTCCCTTAGACTTGATTACTTCAATCAGTGCTCTGAGCTAACCTGAGCTTCTTGATGGCACTCACTCCTTCAGAATTCTTTCCCTGTCACTGAAACCTCATCTACTGTCTCCAGCACCTGTCAGACACCGAAAATAGACTGATCATTTGCTCAAAATGAGCACTGCATCCCCAAACTAGGCCTTCCTCCACGGTTGGCACTGGGCTGCCTAAAATTTCCCTGTAGAAGTCTCTAAATGCTTCTACAAATCCCTGCAATGGATTCAAAAGGCTCATTATAGTCAGGAATTACTTTTTGTTCGCTGAGAACAAGTACTGGTAGCTCCTCCAACTGCTTCCAAATCCTGGTCGCCTTAAGCTCCAAAATCTCCCTGGATGAAAATCTCCATGAAGATGACTTCTTCAACTTCTTTGGACTATTCCGTTGGCTTCAGAAGGCTCCAATTAGCCTAGCTAGCCTCTTGTTTCACTCCCTCTGGTCGAGAACTGCTTCTGGAGTGCATCTATTCAATATCCACTCTATTTTCTTCTATTTGGTGAAATGCACTTAACTCCAATTAAATATAGCATTTCCACCTAAGTTTAGTCGCTCCGCCATGTTGACCATCGGAGGTGACTGTTACATTAACAATTTAGCATGCATATGAGATGGTATAATCCCAACAGTTAGGGATAAGGCTGGCGGTCGTATTAATCGGAAACTGTGTGGGACTATTTACTTAGTGGAATCGCCACCATCGATGAATCCTGCTTGATCCTTCTTTGAATTTCCATTTTATCAATCACTTCAATATGCACCATTGATCTCACTTCTCCAGATCTAATGGATATTGTGTCGTCCGCTTACCAACTAACCCGAATGATCTCCACCATCGATCTATCTTGTCTGATCCAATGGCTATCGCGCAATCGCTCGCCAACTAACTTGGTTGATCTCCACCATCGATCAATCTCGCTCGATCCAATGGCTATTGCACAATCTCACATGAAATATTGATCAATCAATATCAGATCGAGAATGCACGAGAAAATCTGTTTTCCCGTGCTAAGTGTTGACCGTTAAGGTTAATTGTGTGAATTTTAGAAATACCATTTCCAGCCTTTAAGGTGGGCGAGATACCATTTTCCACTTTTCGAATACTACCCACGTGCTTAATTCACACTTCTAAGAAAGGAACTTAAGGAAAGGTTTAGCAATTAAAACCAAATTAATCTTGGTCAAATGTCCATAATTTGCAGTTTAATGGACTTTTCCAAATTGCGATAACTCCTTCATACGATGTCGGTTTTTTGAACTGTTTGCGATGTCGGAATCAGGAAGACGAGATCTATTTGGTCGCTTAGGTTTGATACTCTTTCAAACACTTTGAGATTTGAGCTATCATTAAGGTCCTGGATCAATATCTGATCACTCCTGCCCATTAGGAATCTTTTAGACCCCAAACGACTGATATACTGATCTGTACAGTAGATGAGAGTACAACACCCTCTTCTTTCATCCTCCATACACTTTTATTGCATGGCTAGTGCCTTTGAACCAAAACTCAAAGGTAGTTGCACTTCCCTTCCTAGATGTGCTTGTCCTCCTGTTAAGAATTGTCTTCCTTGAACTCATTCAAAATTTCTGTTGAGAAGTTTATAGAAGGTAGCTGAACATTGCTTCCTTGATCATCGACCCAAGGTGGCTCAAACAAACATGAGATCACATCATAAATATATGCATATTACGGTTAAGTATGCATATGTACCAATGAAAGTATGTTTTACTAGGTCAAGAATTCAAACCACTTCTTACCAAGCCACTTCTATGGTGACTTTTGCTGCTAAAAATGTTCCTTTAACTACACATTGACATCAACATTAAAATCATCCTGAAATGCATCAATTACAGAAACTTCCTTTCCATTCTTGCCATTCTCTTTTTCCACTTTCTTCAAATTTCATGGAAGCATTGTTGGATTCAAATTCCAACACTTTTCAGCAATATGTCCTTGCTTATGGAAATAATTGCAATACATGTTCATCCTCTTTACAGCATAATTTTCCTTGTCCAATGGACCTTTGGCTTCTTTCCTCCTTTTCTTCAAAATTTTCCTGTATGTGGCCATTTTCTTCCAACATCTAGAAACACTACAGTTAACCAAACCACAAAAGGAACATGCAATTTTTTTTCCAATGCTTATGTGGAAATTGACCATGCTTTACATAATCAAAAGAAATATGATTGAGATTAGATTTATACGTTCCTCTTTCACCTTTGTTGCCTCAATGAGAAGGTGAATCGAATGAAGGAGTGTATCCCTTTGGAACACCGTCAATCCCTTCAATGATTTTAGAGCTTTCACAACTCTCTTGTTCGAGTGCATGCTTATGAACACATTCTTCTTGAAAAGTATGTTTCGAACAATTGTATTCCTCGTGAATACAATCTTTGCAAACTTGAGGTAGAGAACCTAAAATGAAACTCCTTCTTGGAACTGTTTCAATTGCCTTCATGGCTAATTTGGAACTTTCTCCAATAGATTGTCCATAGCCAATACCCAAATACTTAGGCCTTTCCTCAACCATTATTGGATCAACTATGCCTTGTACATGTTTTCCCAATCCTTTTCCTTCATAGCCCATTTTTGACATCAACTTGGACCCTATACCTCTTGTATGTTTTTCAAAAGAACCAACATAAACATTCTTAGAGGAAATTGAAGACAAACTAGAATTGTTTACCTCTTCTTCAAACTGATGCTTGACTAAGGCTTCTTTGGCAACAATGATCTGTGTCTCCAACTCATTCATCCTTTGTAGGTTCATATTTGCAATATGAAGTTGGCTCTTCATTTCCTGCAATTTTTCAAAAAGCAAATGCTTCTCTTCCTTCATGGAATTCAACTGTTCTTGAAGTTTGATGCTCTTCCTTTCATCTTCATACATTTGTTTCACCATATCCATCATGATGAACAAGTCTCGCTTCATGTCTTAATCAAAGAATCTTGTAAAGGAGGAGGCTTTTGAAAACTCACTTGTAGAAGTTGCCATTATAGAAATGAACAAAATAACTTCAACAAAATTCACAAAGCTTTCATTGAACTAATGGTTGTAGAGTCAAACTATTATTCAACCAGCCTTTTTGCAAACAAATCCTCTTGTGCTTCAAGGGTTTCCTTGAGGTCCTTTGGGTAAGGAGAATGCCTTCAACTCTTCTTCCTTCTTGTCCTTTCCTGGACTTAGCTATCAGTAGCTTTCCCTTCACCTTTTCAAACTCAAACAACAGTTAGTTTACAAACAATCAAACAATCAAATTATTTATATTGTTTAAACACCTTTCAAGTCAAACAAACAACCTATTGCTATGTCAATCAACCAACTTATTGCTCTATCAATCAAGCAAACTATTTCTTTTTCAATCAAGTAACCTATTGCTCTATCAATCAAGAAACCATGCTCTGATACCACCTGATCTAAAATGGGGGTTTAACAACTTGTTATGCTTACAACAACCTCCCACCCAGCCATAGAAAATTTTAGGGGCGAATGTTCGCCCTTTGGGGAAATTAAAGGGTTTTAAATTTTTAGTGGGCGAATATTTTGTATCATAGTATAATTTTACAAATCACCTCAAATAGCCCACCTTATTTTAAGGGAAAGGGTAAAAAAGGTAAATTTAGCCATTGAAATTAGGAGTTACAACTTTCCATTCGCCCATTTTCAAGAATAGGTTTTATTTAAGTGAATCCTATGGGCCAAATACCATATTTATAAAAGAGGTATGGTAAATTAATAAAAATATAAATAAATGAGAGGTATGGTAAATAAATAAAACATTTTTTTATATTTACTCCATAAGTCACCTTATATACATGCAAGGGTGTAAACAAATAAAAATATAAGTAAAGTGGAGGTATGGTAAATAAATAAAACATCTTTTTATACTTACTCAAAAGGTATGGTAAATAAATAAAAATATAAATAAACTAGATCGTATGGTAAATAAATAAAACCTCTTTTTATATTTAGTCCATAACCCTCATTCTATTTATGAAGGCTCAAGAAAGAGGTTTTGTTTAAGTGAATCCTATGGGCCAAATACCATATTTGTAAAAAAGGTATGGTAAATTAATAAAAATATAAATAAACGAGAGGTATGGTAAAACATTTTTTTATATTTACTCCATAATCAGCTTATCTTTAAGAACACTCAAAAAATGAGTTATATTTAGGTGAAACCTATGGGAAAAATACTATGGGACAAATACCATGGACTAGATTGTTATTAATACCATGAAAAAAACATTATTAACCCTAATATTAGTATTAATAAAAAAAATGGCACATGGTATTGACCCATGGTATTCACCAAAATGGCACATGGTATTGACCCATGGTATTCACTTGGAATGTAGCCTATTTAAATGGGGGAATTAAACCAGCATAGATCCATCTTTACTCTGGATCTACTAACCCCCGAGAGGTATCAAATATCGTGATATGCAAACTAGCATAGAGTGAAAAAATATTTGATCCCTCTCGGGGCTTGGTGGATCAAGAGTAAAAATGGATGTTGTAATTTAATGTATGTTAAACATTTTATCTTGGTTAAAACAAAAAATAAAATAAAAATCAACTATTAATTTTATTAATTTTTATAAATTACTAATAGTGATTTTTAAGCTCGAGGGTTATGATAACCCATGGTATTGACCCATGGTAATACCAAGATCTTACAATATTTTATAATTGAATATAATATTCGCCATGCCTAGTGATAGATTCACCAAAAAATTATATATACATATTATATTATTGATAAAATCGCTTTCCATTTTTCCTATATACCATGGAGATTCGCCCATTTATTATACATATAAATTTACGGGGCTTCTTAAAATTTCCCTGCACCCAACTTAACAAATAAATGATCTAGTTTATATATGACATTTGCGGAACTAAATACTTGAAACAGGTGTATGTTTTCTTTTAACCATTTAAGTGCTTTAAGTCCATTTGTTTCTACTGATATTAAACAGATATATCATCCATATAATGCAACAAATAAACAACCACACATAACAACAAATTTAATCTAGGAGTTCACCCGAATATCGTAGGCTACATCTCCTTGAGCTTTTTTCATCTTGACTTGGCTCTTTGGGATTATGGCAAAGTTTCTTTTACAAGTTCCACACTTAACTCCAAAGGTTACTGAACTAAACCAATGGGCTTAGAATACTATCTATATCCCTGTCATGGTTGTCATCACTTTGCAAACAAATCTAAGCTCCCTTAGACTTGATTCATTCAATCAGTGCTTTGAGTTACCCTGAGCTTCTTGATGGCACTAACTCCTTAATTATTTGACTATCACTGAAACCTCATCTACTATCTCCAGCACATATCAGACACTGAAAATAGACTGATCATTTGCTCAAAATGAGTACTGCATCCCCAAACTAGGCCTTCCTCCACAGTTGGCACTAGGCTGCCTAAAACTTCCTTGTAGAAGTTTCTAAATGCTTCTGAAAATCACTACAATGGATTCATAGGGCTCATTATAGTCAAGAATGACTATTGGCTTGCTGAGAACGAGTACTAGTAGCTCCTACAACTACCTCCAACTCCTGGTGGCCTTAAGCTCCAAAATCTCCCTAGATGAAAATCTCCATGAAAATGACTTCTTCAGCTTCTCTGGACTATTCCATTGGCTTCAGAAGGCTCCAATTAGCCTAGCTAGCCTCTTGTTTCACTCCCTCTGGTTGAAAACTGCTTCTGGAGTGCATTTAGTCAATATCCACTCTATTTCACTCTATTTGGTGAACTTCACTTAACTCTAGTTAAATATAGCATTTCCACCTAAGTTTAGTTGCTTCGACATGCTGACTATCGGAGGTGATTGTTACATTAAATTTTTAGCGCACATATGAGATGATATAATCCTGGTGATTAGGGATAAGGTTAGCGGTTGTATTAATCGGCAACTGTGTGGGACTGTTTACTTAGTGGAATCTCCACCATCGATCAATCCCGCTCGATCCTTGTTTGACTTTCCCTTTTATTAAGTGCTTCAATCTGTGCCATTGATCTCACTTCTCCAGATCCAACAGATATCGCGTCGTCCAATTACCAACTAACCCGAACGATCTCCATCGTCAATATGTCCCATCCGATCCAACGGCTATCACGCAATCACTCGCAAATTAGCTTGGCCGATCTCCACCATTGATCAATCCCACTTGATCAAATGGCTATCATGAAATCACACGTGAAATCTTGATCGATCGATATCAGATCGAGAGCATGCGAGAAAAGCAATTTTCCCGTGCTATGTGTTGCCTGCTAAGGTTAATCGCATGAATTTTAGAAATACCATTTCTAGCCTTTAGGGCATGCGAGATACCATTTTCCTCTTTCCGAATACTACCCACGTGCTTAATTTAGACTTTTAAGAAAGGCTCTTAAGGAAAGGTTTAGCACTTAAAACAAAATTAATCTTGGTCAAATGTCCATCATTCGTAGTTTACTGAACTTTTGCAAATTGCGATAACTCCTTCATATGGTGTCAGTTTTTCAAATTGTTTATGGCACCAGAATCAGGAAGATGAGATCTATCCGGTCACTTAGGTTCAGCACTCTTTCGAACACTTTGAAATTTGAGCTATCATTAAGGTCTTGGATCAATATCTAATCATATCCATTGTAGATATATAGCTTCTTCATATGTGGAACCATCATAGTCTCATATTGCTTCATGAATTCCATCCCTAGAACTGCCTCATAGTCATCTATCCACACTATTGTGAAGTCAATCTTCCCAGACCACTCACCAATACAGACATCCACAATCTCTACAAAGTCAATGACCTTGTCTGGTGGAGAGTTCACTGGCTTAAGACAAGCTTGGGTTGGTGAACACTTCCACCCAAATTTCCTTCCAACTTCCTCTCTAATGAATTTATGGGTCGCACCACTATCCACCATCATGAGGAAAGTGCCCTACCCAACCTTCATGTCCACATACTCCAATTGTTTCCTCTCAGGATCACGCCTTGGGATAACTCCATTTCTACTGCGGCACCTAATATCTGCATCATCCCAACCACTGGTTCTTCCTTCTTCTTTCCATTATATTGTGCCAAATATGCCATAGTCGGTCTTGAAGGAAAATTCTTCACTATATGTTCTTCTTCGCACAACCAACACTTTAGAGGTTTCTTCATCTTCAGTTTTCCACCTACTTTTGAATGATCCTCCTTTGTAGTTTTTCCCTCATTTTTTTAGACTTCTTCTTCTTCTCTTCAGTCCCTTCATCATAATGGTCCACCAGCCTATCAACTACAGCAAATGCCTCCTCAAGTGTTTTGATCTTTGCCTCTTCACCTCATTGCATGCCCAAGGTTTCAATCCAATGATGAAATTGAACACCTTGTCTTTCTCTACCATATCAGGTAGTTCCAAGACCACACTCACAAATTCCCATTGATATGCCTACAGACTCCCTGTTTGCTTAATGTATTTAATATTCATCCTTGCATCCCAAGTCTCATCTTGTGGGATAAAGTGAGTTTGTAACGCTTCCTTCATTTCTTCCCAAGTAGAGATGTCCTCAGCTTCACCATGTGCAATCTGGTCTGCTTTCCTTCTCCACCACATCTTGGCATCCTTTGTAAGGAATTGAGCAGCTACCTTCACCTTGGCCTCCTCATTAGTAAGTCCCAAGCATTCCAAGTATTGCTCCATATCCCATAAGAAATTACCAAGTGTCTTCATGCTCCTCACCCCATCATAAGAATCGGGTTCCTTGATTTTGATGTGGGAAGCTCCTCCAACTGGTCCCTACCCAACTTCTTTCTTCAAAATGGCTATCTCATTGAGAGCCTCATCAAGACTCTTCCGCAGCTTCATGATCTCTTCTAATCCTTGATCCTTCACAGCTTCAAAGTTCTTGACTTCACCCACAGTTTTCCCATACTTCCATTCAAGATACTCATATTGTACCTTGAGGTTCTCATGAGCCTCTTCCTGCTTCATGAACTTATCTCTAAGTTCAACATTCTCAGCTTCCAATGCACCCATCTTTGAAGTTATCTCATCCAAATGATCCAACATCTTGTTCATGAAAACTGTCTTGGGACTCATGCTCGACTCACCTGTAACCTGTGGTTCCTCCATGTTGTCCGCCATCAATTTTTCCATAGAACATGTTAAGACAATACACTTCCTTGTTCAGTTTCAACCCTAACCTATAGTCTTGCCCCTGCCAAGTTTCATAATGTCACATTACAACCAACTACACAGTGCCCAAGCTTCAATACCAATTGTAACCACTGCCTATCATATTCCTGCTTCTTCTTCACCTTTAAATCAGCTTGTCTTGCCTTAAACCAAGATCTAATACCAATTGTCACACCCCTACCCTTGTGGTAGTCTTTCAACCATGCGCAAGTGGGTGTGACACCACCGTATTTTCTTTTAACCAATACTCAAGTACTCAAACTAGGCCTTAACCAACACTTAGCAATCTTTTAATAAGTGTTATCATGCAACGGAAAGAATTTAATTTTCTTTCATTAGTTTATTCTTCATAAGTAGCAGAAATAAAACATCATAACAGTAAACACATAAACCATATGTGGGAGGGGCAGCTACAAAATAAAATGAGTCTTCCAAATATAACAAATTATGTAATTCAAGTGTACAAATAATTTTACAAAGTCGTGCAGCCTTCAAAAATCGAGACCTGCACACTTCTTCCAAACTTTGTGCACCTGTCATGCAACTCTTCCAGTTTGTCATGCATCCCTACACACCTTACCTAAATCTTCCACTGTTGTATCCTTCCCAACTGTCATGCACTTTTCAACACCGCCGACCGAAACGTTGCGGCCTACGTGCACTACTAGCCCGTCATGCCACACTTACCCGCCGCAACTCCTCAACACATCTTAGCACCTCCGTTTATCTCTGCCTGACACTGTCGTTTAGCCCTGCCTGATGTTGTCCTTCAACCCCACTAACGCTACCATTTAGCCTTTCCATGCCTATCGTTCAGCTTTGTCAATGTTATTGTTAAGCCTCGTCGTGCCTATCTATAGCAACCTTAGGTTTGGGCGACCCGTGGGTCTATCACAGCGAATCGCACGTAGGTCTGTGCCCGCCCGTCCTACAATATTCGTGCCCAGAGAAATCCTAGACTTTGGCACTTAAAATATGCCTAGTGATGCACCCTACACCCTGTCTGCATGCCTTCACCTTGCCTCCTTTGCTCGTCCTCACTCTGCAATATTATGTTTTACTTTTCTTGGTCAAATGGTTGGTGCCTACTCCATCCACGTCATTCTTACTTATATGCTACCGTGTGGTCCCTTCACACGAACCATCATGTCCTTTCGCTTACTTCCATGGGTTATCTCTCCTCCACAACGTGCATCCGACCTCCATAATATTATATCATTATCCATCGTGTTGTTGTTTGTGTTTCTTGGGCGAGTCATGGGTCGGCTCATCCATGCTATCCGCCAACTTGCCCATGTCATGGTACCCGTCGCGGTTCACCCATCCCACTCCCAAATGACATGCCCACACTGTCCATCGTCTACAACTCAACTTGTCTAGCTCGTCTGCAACCCAACTCACCCAATTGAGTCACACACACTTAGGCACTTTGCCTTCCTAAGCACTCACCCATTCAGGCACCCAACTTGTGTTGCCTGACGTGCCTCCACCCAGTGACTTACCCACCGTCTCTTCTATAAGGTACATGCCCACCCGTTGCCTTTAACCGACGGTGAATCACCTTTAACATGACAAATTTTCACATAAATGAACATCCACCTCTGAGTCATCTTTAACTGAATGCTCCAACCTGACTCGCCTTTAATCAAACATGGGTGCCCATCGCACATCTCGGGCGCGCCCGCACACCTTTAACTGCAATCGTCAGTTTTTTGACTCTCTAGGGCTCTCACCAACTCGAGGCCCTAATAGTAGGGGTGGCACACCACCTCTATTACACTGCCCATGGCCCTTTGGAGCCGAGGTGGGGTGGCCACAACTTCGAAATGTTATTTTTCATTTTTTAACGTTTTTTTTTAATTTTTTAATTTTAATTTCAATTTTATAATTTTAATGTTTTAAAACAATTTCATTGTGTTTAAAAAAAAAAAAAAAAAAAAAAAAAAAAAAAAAATATATATATATATATATATATATATATATTATAGTTTTGTTTTTTGAATCGTAATTTTTCTTTTCAATTTCAATTTTTTTTGTTTTTCTTTTAATATTTTTTTTGTAAGTCAAACATTTCTATGCTACCATCCACACCATTCTTACTTATATGCTACCTGCACACTTCTTCCAAACTTTATGCACCTATCGTGCAACTCTTCCAATTTGTCGTGCAGCCCTACACACCTTACCTGAATCTTCCACCATTGTTGTATCCTTCCCAACTTTCATGCACTTTTCAACACCGCTGACCGAAACGTTGCAGCCATCGCAACTCCTCAACACATCTCAGCACCTCTGTTTATCTCTGCCTGATACTATCGTTTAGCCCTGCCTGATGTTGTCCTTCAACCCCACTAATGCTACCATTTAGCCTTTCCATGCCTATCGTTCAGCTTTGTCAATGTTATTGTTAAGCCTCGTCACGCCTATCTACAACAACCTTGGGTTTGAGCGACCCACGGGTATATCACAGCGAATCGCACGTAGGTCTGTGCCCGCCCATCCTACAATATTCGCGCCCAGAGAAATCCTAGACTTTGGCACTTCAAATATGCATAGTGATGCACCCTGCACCCTGTCTGCGTACCTTCACCTTGCCTCCTTTGCTCGTCCTCACTCTGCAATATTATGTTTTATTTTTCTTGGTCAAATGGTTGGTGCCTACTCCATCCACGTCATTCTTACTTATATGCTACCGCGTGGTCCCTTCACACGAACCGTCATGTCCTTTCACTTGCTTCCATGGGTTGTCTCTCCTCCATAACGTGCATCCGACCTCCATAATATTATATCATTATCCATCGTGTTGTTGTTTGTGTTGCTTGGGGAGTCATGGGTCGGCTCACCCATGCTATCCGCCAACTTGCCCATGTCATGGTGCCTGTTAGAGTCGGTCTAGTAGCCCTCCATCAGCGATCAAAGCTCTTTGCATTTGCATAAGTAGGTGTCTCATCAGTGTCATCTCATTGCATTCCATTAGGCATGCCATAACCCTGATGGAGGAGCTGGTGTCTTTATTCCCCTCTTGGCACTGCTGGATCAAGTTGTTTCAGTCAATAAACTCTTTCAAGGTTTCTTGTCTTGTCTTGAGGTCAAAAGTCCTAGGTCTAGGGTTTAGGTCCAATTTGTCTTTGAGGTCATGTCTTTAAAAGTCAATAAATGCCCAGCAGGCCAGAGGGATGACTATCAAAGTATTTCTTCAAAAGATTTCATCTTGTACAGCTAATTTTTACCTTGGATTTAAAAACCCTATTTTTAAAGACAAGGTCATTTTTTTCATTTTTGTAAAAGTTGTGAAAATTCAAAATTCTTTGAAAGTCAGCATACAGCCCTGGTCCCCTTTGCTAAGATTCCTCAGAAGCTATCCCTGCAAAAATTTTCAAGGAAAAGCATCAGTTCAACCAATTTCAGGACAAAAGGAAACCATAAAGTCAGCAGCATTTAAATTTTGAAAAAGTGTCAAGTTAAAAACATTAGAAAGAGGGTTTGAGGGGAAATTAATTTAAATCAAGCCTATAAAGCCCCTCTCTCCCTTCATTTGATCATCATTTGCCTCAAAGCAATAGTGAAGAGCGATTTGGAGAGAAATTGGGTGAAATTGTAAACAGAGCCCGCGCGCGACCTGTCAAGACCTGCGCGCGACATGTTGGGCAGGCGCGACGTGTCAGGGGGGTCTTATCAGTTAGGAAAATACACTGGCGCGACGTGTTGGGTGCGCGCGACCTGTCAAGACCATCTCGCGACGTGTTGGGAATTCATCCACAAAAAATTGCCTGTAAACTGCCAAACGATCCCAAAATTCTTCAAGATTGCAGAAACCGAAACCGACTATGAGCAAAGTGATGACTGTGAGTTAACACCAAAAGTTGAGGTACAAAGGAGGCCTCACAGGGGTGGTAAGAGTGGTCACCATGTGAGAGAGGAGCCCACCCCTTTGACCTATTTGCAGGCTTGTCCACTTGCAGTCACAGGTTTCCACCACCTCTCATGTTATGAATTTTGCGAGAGGATTTCTCAAATTCAGCACCATAGGGAATTGGTCCGCTTGTTTGTTTTGCATCTGCATGATGGGCATGTAAATCTTGCAGGGGTGGATTTTATATTGTCATCTGAAATTATTGCTCAAGCAACAGGGATACCCAATGTGGGAGAAGAGTGGAACAAGCGCAAACTATTGGACAGATTTCAGTATGAGCCCTACATTAAACCTGCCTACATGAGGTACATGACTGGTGTATTTCCTTTCAGATTTTTGAGGGATGAGTATGCTCCCTTGATGAGGCTCATTATGCGCTATTTCACCTGTGAGGGCAGATTTTCATGTTTGTATTCGTACCATATTCGCTTGTTGATGCATTTCACACGGGTACGGATGATGAACATACCATTTTTCATGTGCCGGAATATTGAGAAGATAGTGCCCTTGGTGCAGAGAGGGGCAAGCAGCCCATGATTGATGAGGGGCCATCAGGTGATCCAGGCATAGATGTTGTTGACCTTGATATCAGTTCTCCTAGCTTAGAGCCAAAGGAGATCATCCAGCACCTAAGGGCTGAAAATGACTCGTTGCAGCAAAGATTGGAAATGGAAAATTGGACAATCACCTACTTAGAGCAGCACAACAAGCAACTTGAAGATGAGCACACTCTTGATGAGTTGCGGAGGATCCATGAAGACCGCAACTTGGCTCGTAAGAGACCCGGTGATTTGGTACCCGTTGAGTGAGAGGCTATGCTTCTCCAGGTCAATGCTCATTTGGAGAGGTTGCTGGCCAAGGCCAACAAAGATAAGGACCTGCTCCGGAACATGAAGAACCACTATTGGGCCCGAATGCACGTATGCAAAGCAAGAATGAAGGTGCTCCAAAGACGGTTGGCCAAAGCACTAAAACGAAGGAAAAGGCCCGATCCCCTCCACATCTTGGCTGAGGCTTCCTTGAAGGAGCATGATGATAAATGACTTAACTCCATCACAAATTTCAAAAAAATTGAGCATTTTTGGTCACTTGTGAATTTTTAGGCAAAAAACAGGTTTTCTCCACCAACACGTCGCGCGCCGCGCGCGACCTTTTCGATGGGCAACTCCATTTCGGGAAAACTCAGCATTTTTGGATTTTTCATGCAAAGATACACCTGCTTAGCAATTACCAAGAGATTTCATCAAGTTTTGAGCCTCTAGAAAGTCAGAAAACAAGCAAAAAATGACTTTCTGCCACCTTTTTGACACATAGGAAGCAGTCTTGGGAGATTGCAATTTTGGAGGGGCAAATGGCCACCGAATTCAGAAATTCAACTTGGGTTGGAAAGTAGACATCTAGACCTTTCCAACAAGCCCACTTTTGCCTCATTTGGACACCTGGACGTGCCTCAAAAGCAGCTCCAAAGTCGCGTGACGTGTTCAGGATCAGGGCGCGACGTGTTGGGCAGTTTTCACAGAAATTCACCTACAGCTCCGCAAAACGCAATTTTGACTAGATTTGACTTTTTGGAGTAGATTTTGATCCTCCTTGTTTTAAATGATGTAATTTTATGATATTTTGATACTTATTTATCTCTTCTAGAAGATTCATTCATGAGATAGGCAAAAATTTAATGAATGAATTGGTTTCCTAGCTTATAGAGGCAAGTTGTTTTGACTGCCTAGTTTTTAGTGCTCAGTTTAGAATTGGTTGAAACAACTCCTAGGATAGTGAGCTCGACCCCTAGAGGTAAGGAAAGATGTTAGATTGCCTATATTATGTACTTTCTTGGTCATTTTCATGGTTGTACTTTTGAGGGAGAAAGCTTCTATTGTATTACTCATTGTATCTCTGCAATTTTGGCAAAGGAAGAAAGACCAGGGTTTTGCAGTCCTTTTTGGGATTCCTATGGTTACATGTATTGATGGTGTGTTTCTCTTTGTACTTGTAAGTTTTTTATGTGAATCATCTTCTTACTTTTTCTTCTGCAAATTAGGCAAATGAAGTGTTAAGGTAGAATTCATGGTTGCTATGCTCTACCTTTAAGTTTGCTTAATATCAATGTTTTCAGTTGTTTAAGGAGAATTCAAGGTGATTGCTTGCTCTCCTTAGCTCCTCACCAGTCATTCTCATCCATCCAAATCTTTCAAAGGCATAAATACAGTCTCCTACCTCGCCCCAAAGAACCCCCTGCGAAAACTGTGTCCAATCCCCGCACCCAAAATTGCCTTTCCCCGATTTTCCACCAAAAATCCTAAAACTTCCCAATTCAAACCTTTTTATCAGTTTACTAGCCTAAAATCAGTGTTTCCTTATTGGTTATCTCACCCGTTGAAGATATTTACCGAGATAGACCGGAGAGAGCCCTCTCTTGCCCCGTAGGGCTAGCTACGAGGCTAAGTGGTTTGATGTTGCCTTGGAGTTTACCTTTTTCAGCCTGAGGTGAAATTTCAAGCGCTAACATATTGGTGACCATACTGGGGAGAACAAACTTGTTTGTGAATTGATGTGTTGGTTTCATAAGTCTTAGACGGAGCCTGAAGTTATGCCAGGTAGCCTTTGAAACGCTTTTGCTTTGAATTAGCGGAAGTAGATAAACGCTGCTTCAGTCCATCTCCGTGAGCTTGTGAATACAACACTTCATTTGCATTTCACCCCAGTACATGTATCAAGTTCAGATCTGATTGTTGATGGTGGACAACGATCAGACACTTGAAAGGCTGAAATCATTCACCTGGCGACTCTAAATCATTTTCGAGATCAGATCCAAAGACTCCACTGGAGGATGATCCTGACCAGCAAAAACATGAAAGGACAATATGGACAGATCAGGTATTCAAGTTGGAATTTCATCCAAGACATTTTGTTCTTTGTCATAAATTATTTCTTCTCTTTTCCCAAGAATGTCAAGAAGGCTTTGCAAAGTATACTATGCTTGAGAAAAGATCCTTGGCCTGCAGTTGATTCTTTCCCTTTGAAGATTGTGAATACCAAAGATTTGCATACCTTTGAGCTTGATCAGTACCTTTCTTCTAAATCTTGTGATGACCATTTTCAAATTGATGAACCTTAAGAGACCAAGACTGATAATATACCAGCTGCACATACCCCTACACCTTGTAAAATTCCAGATCGGTATAAACCTCTTGTTTTACCTTCTGTTCTCCATGCTTTCCCCAAAAACTATGATCTATACTTGCCGAGGTTTGATGGTGAAAGTAAGAATGTCAACGCTGAGCAACATGTGCAGAATTTTGAGTCCTTTCTTGATCTTTTTGAAGTTGATGATGAAGATGTTAGTATAAGGCTTTTTGCTCTTTCTTTGCAAGCTAAAGTGAAGAGTTGGTTCAAAACCCTGCCTGATGCAAGCATTTCAGATTTCCAGAAGTTTGTCAAAGTTTTTCGCGACAGGTGGATGATTAGACAGAACCTTTTCTTGATTGTAGAAGAGTATAACCATCTGAAAAGATTGCCAGGGGAGACAGTACAACAATTTTCGGCCAGATTTAATCAAGTTTATTATTCGATGCCAGTTGATATAAGGCCTACTCCTAGATCGGCTCTCTTGCACTATCCAGGTGCCTTTGATCCAGAGATGGAGTTTCAGCTGAGAGAAAGGGATATTACAAAGCTTCATGAGATGCAAAACCGTGCAGTAAATGTAGAGGCGCATCTGCTGATCCGACGGGCAAGGTTGAAGGAAGAAGAGATGAAAAACATAGATCCGGAAAAATCGACATCTCTAGAGGTAAAGCTTGACATTTTGGTAAGTGCAGTGGAAAAGATGATGGACAAGATCAACGCAAGGAATGATTATGATGTTCAATCCCATGGCTTGTCGAATGAAGAAGAACAAATGGCTGATCCAAAACATTTTGTTTCTTATCCTAGTTGTCATAGATCTGATAATGATTGTTTTGTAGATCACCTTGGCGAAGAAAGCACTGTTGATATGACCTGCATGCTTGATGATATGTTTTATACTGATGATTTGCCTCAGTTTGATCAGTATGATGATGATTATGTTCTCCAAACAAAAGCTAATCTTGCAGAAAAATCAGCAACTAGTTTGTGGGAGGAGGAAGAAGTTCACTTACAACAGCTCGAGTACAATGATCAAAGGATGCATATCAGCTATGATATTGATGAGGAAAGTGCAGCAAAGTTTGAAGTAAGTGAAGGATCTTTGCCTTTTTATTTTGATTCATGTCAGTTCATCAGAGACAACTTCCATGCAATTAGAAATCAGCTGTCAACAAGTCTTGATCTAGACCATCTTGAAGGCAATAAAAATCTTGTTCCAGACTTCTCATATTCAGATTTGCAGCCCCCAAATGCCATTGGTTGTCAAGTTGCAGATGAAGGCATGGAAGCTAACATATTTGATCAAATGATAGAAGAAGGTTCCCTACCTTTCTGTTTTGAATCATTTCAGCTTTTGAAGGGAACTTTGCATAATACATCTTCAGTGAAGAATGAGCAGCATGTAGGCAATCATGTAATCACAATGGAACCAATAGAAAATGGGTTTCAGCAGTCTTTTCAAGTTTTTCATGATCCAATAGCTGATGTTTTGGATGAGGTTTGCAGTCAAAGTCTTTTTCCATTGATTACAGGTGAGCTTGAAACATGTGCAGATATGAATTTGATCCAGTAGCCAGTTTCTTTGTCATTTTCAGCAGAGGTCTCGTCACAAGGCTCAGATCAAAGTTTGCATTCATGGTATGAGGAAACGAGAAGTAATCTATTAGATGAGCTAAGTTCCAGTGTGCTTGAATTTCAAGATCCTTATGCAGTGTTTTTGGAGGTGGATAGAGAATTCATATCATTCTTCGGATCTATTCCCAAGTTGCCATTGGAGTTGCCTTTCAGTAGTTCTCTCTTGTTGTTCATAAGCGAGAACTTATGGAGAATTCAACCAGTAGATGGGATACTTACTTGCTTGCATTGGTTGTTTCATTTCACTTGATCAGGTGATGAATGAAACTGTTAGAGTAGGTTTTGATGAATAAGCTCCACTTTGAGCATCATTTCCAGTTTGTCGGTTGTGTTTAAGTATTGAGTCAGTTTTTAGTTGAGTGAGAGTCAATTTGTGTTGTCAAGTCATCGTTTTTCAGTCATGCATTTCAGCTTGAGTTTTTGACTCCATTGCCCAATGAATGAAGGCACTGTCTAGCTCTTCCAGAGATCTGTCGTTCTTGGCACCTCCAAGGAGCTACCATCCCCATTGGAGCCAATGTTAGAGTCGGTCTAGTAGCCCTCCATCAGCGATCAAAGCTCTTTGCATTTGCATAAGTAGGTGTTTCATCAGTGTCATCTCATTGCATTCCATTAGGCATGCCATAACCCTGATGGAGGATCTGGTGTCTTTATTCCCCTCTTGGCACTGCTGGATCAAGTTGTTTCAGTCAATAAACTCTTTCAAGGTTTCTTGTCTTGTCTTGAGGTCAAAAGTCCTAGGTCTAGGGTTTAGGTCCAATTTTTCTTTGAGTTCATGTCTTTAAAAGTCAATAAATGCCCAGCAGGCCAGAGGGATGACTATCAAAGTATTTCTATAAAAGATTTTATCTTGTACAGCTAATTTTTACCTTGGATTTAAAAACCCTGTTTCTAAAGACAAGGTCATTTTTTTCATTTTTGTAAAAGTTGTGAAAATTCAAAATTCTTTGAAAGTCAGCATACAGCCCTGGTCCCCTTTGCTAAGATTCCTCAGAAGCTATCCCTGCAAAAATTTTCAAGGAAAAGCATCAGTTCAACCAATTTCAGGACAAAAGGAAACCATAAAGTCAGCAGCATTTAAATTTTGAAAAAGTGTCAAGTTAAAAACATTAGAAAGAGGGTTTGAGGGGAAATTAATTTAAATCAAGCCTATAAATCCCCTCTCTCCCTTCATTTGATCATCATTTGCCTCAAAGCAATAGTGAAGAGCGATTTGGAGAGAAATTGGGTGAAATTGTAAACAGAGCCCGCGCGCGACCTGTCAAGACCTGCGCGCGACGTGTTGGGCAGGCGCGACGTGTCAGGGGGGTCTTAGCAGTTAGGAAAATACACTGGCGCGACGTGTTGGGTGCGCGCGACCTGTCAAGACTAGCTCGCGACGTGTTGGGAATTCATCCACAAAAAATTGCCTGTAAACTGCCAAACGATCCCAAAATTCTTCAAGATTGCAAAAACCGAAACCGACTATGAGCAAAGTGATGACCGTGAGTCAACACCAGAAGTTGAGGTACAAAGGAGGCCTCACAAGGGTGGTAAGAGTGGTCACCATGTGAGAGAGGAGCCCACCTCTTTGACCTATTTGCACGCTTGTCCACTTGCAGTCACATGTTTCCGCCACCTCTCATGTTATGAATTTTGCGAGAGGATTTCTCAAATTCAGCACCATAGGGAATTGGTCCGCTTGTTTTTTTTGCATCTGCATGAGGGGCATGTAAATCTTGGAGGGGTGGATTTTATATTGTCATCTGAAATTATTGCTCAAGCAACAGGGATACCCAATGTGGGAGAAGAGTGGAACAAGCGCAAACTATTGGACAGATTTCAGTATGAGCCCTACATTAAACCTACCTACATGAGGTACATGACTGGTGTATTTCCTTTCATATTTTTGAGGGATGAGTATGCTCCCTTGATGAGGCTCATTATGCACTATTTCACCTGTGAGGGCAGATTTTCATGTTTGTATTCGTACCATATTCGCTTGTTGATGCATTTCACACGGGTACGGATGATGAACATACCATTTTTCATGTGCCGGAATATTGAGAAGATGGTGCCCTTGGTGCAGAGAGGGGCAAGCAGCCCATGATCGATGAGGGGCCATCAGGTGATCCAGGCATAGATGTTGTTGACCTTGATATCAGTTCTCCTAGCCTATAGCCAAAGGAGATCATCCAGCACCTAAGGGCTGAAAATGACTCGTTGTAGCAAAGATTGGAAATGGAAAATTGGACAATCACCTACTTATAGGAGTGCAACAAGCAACTTGAAGATGAGCACACTCTTGATGAGTTGCGGAGGATCCATGAAGATCGCAACTTGGCTTGTAAGAGACCCGGTGATTTGGTACCCGTTGAGCGAGAGGCTATGCTTCTCTAGGTCAATGCTCATTTGGAGAGGTTGCTGGCCAAGGCCAACAAAGATAAGGACCTGCTCCGGAACATGAAGAACCACTATTGGGCCCGAATGCACGTATGCAAAGCAAGAATGAAGGTGCTCCAAAGACGGTTGGCCAAAGCACTAAAACGAAGGAAAAGGCCCGATCCCCTCCACATCTTGGCTCAGGCTTCCTTGAAGGAGCATGATACTAAATGACTTAACTCCAGCACAAATTTCAAAAAAAATTGAGCATTTTTGGTCACTTGTGAATTTTTAGGCAAAAAACAGGTTTTCTCCACCAACACGTCGCGCGCCGCGCGCGACCTTTTCGATGGGAAACTCCATTTCGGGAAAACTCAAAATTTTTGGATTTGTCATGCAAAGATACACCTGCTCAGAAATTACCAAGAGATTTCATCAAGTTTTGAGCCTCCAGAAGGTCAAAAAACAAGCAAAAAATGACTTTCTGCCACCTTTTTGACACACAGGAAGCAGTCTTGGGAGATTGCAATTTTGGAGGGGCAAATGGCCACCAAATTCAGAAATTCCACTTGGGTTGGCAAGAAGAAATCCAGACCTTTCCAACAAGCCCACTTTTTCCTCATTTGGACACCTGGAAGTGCCTCAAAAGTAGCCCCAAAGTCGCACGACGTGTTCAGGATCAGGGCGCGACGTGTTGGGCAGTTTTCACATAAATTCACCTACAGCTCAGCAAAACGCAGTTTTGACTGGATTTGACTTTTTGGAGTAGATTTTGATCATTCTTGTTTTAAATGATGTAATTTTATGATATTTTGATACTTATTTATCTCTTCTAGAAGATTCATTCATGAGATAGGCAAAAATTTAATGAATGAATTGGTTTCCTAGCTTATAGAGGCAAGTTGTTTTGACTGCCTAGTTTTTAGTGCTCAGTTTAGAATTGGTTGAAACAGTTCCTAGGATAGTGAGCTCGACCCCTAGAGGCAAGGAAAGATGTTAGATTGCCTATATTATGTACTTTCTTGGTCATTTTCATGGTTGGACTTTTGAGGGAGAAAGCTTCTATTGTATTACTCATTGTATCTCTGCAATTTTGGCAAAGGAAGAAAGACTAGGGTTTTGCAGTCCTTTTTGGGATTCCTGTGGTTACATGTATTGATGGTGTGTTTCTCTTTGTACTTGTAAGTTTGTTATGTGAATCATCTTCTTACTTTTTCTTCTGCAAATTAGGCAAATGAAGTGTTAAGGTAGAATTCATGGTTGCTATGCTCTACCTTTAAGTTTGCTTAATATCAATGTTTTCAGCTGTTTAAGGAGAATTCAAGGTGATTTCTTGCTCTCCTTAGCTCCTCACCAGTCATTCTCATCCATCCAAATCTTTCAAAGGCATCAATACAGTCTCCTACCTCGCCCCAAAGAACCCCCTGCGAAAACTGTGTCCAATCCCCGCACCCAAAATTGCCTTTCCCCGATTTTCCACCAAAAATCCTAAAACTTCCCAATTCAAACCTTTTTATTAGTTTAATATCCTAAAATCAGTGTTTCCTTATTGGTTATCTCACTCGTTGAAGATCTTTACCGAGATAGACCGGAGAGAGCCCTCTCCTGCCCCGTAGGGCTAGCTACGAGGTTAAGTGGTTTGATGTTGCCTTGGAGTTTACCTTTTTTAGCCTGAGGTGAAAATTCGAGTGCTAACGGTGCCCATCACAGTTCACCCATCGCACTCCCAAATGACATGCCCACACTATCCATCGTCTACAACTCAACTTGTCTAGCTCATCTGCAACCCGACTCACCCAATTGAGTCATACACAATTAGGCACTTTGCCTTCCTAGGCGCTTGCCCATTCAGGCGCCCAACTCGTGTTGCCTGACGTGCCTCCACCCAGTGACTTACCCACCGTCTCTTCTATAAGCTACATGCCCACCCGTTTCCTTTAACCGACGGTGAGTCACCTTTAACCTGACAAATTTTCACATAAATGAACATCCACCTCCGAGTCATCTTTAACTGAATGCTCCAACCCGACTCGCCTTTAATCAAACATGGGTGCCCATCACACATCTCGGGCAAACCCGCACACCTTTAACTGCAATCGTTCATTTTTTGACTCTTTAGGGCTCTCGCCAACTCGAGGCCCTAATAGTAGGGGTGTCACACCACCTCTACTACACTGCCCATGGCCCTTTGGAGCCGAGGCGGGGTGACCACAACTTCGAAATGTTATTTTTTTCATTTTTTAACGTTTTTTTTATTTTTTAATTTTAATTTCACTTTTATAATTGTAATGTTTTAAAACAATTTCATTGTGTTTTAAAAAGAAAAAAAAAAAAAAAATATATATATATATATATATATATATATATATATATATATATATATATAGATATAGATATAGTTTTGTGTTTTGAAACGTAATTTTTCTTTTCAATTTCAATTTTTTTTTTTTCTTTTAATATATTTTTTTTGTAAGTCAAACATTTCTATTAATTCTTCAAGATATTACATCATGATAGTCTCAAAATCAAAATTCCCTTATTCTCATTCCTACTAGACTTATTGGATAGGAGGTAATGGAAAAAACAAAAAGACAACAGTAAAACAAAACTAGATGACTTCATGCAAACTGCCCACAATAACTAAAATAGTCCCAAAACTCAAAAATGGCTAGCCAACATCACTAAACCTCAATGTTACCCAGATCAGGAGCATCTGACACATTTCTAGGAAGCAAAGGTTGGAGAAAAACCTCATGCACATGCACTTCCATATGTGCCAATGTTCCTTACAGATAGTCTTGCATTTCCTAAATCTACTTATGTTTGCGCTAAAGTGAAACTAGCCTATCCATTGTGTGCCACTAGTTATGTTGTAGATCATTCAAAAAGGCTATGAGCACGTTGCCTATCCATTGAGTGCCACTAGTTACATTGTAGATCATTCAAAAAGGCTATGAGCGCATTGTAGTCATCATGACAATCTTGATCCAATTGCTCCACCAATAATGTGACCTAATGCAACTGAGCTTCAATAGAGTCAAATAGGGGGGGGGGGGGGTCCACTCTAGCTAGAGAGTTAGCCTATTGTTGATCCACCTCCTCCCCAATATACTTATGTTCCACTAGATGCACTTCTCCCATACCTCAAAAAACAAAGGCACCCCTATGGGCACATCACCTTTGGCGTTACACCGCCCTCCTCTCGCCTCACTTTCCCAAAATAGTCGAGAGCTCACACCATGCAGGCCACCAAAGGATAGTGTCCCTATGAGTCCATCCCCCGAACCTGTAACTCGTAACTTCTAATTGAGCCCTAAACCTCCTCGACCCCAAACACAACCCCTACTCAACCACCTTACACATTGAGAACTGTTGAGCTTGAACGACCCATATAGACAACCCTAACCCGCTTTCCCACCCATAACATAAAATCCCCATTGTTAAAATACACTCAGGGTGACTACTAGAGTATTTTGGGTGAATGTTTCAAACCACAATAGACTGTGAGGAAACTAACATGCACACAAAGGTAACAAAACCAGCCAACTCCTATTTTTGTGTAATAAAACCATCAAGAGTAACCATAAACATCTACCTACACAGTAGTGAAATTGGGTGTCCCACAAGCCAGGTCGTGGTTGTCCCACTTTACGAAATCCTCACCAGACTCAAGCTGCTTTGAATTGCCACTTACCATTTCTAGCCAGAATGTTCTAGGGTCCCAAGTAGCTACACTCTGAACCATCACCAGAGCTAACAAAGCACTATACTACCTGCACGCATAACCACACTTAATAGCCTACAAAAAGGAGCAAGGAATGGCCTGAGAAGTAAGCCACACTACGCACTTAGAGAAATTACACCCACACAATCTCAGCCCTCATCTCTGTAACCCACAAATTAGCCCCACGACCAAATCAATGCCAGTTAAACACAAGAACCTCTCCAGAACCTTTTGGAGGCATGCGGCAAATGAAGCATTCTCATCATGCCTTAGTAGCATTAATGATGCGTGCTAGTGGGATTAATATCCTTGTCTTGGGTCGTCATTCATCCATCTACCACCCTCATCAAGGAAAATAAATTTTGATTTTAACATGTTCACAATGTTTTAATATTTTATTTATTTATTTTCCCCTTTTTTGCTAAATATTTTTTTTCCTAATTTTTTTTTAATGTTTTCTATTTTTTTTTAAATTATTTTTTTTTGTTTTCCAATATTTTTTTTAACAATTTTTTATTTTATTTTATTATTTTTATTTTTTTGTTAAACCTGTTTTACTTCCTTTTTTGTTATTATTACACTTAAAATTTTATGTGAACATTAGTTTTGAAAAAAAAAACTTCAAATGTTATCATCTTTGGACATAAAATTCATAAAAAAATCATTAAATTTGTTATTTTTTCAACCTTTTTTATTTAATTTATTTCATAAAAATCATTAATTTAACATGTTATTTTTAGCGAAAAAGGTCCCGAAAAACGTATTTTTTTAATTATATCTATATGTAAAATGTGTTTTTTTTTCCAGGTATTTAAAATATTACTTTTTAATGAAAAATATTTTATGTGTATTGAAGTATTAATTAACGATATATAATATATATATAATCCGAACTTCAAAATATTAATTTCATTACTTTTTTTAAACTATGAGAAAAATAAAAATAAAAAATATTATAAAAAAAACATTCCAAAGAAAAACAAAAGACACAAGCTTGAAAAACTCTTAAAAAGCAAGCATGACAAAATTATTGATCAAACGAGAACTATTACCTCAAAACGACTAGCCAAAAAACATGGAAAAACAACCTGAAAACGAAAAGTGTTGATTCTACATCACCACTTTTTTTTCTTTTCTTTTTTTGGGGTAACTATTAAACATTTTTTTAAAAACGACAGTAAAATCCAATAAAAGCCAATTTTTTTAGTGCAAAAAACACCGTGAAAAATGAAAAATCTTGACGCTAGAATAATGCCTTTTTTTCGAGGTAAATTTTCAAAATTATTAGCAATGGCATTAAAGACGAAATATCATGACCCCAAAAAACCTTAAAATTCCAACAATTTTCAGGCATGGATTAAAGATAAAATATCATGTCTCTGAAAAGCCTCAAAATTACAAAAAACAATTTTCAGCTATGATGTTAAAGATAAAATATTTATAATTGTTTTCAACCATAACCTTAAAGATAAAATATCATGACTTATAAAACCTTAAAATTTTGACAATTTTTCAACCATGGAATTAAAACCAAATATCACAAGTACAAAAAACCTTAGGTTTTCAATATATTTCAACCATGACATCATGGAAAAATTATATGAGTAATTTTTTTTAAAATGAACACCTAAACGAAAAAGTCATTATACCAAGAGTATTTTTTTTTTTAAATGCTAAAAGTATAGATATCTTAGAATCTTAGCCTAAGGAAACTTGACACATTGCAGCAAAAATTTAAAAATCAACCATCAAATTGACATGTAGTATAGGAAAACGTGACCTATTGCAATGAAATTTTAAAAATCAACCATGAAATTAACACACTGAGGGGGCAGACTTTATCAATTATAACGAAAAATTTAAAATCAACTATTAAATTACTAGTTGAGGATAAAAATTAGCCATGAAATTGACATGTAGTGTAGGCAAACACGACCTGTTGCAATGAAATATTAAAAATCAACCATGAAATTGACACACCGTGGGGGCATACTTGATTAATTATAACAAAAACTTTAAAATCAATTATACAAGTCAAGGATTGACATGGACCCTGCAAAAAAAAAAAAAAAATACAATTAAAAAAACAAAAATTAAATATTGAAAAAAATTAAAAGTAAAACAAAAAGTTTTAAAAAATAATATCTAATAAATAAAAATATATTTAAAAAAAAAAAAAAATACAAAAAATGACAAAAAGAAAAATCAAACATAAACAAATATATACAAAATATCTTCGGGAGAAATCACAAAGTAGTTTTTAGGGTCAACGAATTTCAAACCATGTAAGGTCCCGCCTTACCAACCATCAATAATACAGAGAAGTAGAGGTCACATTAATCACTAATACTCAATTATTTTTTTATTTTTTAGCAACTTTACTATCTTAGTTATCATGTAATCATGTTCCTTCATCTATTTCAATATAAGAATATCACATAAGAATTTAGGGATAACTTTCCCTTTAAACCAATTCCAAAACAAATTTCCTCTCAAGTTTAAAATATTATAGCATGTGCTCTTTTCATACTTATACATGAGCTCTAGGTAAGGTTGTAAATAAATTCTACCATAATGCCATGTGCGAACGTTAAACTCGATCAACCTATTTGATTTCCTAGATTATGCTAAATAAGCTCCACTTATTGACTCTTGATATCAAGACCAAAAAAGTATCATGCTTCTATTACAAAAATAACATAAAAGTGTATGAGTATTAACCTACCTATAGCGAGGTAACTGAGGGAATAATATGCATCTCTTCATTAGTAAATCTAATAAATATGATATGTTTGTGAAATGGAATCACAAATATATTGGTCCAACAAAATTTCCAAATTCATCAATTAAAAAATCACAATCCCAGTTATTAAGGAAATGCTTCAATCATTAGAATTGTATGATGAATGTTGCATCAAGAGAAACTACTATTACCAATTCATAAGCATATTATTCTTCAAAAAATTCCAATTAAAACAATGGACTTACATAAATTAGGCACAAATAGTTGTTTTCTACAGTCATTGAAGCGTAATATTACACCCATGAATACATGCAACTAAACCAAACTTATTATGCTCACTTTCACAAGTAATTAAATCCTACAGAATTTATCACTTTAAAATTATTTCCAACAACAACCCCTTTTTTTCATGATAGTTTTAGATGTTAAAAGAAACAATTCCCCTACTAAAACTTTCTCTATTCACTTCAGAAACATTATTAAACTCATTTTCACATTCATACAAAAATTTGCGGACGTATGAATCTATATATATTGAAATTTCTAGTGCATAAAAGATACAATCATTAAAGACATTTAATCTAATGATTCATGTGCATAAAAGCTACAACCATTGAGGCCATTTGACAGACACTTTGCAAACATGCAATCTATAGCCATTGAGGTATTTTGACAAACACTTTGCAAGCTTGCAATCTACAACCATTGAGGCATTTTGTCCAACACTTTGCAAGAATGAATTTGAGATTTTTCTCCAACCTATCTAACTCATGAAATTCATAAATTGAAATTGCAATGTTGGCATCTTAAAACGGGAACTATATAATCTTAATATTTCACCAAAAACTTTACAATAGGAAAACATAGTTGGCATTAACAATAAAAAAAATTGCCCATATTTATGATTTAGGTTCTGAAAAGCATTTTTTTTTATCACATTGGGGGTTATAGGTTCAAATGGTATGGATACCCCATGATGTTTTCTTGAATTATTATGAAACCACCCATGGATGCAAGTTTTTTAAACTAGAAAATCTTCTAACTCTTGGAATCTCATTTACAGATTTTGTCAAACAAATGGCATGCAAGCTTGAATCTACAGCCATGCATAACAAATAGAAATAGAGAATTAATCTATAATTAATTATGAATTGTGTAATGATTTTCCAAACCATTTCATCTACTGTAAGTGAATTGAAGGGTTTTAAGATTCATCAAGCATTATTTTAGCTCAAGCATTCCTACAAACACATGGCAAACATCCTCAGCTATTGTAATACATATAAAGAGATTCTCCAAAATAAAAGTTAAGCAGTGATGATTCTTTTAATGCATTATGTGTGCTTACTTGTTATCTACATTTGCAAATATTGCATGCACATAATGATTGATATTACCTCAAGTATTTTCTTTGAAACTCTTCGTTGCCATTATTTATGCATTTTTATTTTAAGGGTTGATCGAGTGATTCCTCCAAGTATACTTTGGATGTGTGTCAATTTCCTTATTTTTCCTGTACGCTACAAGCTATCACTTATTCATGCATAATCATTTGCATATATAGTAAAAATAATATCATTTCCCGTTCATGGATTTTTCCAAACACTTTGAAACATATCCTGAAACCATTTCTAAAACATGTATCTAATTATCAATTTGAATTAAAATGAAACAGCCCCATAACTCATGAAAATCTTACCCAAATCCTTTGGAAATTCATTATTACAATTAACTTCAATAATATTTGGGCTTCCTTTCTCAAATGCTACCATACCAAGGTTAGTACCATAAATTACACCAATAATAATTCCAATCTTTAGATCTAAACATCCATATATATAGATCGATCTTAGTCTTCATTTTTAACTAGCTAATAAGATTCTAGATAACATAAGAATAAACCAAATTAGATTCTTACAACAATTTAATTTTCTATTTTTCTTTTTCTTTTATGTTGATGTTACACTAAAATTTCAGGACAAATAAATTTATACCTGATCAGATGTGTAACTCCAATTTCTGAGAATATGATCTATCTCTGATTCGTTAACCAACTCATTTGAACCCTCTGATTTTCCACCCAACCATATCCATGGAGACTTTCTCCCACTTGAAACCCCAAGTTGTAAGAGCTCACAAGCAGTACCAAAATACAACAACGGAAAGATATACAAGGCAAATTGAGGAAGCTAAGTTTCACTTCCTCTCAATACTACTCATGGTCAACTCCATTGGGTAGAGCTACTTAGAAATTTATATTAGCATTTGGCTATCCTCCAAGTCTCTCCCTTTCACAATTTTTTTTTTTAAATCTATCAAACTCTTGGTATCATATTGCACCTCCCCAATGTAAGAATATATGAGACACATATATAGGAGGAGCAAAAAAATATTGTCATAAAGGAGGAGTAATATGCATGTCTTGTATTCCATTTAGAGGAGTGTAACTCATGCCATTAAGGATATGTATGCATGCCTTAGTTAATGATGCAGGAGCATCAAGACCCTTTTTCCATTTGTAAATATGGGGTGTGATAATTTTAATATTTTATTTAATTAATTTGAATAAAATAGGAGAAGGTGAGGATTTTGTAAATATCCTTTTATTAATAAAAGGATATGAGAGAAATTAGTTTTTAGATTATTTAGAATTAATGATGGAGCCTAAGTTGGAATTAGTTTCTAAGTCTTAGGGATAAGAATCTATCTCAATGGGATGTTGAGAGATTTAGGGGTTGTTGAGGAATTGAAGGGATAAAACATTAAATTAGATTACTTTTAAAATTGTACAAATAAGAGGGGGTTTTGAGAGAAAAAAAGACATTGAGATAGAATAGAATAGGGAGAGAAGTAGGAGACAGGGTTTTCCTATATATCTATGTACAGCTCAAAGGGCCACATAATTTTAATATCTGGCCATGAATGAGGTTTTTTTGAAATTGTTGGTTTCATATATATCAGTATAGAATTTGACTTTGAGCTTATGTACATTGTTGAATTCGCTTTTGGTTGAATTGGTTTGATTTTTGTAAAAACTTGGTAAGGTGATTCTGTTCATGGGTGAATAAATCGACATCGATATTGCAGAAATTAATTGAATAAAGAATCGATTTTAAGTCATGCTTTGTGCTGAAAGAATGTTTGGATTTTTATAAGCATATAGAAAGAAAATAGAATTCAGTTAAATCGATTCATGCTGGAATGAAACTAAAATTGTATTGTTGAAGAAAACGCAGGAAAGAAAAGATCGATCAGTCTTGTGAAGGCTGGATCGAATATCAGCAGTGTATGAGGAAGCGTGCAAGGGAATTGTGCATCGATCAACATATGCTGAAAGGAAATGTACAGTTTGACAGCACTGACAGAATGTTGTTCACATAAATTTATCGAATAGTAAGTTCCATTTCAACGCTGGGAAGTTTCAACGAGGAGCAGAGTTGGGGAAAAACGCACAATTCAACGTCAGTGGCATTCAGAATGTGTAGGGAAAATGGAATTTCTCTAAAAATGCGGAGGTCATTACACAGCAAAGTAAGATTCTCAGTGAAGGTGAATGCAATTTGTGAAAGCGCATTCCATAATTTGGTCAGAACCATGTTGCGATGGTCGATTGGGAAGGTATGTTAATTACGTGGTTATTTGTATCATGATGGTTGTGTTGATAGGCATCCAGAGTCATATTTTAATTTGACTACATATATACCAATAAGTAATTGAGCAGATCCGTAGTATTGCTGGTATTATGACCTGAATTGTACTGAATCAGTGGGTGAGGGGAGGCACTAAGATGTATTTACAGATATAGAAATCAGTGGTAGCACAAACGAACCAACAAGAAATCGATTTGAAATTTACCTGAGCAAAAAAAATCTAATCCTGACTGACTGTTTAAAGTGATGGCGCAATTGAAAGTGCGGAATGTTATAACGGTAAGCACGTTGATGTAAGTTCTTTGAGCGATGTTATTCAAATAGTTCGATTGCTGAAACCCAGAATCTAAAGGCGCAGTCCAGAACGAGTTGGATGAAATGAAAACTTCGAGCAGTTTGTTGTTTGATATAGCAAACATATGAGAATTAACCATTGGGGTTTAAAAGGTAAGGGCGTACTCTTCAATTGAATCCAGCCATAATGCCAATGACTTGTGTAAACATGAGAAATTGTAGTGTATTGAGTTAATTCCTAATCTCAAGAATTCATATACAGAATGAAGACCATTATGCAATGAAACTGAACTCTGGATGTCTTGAATATGAGTTAGAACGCTGGTACAAAAACAGTCAAGTCCGAGTCTTATTTAGACGTAGTATCATTTGTCCATGAGTGCATTTGTTTGGTTGAAATTTGGTTTTGATATGAAATTTGAAAAGGTGCATGTACAAGATTTGGTTGAAAATGTGTAAGCTTGAATTGAAATGCAGATTCAGGTTATGGGATGATGGGTATAAGCCCATGTGAATGTTGGCATTGATATGGTTTTTTTTCAAAATCATTTGAATATTATTTAAAGGTTTCAAAAGTAATGAAATTGCTTGAAGGTGAGTGGATGCAGATTGATATTATATGAGATGGTGTTGAATCATGGAAAGCTTCCGCATGTTGAAATAGGAAAGAGTGAATTTGCCAGTGATTGATGTTTTAATTTGGGAATTTGATGAGTATGCATTCTTTTATGCATGATTATTTGAAGATCCTGGGTATTGCAGGCATATCCCTGCGTCAATTTTTGGTATCAGAGCTTGGCTCTGTTGAATTGAAAAATGCTTATTTTTTGAATGAGAACAAGAAGGTTTGTTGAACTGAAATGTATTTTTGAATGTGTGATGAATGATGAAGATCAGATTTTAAATCTGATATGCAGCATATAAATTGCAAGTGAACAGAATGCAGGTAAAGGAGATCAGATTCTAATCTAAAAGTCAAGCAACCAGAGTACAGCTGGGAGAACGGAGAGTGGAAATTCACTTGGATCGTGCAGGTATTGTGTTTGGTTAATTTTGATTTGAGTTTTACTGACAAAGAAATGGATTGAGGATTGATGGTTGCAGCAATGAAGAAACTCAACAAAGAAGGAATTATTGCCGACAGCTGAAGTTTGCCAGATAAAGCCAGAAGATTGGAAGAGAGGATCAGATTTTAAAATCTGATTGACAGTAGATGAATATCGAGAAATTGTGCAAAAGAAGCATAAAGATTTGTTGAAACAGATTTGTAGGAGTGGTGAGATTCTGAAGGTAATTGAAGTGTAGGTGAATGAAAGGACAAGATCAGACGAGATCTTGGAGGTAAGATGTTATGCTTTTATTTGGAATATTGTAGTCTTTGCATTGAAGTATTATTGCAACTCCCAAAAGGCAATGTGATTAGAATTGCTAACAAATAAAGGAAGCTGGTGAAAGTTTTTAAGTGAAAACAAGATGTGGCAGAACCTTGAGGAATTCCAATAGAGATTAGATAAGGAGGAAAGTTGTGCATAGGTAGATGAGTTGAAGCCCAGGAAGAGCAAAGAGAAGTGCTCAAAGGAGGTTCCATAGATAGAGAACCAATTGCTTGCCAAAAGACTGAGTGAGGAGAGCTTGGTGAGGTAAGTGGCGGCAAGACAAGACTTGCTGCTGAAGAGGCTTTAGTGCAACTCATAGTAAAGTGAGTGAGAAACTCATAGAGGTGGAAAGGATGATGACTAGTGACAGTCGTAACAGAGGTTCTGAAATAAACCACAACAGAGGAAAAAAGGAGAAGGATGCCAAGGCAATTGGCATACAGAGACAGTTAAGCAAAGAGGAATATGAGAGGGAGAAGGCTGAGACAGCAGTTCAGCTTGAGGTGTTAATGGAGATGTTGCAAAGAAATGAGGAAGACCAGAAGCATGGTTATGTCATAAGAAAGAAGCTGAAGTGGCAGAGGCTACAATAGAAGAGGAATCATCAGGTGAATATGCAGTTGGTGAAGGAACTAAGGGAACTTGAACAGGTTATTGATGCCAAACAGAGGATAGAGAAGCTCGAAAAAGTTGAGCTACAACAAAAAGAAGATGTTGAAGTTTCGATATGTTACCCAGAGAGTGGACCATTACTTTTTGAAAGTGATGAAGAGCTAGAGGAGTTGAATCATATGAATGATTCGAAGCAACCCGAGAATGTGATGAATGAAGCATCAAACAAGACCGTAATGTCTTGTGATTTTAAAACTAATGATTTGTGTATGATTGCAGGTTTGGAAGAACATCTACTGAAGGATGTTAAGGAAGATTTAGCAGAAGAAAGACCATATGAGGAAATGGAAGATCGTGTAAAATTTCCAAAGTCTACTCCAAGTAAAATAATTTAGTTATATAGAGAATTAGACTTTCAAAGGAGGAAATTAGAAGAACAGAGGATGAATTTCCAGGATAGATTGCTGAAGAAGGATAACAAAGCGGTTGTCATAAATAATAATCAAAAAGAAATTGTAGATAGTGAGCAAAGGAATGTTGCAGAGGGAAAGGAAGTTTGGGAGGCCGCAACATTTATAGTAGCAGCAGCAGAAAAGGTGCAAAACAGCAATAAGGGTGAAAAGGAAGCAATCAAAACAAGTGAAGAACAAGCAAGAATGAGAGTTCAGCGATCAAGAAATGAAAACAATCAGCAGACAGAGGACATACTAGACAGAGAAATTGAGTTGATAAGAAGGTTAATGATAAAAACATCCCAGAGAAAGACAGTAGCAAGAAAGAAAAGGAATGACAACAAGAGGAAGATAGTAGCAGACTTGGAAGGCATAGCAAGTGGAGCACTACAACACAAAATATGGAAACCTGGAAGACAACAGCAGATAACAACAACAGTAAATCAATTGACAAGCAAGGACATATTACAAAATAAAATTTGGGATCCAGGAGGAAATAATTATCCAGACTTATGACCAGGTGGTCATGAATTTTCTTACATGGGGAGTCTGATGCAGGAGCATGAAGACCCTTTTTCCATTTGTAAATATGGGGTGTGATAATTTTAATATTTTATTTAATTAATTTGAATAAAATAGGAGAAGGTGAGGATTTTGTAAATATCCTTTTATTAATAAAAGGATATGAGAGAAATTATTTTTAGATTATTTAGAATTAATGATGGAGCCTAAGTTGGAATTAGTTTCTAAGTCTTAGGGATAAGAATCTATCTCTATCGGATGTTGAGAGATTTAGGGGTTGTTGAGGAATTGAAGGGATAAATCATTAAATTAGATTACTTTTAAAATTGAATAAATAAGAGGGGGTTTTGAGAGAAAAAAAAACATTGAGATAGAATAGAATAGGGAGAGAAGTAGGAGACAGGGTTTTCCTATATATCTATGTACAGCTGAAAGGGCCACGGAATTTTAATATCTGGCCATGAATGAGGTTTTCTTGAAATTGTTGGTTTCATATATATCAGTATAGAATTTGACTTTGAGCTTATGTACATTGTTGAATTTGCTTTTGGTTGAATTGGTTTGATTTTTGTAAAAACTTGGTAAGGTGATTTTGTTCATGGGTGAATAAATCGACATCGGTATTGCAGAAATTAATTGAATAAAGAATCGATTTTAAGTCATGCTTTGTGCTGAAAGAATGTTTGGATTTTTATAAGAATATAGAAAGAAACTAGAATTCAGTTAAATCCATTCATGCTGGAATGAAACTAAAATTGTATTGTTGAAGAAAACGCAGGAAAGAAAATATCGATCAGTCTTGTGAAGGCTGGATCGAATATCAGTGTATGAGAAAGCGTGCAAGGGAATTATGCATCGATCAACATATGCCGAAAGGAAATGTACAGTTTGACAGCACTGACAGAATGTTGTTCACATAAATTTATCGAATAGTAAGTTCCATTTCAATGCTGGGAAGTTTCAACGAGGAGCAGAGTTGGGGAAAAACGCACAATTCAACGTCAGCGGCATTCAGAATGTGTAGGGAAAATGGAATTGCTCTAAAAATGCGGAGGTCATTACACAGCAAAGTAAGATTCTCAGCGAAGGTGAATGCAATTTGTGAAAGCGCATTCCATAATTTGGTCAGAACCACGTTGCAATGGTCGATTGGGAAGGTATGTTAATTACGTGGTTATTTGTATCATGATGGTTGTGTTGATAGGCGTCCAGAGTCATATTTTAAGTTGACTACATATATACCAATAAGTAATTGAGCAGATCCGTAGTATTGCTGGTATTATGACCTGAATTGTACTGAAGCAGTGGCTGAGGGGAGGCGCTGAGATGTATTTACAGATATAGAAATCAGTGGTAGCGCAAAAGAACCAACAAGAAATCGATTTGAAATTGACCTGAGCAGAAACAATCTAATCCTGACTGAATGTTTAAAGTGATGGCGCAATTGAAAGTGTGGAATGTTATAACGGTAAGCATGTTGATGTAAGTTCTTTGAGCGATGTTATTCAAATAGTTCGATTGTTGAAACCCAGAATCTAAAGGCGCAGTCCAGAATGAGTTGGATGAAATGAAAACTTCGAGCAGTTTGTTGTTTGATATAGCAAACATATGAGAATTAAGCATTGGGGTTTAAAAGGTAAGGGCGTACTCTTCAATTGAATCCAGCCATAATGCCAATGACTTTTGTAAACATGAGAAATTGCAGTGTATTGAGTTAATTCCTAATCTCAAGAATTCATATACAGAATGAAGACCATTATGCAACGAAACTGAACTCTGGATGTCTTGAATATGAGTTAGAACGCTGGTATAAAAACGGTCAAGTCCGAGTCTTATTTAGACGTAGTATCATTTGTCCATGAGCACATTTGTTTGGTTGAAATTTGGTTCTGATATGAAATTTGAAAAGGTGCATGTACAAGATTTGGTTGAAAACGTGTAAGCTTGAATTGAAATGCAGATTCAGGTTATGGGATGATGGGTATAAGCCCATGTGAATGTTGGCATTGATATGGTTTTTTTTCAAAATCATTTGAATATTTTTTAAAGGTTTCAAAAGTAATGAAATTGCTTGAAGGTGAGTGGATGCAGATTGATATTATATAAGATGGTGTTGAATGACGGAAAGCTTCCGCATGTTGAAATGGGAAAGAGTGAATTTGCCAGTGATTGATGTTTTAATTTGGGAATTTGATGAGTATGCATTCTTTTATGCATGATTATTTGAAGATCCTGGGTACTGCAGGCATAGCCCTGCGTCAGTTAAGGAGAGTGTAACATATGCATTAAAGAGAACATAAGAGGAATATTTTATAACATTTCCTTAATGATTGTAAGAGGAATATGTCATTCTTTGATGACTGCATAAAATAGAGTGTAATGTATTATTAAAAGAGAAAGAGAGTTACATAGAGCCATGAGAGTCATCAAGCAGGGAGAGGTGTGAAGTGATTGAGGATATGGAGGAGACTTGTAATTCCCTTTTAATAATAATACCAAAGTCTCATAAAAGATAATAGTAATTTTAATAATATTAATAATATTGAGGATTAAGTCGAGATTGAACTATTAAGATTCTTTAATGATAAGTTAAGTGATTTTCCTTCAACTAGACTTGATTACCCATTTATTGAAGGTGACTTACTATTTGTGGAAAGTTATACTTGAGTTGCTAGACATGACTTTATACTTTTAGAAAGTCACTCCAAAATTGTCAGAAATGATATTTTATTAAGGAAATTCATCCCTGAGCTGCCCATGAGTGGTATTTTTCTTCCTAACAATAGAGATTGTGCATCCCTACTACATTCATCTTCGTGCCTTAGTAGATTGAAGATTTTGCGCTTTGAACTACTCCAATGATTCCAAGATTCCACACCTTGATCTTTTAAATATCTAGGACTTTGTGTACCAATCATTTTATTATAAATCCAAGACTCCATGTCTTTATATTTCATGAATTTAGGACTCCGTGCCCTAATCCTTTTATTATAGATCTAAGACTTAATTTATTTATCTTTTATAGATTTAGGACTCCATGCCATAGTTTCCATGGCTTCTCATCTACTCTACTTTGAAACTTTCCGCTTCACCTTAAGGTATTGATTGTGAGCTCATACCCATCTAATGGTTCGTTGGTAAGGTCTAGTTCCAAGAACAAGAATTGTGCATGACTTCTGCAGTCATTATAGTTTTGAAGAAATGACTTCCATAGTCATTTATAATTTTAACATCCTTGTTTTAAAATAACCATGTCCCCTATCACATCCTACTTAATACAAGATTAAACATATATAATCATAAAAATCATGTATCATGACTTCCACAATCATTTATAATTTGAGCATCCTTGTTTGCAAATAACCAGGTCCCCTACCACATCCTGCTTAATACAAGATTAAGCATATATAATCATACAAATAATGTATCATCCATAAATCATAATTAACCATATGTTCCACATAACCATGATCATCCATGGATCTATGTGTCTCAATCTTAGATCACCATCCATGTCATACACCTATGTCCAAACTAGGATACCAAAAGAGAAAACATCGATAATATGCTCTTAACCAAAATCAGTTCTTATACACACAACCATAGATATTATCATAAGCACACAACAACTAGGTGACCCAAACCAGGTCTATAGCATATAAGAATGTGCATAAGTCTGTCATGCATAATATTATATCATTACATAAAAATCACCCTCTCTAAGTGTCACAAAACTAACATTGCCAAAGTGGGACACTACATACTCCCCTTCTTGAATTAAACTTGGCACATACACTACAATTCATATTGTATCAAACAAGCATATAATTAAGCATATTATATCTAGGTACTGTTATTTGTAAATGATACGACAATGATCTCATATTGCAAATGCTTGTCCTTTCCTTATCTAATGCATTAAGAATCCAATAATCTTTCATGTGTCATTCTCTTAGGTTTCTACAGAAAAATTGAGCTTTCCAACTCACAAACAACTCCCACATTAGTTGTATAAATGAGAATGATGGTCTATTTCATCTCACAATCAAATTTGCATACAAAAAGCGCAAAATCATCCACATACAATTTCCATTCAAACTATGCAACAAAACACGTCATATATATAACCCACTCTAACATCCCACTTGATTTATGTCTTCTCAATCCAATTTTTCCCTTTTTCATTCCATAATGCACCATTGGAATCAAAATCTTTAGGATCAAACTACAATGTTTTTCCTAAATGTTTACTCTTTAGGAAAAATCACAATTTGAGGTTCAAGACATAATTTTTTTTTAACTAACAAGCTAAGGTTCCATACAATCCTCATTGACGCACTTTTTTATTATAGATTATTCCTTGAATTCCCATAATCCTCATTATTATTCACTTCTCTTACTTGATAATCAATTATGGATGACTCAGTTAGAAGATATTCGTTCCAAAAACAATTAAAGATATCTTTTTGAAAGTGGCTTGTAATCAAGAACAACTTTCGTAATTATAAAAATACGATATATATATATATATATATATATAGAGAGAGAGAGAGAGAGAGAGAGAGAGATTATTGAATCTATCTCCACCCAGACCACCCTCTCCGTCGTTGACGTGAGCTCGAGTGGCTTCTTGGGAGGCTTTCATCGTAGGGAATGCAACACAACCATCGACAGCTTATCCAAGGAGGCGGCGCTCAGGGACAACACTAGCTGGTTAATCATGGAGGAAAGGGACGACAGTTGTTATCAGTACTACCATAGGCCGTTCATAGAGCTGGAAACATGACAGCTCTACAGAAATGAAACTTTTGCAATTTTGCATTTTTGTTTTTTGAACAGTAGTCGACAGTCATATGTAAATATTCACTTCTTACATTTTATCAGTATATACAGTTACAGAGCTCTCTGCATAGAGCAGTACATATATTTATAGACTCTCTATGTAGTTTCCAAAAGCCTTAATTGGCGAACACAGTTTCGACTGGGCAAGAAGCACAGGCTATGCCTGAATATTGTATATGCTATGCATCTGCAAAATGTAGTTTCTTTATTAATAAAGAAAGTGTGACCTTTTCCACGAGAAAAAAAAAAACTAAATAAAAAATTGTTGAATCTATCTTGATAATTATAATTCAACTTGTTTTCCCACTATAAAATAACTCATGATTTCTATTCAATAATTAATCGATTCATTTGGTTTCAGATCTTATTCCTTACTATTAATACATACAAAAAAGAACAAGCTATGAAAACCATAAATTTCTCAAACTATGAAGAATCTTGTTGATTTTAAATAAGATTTAGACTATCATAAAGGAATTTCTAGCCTAAAGTTTTTTTTTGTTTTTTAATACCTGTCAAAATATTACAACCTTTTGCAAAACTACTAACTACTCATACAATTATACATCCAATCACAAAATTCCTAAATCCATCAATCTCTTCTATTCCACATATAATACAATCATCTTAGGCTTCTAAATCACGTAAGAATTTAATTCATCAAAATGTGATCTCACTCTCCTTCAACTTCTCCCTCAATAAATATCACAAGCTCATATTCTTGTAAAACAAGAACTAAACTAAGCTTTTCATTAATTATATACCTTTTTCTTTAAGTTCAAATAGAACAAAGCTCTCACCATGGAAAACATTTGTCTTCTAAACATGTTATTCTCTTAACAATTTATAAGTTAATCAAATCCTAAGAAAGTAGTTCATCAAGTTCATAAAAAATATGAATTTTGACTTGATTGCCTAACTAACAATAGTTTAGAGCAGTTCATGAGTTCAATCATCGTAATTTCTCTAATTTATTTCGTTAAATAGAATTCAACCGATATGCAATTGACAAAATCATTAAAGAGACTATTATGGCTTTCCTAGACCTAATTTGTCTTAAGCCAATAGACATTTCATCAAATTATCACAATAATCTTTTTCTACATTTCAAGCATTTGAAAATAAATTTAATTCTACCTACATACAAAATAATTACAATACTAGAGGATAGATACATAGTTCACAGTTGACTCCATATACCAAAATCAATTATTCCAAACATTCTAAACCACTTAATGGTGTTCACTATACCAATCTTAATATCTTAATTTGTAATAAAAGAAAATTACTGGATTTAAATCTCAAGCAAATTCATGTTATGAATTTCTATCAATTTAACTTTAATTACACATAATCAACCCTCCTTAATCATGTCTATGAGATTCCATCAAAATATTTTTGTTCATTCTAACCAAAAGAATTACTTCGCTCATAGATATATGTTAGTATGGATTCCACACCCATACATTAGCTCATAGATATATGCTAGTATGGATTCCACACCCATACATTAACTCATAGATATATGATAGTATGGATTCCACACCCATACATAACTTAAAGAAAACATAATCTTCAAGTGTTCCTTAAATTGGCTTCCACAACCCTTCATGCATCAATGATTTAAGCCTCTTGTTTATTAGGAAGGTCATACCACAACCTACTATTTGAGTAATTTTAAGTTATTTTATGCTACAAAAAATCATGTCAAGGAAATCATATAAATTTAATTCTTAACCATTAATAATATATTCCCAAATCATATTTTAACACATTAAATTAATCCACATACATTACTCATGAAGCTACATTCATAGTTAAAAGTGACATCCTTCAAAGTAACTTTTGTTAAGTTTCCATTAGTGTAGATAAGAAAAGATTCAAAATTAACATAATGAACTCAAGCATCACATTAATTGAATCTCAAAATTACACTTGTTACGCGTTCTCAAAGCATGCACACCAAGGCCATCATACTATAGTTTAGATTAGGCCAATATTTTTCTTGGTAGATATAATTTCAGCTAGTAAAGATGGCTAGTAGGCCCATATCACATTAATAATGATGCATTAAACATATATATGCAACCATGCATTCACTACACATATCTCACTCATCCATTGATAACCAATTCATTCACATGCTTGGGTTTAATCCCCAACTTCTCAATCACGTCCTTTCCTAGCATATCTTTAAGTATTTTATCATATTTCTAATAATTTGTATTAAAAAAAATATAAAGGAATATAAGAAGGCATTATTTTTCTTTCATGAGTTTCTGTATGACATAATAATAATAATAATATCCCTTATGCAACCATATGCTTCCAAGTCAACATACACAATAATTCAACATGCATGCAAAATCAACATTCAGACATAATCAGCCTACAAGCAAGCATGTTGGCCCATTATGCCCTAGTATTGAACTTGGTTATGATACCATATGTAAGATCCCACCTTACCAACCATCAATAATATAGAGAAGTAGAGGTCACATTAATCACTAATACTTTTTTTGTAACATTACTAACTTAGATATCATGTAATCATGTTCCTTCATCTATTTCAATAGAAGAGTATCACATAAGAATTTAGGGATAACTTTCCCTTAAAACCAATTCCAAAACACATTTCCTCCCAAATTTAAAATATGATAACATGTGCTCTTTTCATACTTATGCATGAGCTCTAAGTAAGACTGGAAATAAATTCCACCATAATTCCATGTCAAACATTAAGATAGATCAACATATTTGATTCCTAGATTATGCTAAATAAGCTCCACCTATTGACTCCTGATATCATAACCGCAAAAGTATCATGCTTTTATTACAAAAATCACATATAAGTTTATGAATATTAACCTATCTATATTAGAGAACTTTTGAGGTCTAAAATGGACCTCCTAAGAAAAATGTACAACCAAAATAAACTTTATAAGAACCAATAAAATTCAATCTGATGATGTAAACCATGGGGGATGACTCACCATTTTTGGGGTAAAAAGGTAAAAAAATTAAAAAATAATAAAACTACTTTTTCAACTTGTATTTTCAACCTATCTCCATAAGGTTTTACTCAAATTTCGAGTGGGAGTACCTGTTGTATGCAAAATTTAATTCATCATCCAAGGAGTACCCATGTTACATACTTTCGATGGACCCTACTTCACGAAAAATAATAAATACATGAAAAACCGTGATTGCATCATGTTTTTCATGTATTTCTCATTTTTCGTGTAAAAGGTTCCATCAAAAGTATGTGACATGGGTACTCCTTGGATGAGGAATCAAATTCTACATGCAACGAGTGTTCTTGCTTAAACTTTGAGTAAAACCATAGGGAGATAAGTTGAAAATACGAGTTGAAAAAGTAGGTTTTTTCTTTTTTCCTCTAAAATTTGATGATGTAATCTAATCTTATTTTATTATTTCCACTATTATTTTATAATTTCCTTAGGAGGCCCATTTTAGACCTCAAAATTCCCCTAATGAGCAAGGTAACTAAGGGAAGTGTATGCCTCTCTTCATTAGTAAATCTAATAAATATGATATGTTTGTGAAATGGAATCACAAAATATATTGACCCAAAAACATTTCCAAATCCATGAATTAAAAATTGTCAATCCCAATTATTAAGGTAATGCTTCAATCATGAGAATTTTATAATGAATGTTGCAACAAGAGAAACTACTTTTACCAATTCATAAGCATATTATTATTCAAAAGGCGCCAAGTAAAACAATGGACTTGCATAAATTGGACACAAATACTTGTTTTCTATAACGATTGAAGCATAAGATTACACCCATGAATACATGCAACTCGGCCAAACTTATTATGCTCACTTGCACAAGTAATTAAATCCTACTGAATTGGTCACTGTAAAATTGTTTCCAGCAACAACCCCTTTTTTTCATGATAGTTTTAGATGATAAAAACAACAACTGTCCTACTAAAATTTTCTCTATCCACCCCAGCAACATTATTAAATTCATTTTCGCATTCATACAAAAATTTGCAAACGTAGGAAGCTATATCTGTTGAAATTTCTAGTGCATAAAATCTAGAACCATTAAGACATTTAATCTTATGATTCAAGTTCATAAAACGACAACCATTGAGGCCTTTTAACAAACAATTTGCAAACATGCAATGTACAACCATTGAGGCCTTTTGACAAACACTTTGCAAGCATGCAATCTACAACCTTTGAGGCATTTTGTAAAACACTTGGTAGCAATGAATTTGAGATTCTTCTCCAACCTATTTAACTCATAAAATTCATAAATTGAAACTACAATCTTCGCAGCTTAAAACAGGGACTAAATAATCTTAATATTTCACCAAAACCTCAACAACAAGCAAACATAGTTGGCATCAGCAATCAAAAAAATCGTCCAGATTTATGATTTAGGTACTGAAAAGCATTTTTTTTTTGAATCAAATTGGAGGTTACAGGTTCAAATGGTATGAATACCCCATGATGTTGTCTTGAATCATTACAAAACCACCCATGGATGAAAAAAAAATTAAACTAGCAAAAATTTTGACTCCTGAAATCTCATTTACATATGTCATGAAAGTTTGAATATATAACCATGCATAACAAATAGCAACAAAGGTTTAATCTATAATTATTTATGTATTGTCTAATTTTTTTTCCAAACCATTTCATCTACAGTAAGTGAATTGAAGGGTTTTAACTTTCATCAAGCATTGTCTTCACTTAATCATTCCTACAAACACATGGCAAGCATCATGAGCTATTGTAATACATATAAAGAAATACTCCAAAATAAAATTTAACCATTGATTATTATTTTAAAGCATTATGTATTCTTACTTTTTCTCTACATTTGCAAAGCTTGCATGCACATAATGACTGAAATTACCTCAATTATTTTCTTTGAAACTCTTGGTTTCCATTATTTCTGCATTTTTATTTTAAGGGTTGATCCAGTGATTCCTCCAGGTATACTTTGGATATGTGTCTATTTCCTTACTTCTCCCATAAGTTGCAAGTTAGCACTTATTCATGCATAATAATTTGCATATATCGTAAAAATAATAGCATTTCTCATTCACATATTTTTCCAAACACTTTTCAACATATCCTGAAATAATTTTCTAAAACATGTCTCTAAATACCTGTTTCAATAACAATTAAACAAAACAATAACTCATGAAACTCTTACCCAAGTCCTTTGGAATTCTTTATTGAAATTATCTTCAGCAATATTTGGATTTCCTTTCTCAGATGCTACCATACCGTGGTTAGTACCATAAACTTCACCAACAATAGTTCCAATCTTGAGATCTAAACATCCATACATATAGACCACTCTTAGTCTTCATTTTTAACTAGCCAATAAGATTCTAGCTAACATAAGAATAAACCAAATCAACAATTTAATTTTCTATTTTCTTTTTCTTTTATGCTGATGTTATACTAAAAATTCAGGACAATTAAATTTATACCTGATCGGATGTGCAACTCCAATCGCAGAGAATATTATCCATATTTGATTCCTTAACCAACTCATTTGAACCATTCAGTTTTCCACCTAACCATATCAAGGGCGAACTTCTCCCCCTGGAACTCCCGAGCTATAAGAGCTCATAAGCAGTACCAAAATATAAAAATAGAGAGATATACAAGGCAAGTTGAGGAAGATAAGTTTCACTTCCTCTCAATAACACTCATGGTTAACTCCATTGGGTAGAGATACTTAGAAATTTACATTGGAATTTGGCTACCCTCCAAGTTTCTCCCTCTCACAATCTTTTTTTTTATCTCTCCAACTATTGGTATCACAATTCACCTCCCCCATGTGAGAATACATGAGACAAATATATAGGATGAGCAAAAAAAATTTGTCATAAAGGAGGAGTAATATGCATGCTTTGTATTCCATTTAGAGGAGTGTAACTCGTGTCATTAACGAGAGGTATGCATGCCTTACTTAAGGAGAGTTTAACGTATGCATTAAAGAAAGCAGAAGAGGAATATTTTATGACATATCTTTACTGAGTGTAAGAAGAATATGGAATTATTTGATGAGTGCATAAAATAGAGTGTAATGTATTATTAAAAGAGAGAAATATTTACATAGAGCCATGAGAGTCATCAAGGAGAGAGGTGTGAAGTGATTGAGGAGATGGAGGAGACTTGTAAGTCCCTTTTAATAATAATATCATAGTCTCATAAAAGATAATAGTAATATTAATAATATTGAGGATTAAGTTGAGATTGAACAATTAAGATTCACTAATGATAATTTAAGTGATTTTCCTTCAGCTATACTTGATTACCCATTGATTGAAGGTGACTTACTATTTTTGGAAAGTTATACTTGAGTTACTAGACATGACTCTATATTTTTAGAAAATCAACCCAAAATTGTCAGAAATGATATTTTATTAAGGAAATTCATCCCTGAGCTGCCCATGAGTGGTATTTTTCTTTCGAAGAATATGGATACTGCATCCCTACTGCATGCATCTCTATGCCTTACTATATTGAAGATTATGCACTCTGATCTACTCCGAGGATTCCAAGATTCCGCACCTTGATCTTTTAAATATTTAGGACTTTGTGTCCCAATCATTTTATTATAGATCTAAGTCTCCATGTCTTTATCTTTCATGAATTTAGGACTGCGTTCCCTAATCCTTTTATTATATATCTAAGACATAATGTCTTTATGTTTTATAGATTTAGGACTGCACACCATAATTTTCATGGCTTCTCATCTACTTTACCTTGAAACTCCGCACTTCACCTTAAGGTATTGATCGTGAGATCATATCCATCTAATGGTTCATTGGTAAGATCTAGTTCCAAGAAAAAGAATTGTCCATGAATTCCGCAGTCATTATGGTTTTGAAGAAATGACTTCCATAGGCATTTATAATTTGCACATCCTTGTTTGAAAATAACCACGTCCCTGTCACATCCTGTTCAGTACAAGATTAAGCATATATAATCATACAAATCATGTTTCATGACTTCCACAATCATTTATAATTTGAGCATCCTTGTTTGCAAATAACCAAGTCCCCTGCCACATCTTACTTAGTACAAGATTAAGCGTATATAATCATACAAACCATGGTTCATCCATAAATCATAATTAATAATATGTTCCACATAACCATGATCATCCATGGATCTATGTGTCTCAATGCTAAATCATCATCCATATCATACATCTATGTCCAAACTATGATACCAAAAGAGAAAACATCAATAATATGTTCTTAACCAAAACCAGTTCTTATACACACAACCATAGATATTATCAGAAGCACACAACAAGTAGGTGACCGAAAATAGGTCTATATCATATAACCATGTACATAAGTTTTTTATGCATAATATTATATCATTACATCAAAGTCACCCTCTCTAAGCGTCACAAAACTATCCTTGCCATGGGACACTACAAACCACTTATTATAGTCCATCATCAAAGATTAAAAAAACACAAAATTGTATATAAAAAACACAATCAAGCAGAAAAATTGTTTAAAAAAACAAAATTAACTCAAAAGAGATAGAAATAAAAAAGAAAAAGCAAAAACAATCTAAAAGAAGTAATATACAAAAAACAAATATTTCCAAAAAATATAATTTAAGAAAAAAAATTTAAAAATTTAACACTAAAAAAAAAAAAAAAAATCAAAAATACAAATGAAAAACAATTAAAAAAAATATTTAAATCAGAAAGTTAAAATTGAAAATATATTGTAAAAACATTTAAAAATTAAATAATAAAGTTCTCTATATATATATATATATATATATATGAAATAATATTAAAAAATGTAAATTAAATTAATTTTTTTTACATAACTAGAAATAAAAATAAAAAATAAAAAACTGCCCTCGACCCGTCTAGAAGAGGGCCCATTCCAAGAATCAACTTTCAACCCCTTTTTGGCCGAGGGTCAATTTTGGGAATCAAACCTTGACCAGGCAAGGGGCCTAAGGGCGCCTACATGGATGGCGGAGAGGAGCCTCCATAATTGACCCTCGGCCAAGCGAGGGGTGAGGGGCAATTTTTTTAATCTATCTATCTATCTATCTATCTATCTATCTATCTATCTATCTATATATATATATATATATATATATATATATATATATATAGATATAGATATAGATATAGATATAGATATAGATATAGATATAGATATAGATATAGATAGTTTTTAATTTTGAATTTTTTATAACATATTTTTAAATTTTTTTTATGTTTTGTTTTTAATTTCATTTTTTTAAAATGTTATTTAACTTTTTTTTAATTTAATGTTTTTCTATATTATTTTATTTTAGTTTTTTCTTTAATTTTTTTCAGGAAGATATTTTTTTTAATTCTTTTTTGGTGATTTTATTAATTTTTATGTTTTTTTTCAAATTTGTTTTAGTTGTATTTTTTTTTCTATGTTTGTAATTTTTACACTTAACAATTTTGTTTGTATTTTTTTTTATTTTTTTATATTGTATGTTTTATTTTTTTTAACATTTTTTTACTTAAAATTTTATCTAAATCATTTAAAAAAAAAATAATCAAATGTCATCATCTTACGATATAAAAGTCATAAAATATGTATTTTTTTAATTATATGTATGCAAAATGTATATTTTTTGTTGGTTGTTTAAAATTATTATCTTTTAGTTATAATTATTTTATGTGTAACAAAGTATTAATTAATGATATATGAATTTATAAAAAATCATAACCTCAAAATATTAATGCTATTATTTTTTTTAATTTTGCAAAAAACTTTAAAAATTTCATAATAAAAAAACATTTCAAAGAAAAACAAAAAATACATGTTTGGAAAACCCTTAAAAAACAAACATCTTAGGACAAAAAATAAGAAGAGGAATAAGACAACTTGAAAAATGGTTAAATAATCAACATTTTTTAAAAATTGTGCATACTAAGGACATCATAAAATTTGAAGTGTCAAAAATATGCCTTGAAAAAATGTTGATGTTTTTCAAAATCCGCATGAAAATCACCAACATTTAAAAAATTATCCACACTTAATACATTAGAAAATTTAAAGTGTCAAAAATAAGCCCTCTAAAAAAGGGGGTTGATGTTGCATCAACACTTTTCAAAATGAGCATGAAAATCACTAAAAAAAAAAAAAATGTTCATAACGTGTATTCTAAATCAACAACTTTTAAAGTCATATGATTTTTTTGCTACCTGAAAAAAATGGGTAATCAGTAAAGTTTCATTTGAATGGTAACCATGTTACATCAAACAATGAAAAACAAGAAGAGGAATAAGACAACTTGAAAAATGGTTAAATAACCAGCATTTAAAAATTTGTGCATACTTAGGACACAAGAAAATTTGAAGTGTCAAAATATGTTGTCAAAAAATAAAGTTGATGTTGCATCAATGCTTTTCAAAATCCATATGAAATTCACCAACATTTAAAAAAATTATCCATACTTAATATATTAGAAAATTTAAAGTGTCAAAAAACAACACGAAAAAAGGGGGTTGATGTTGCACGAACACTTTTTGAAATTGGCATGAAATTCACTAACATTTAAAAAAAAATGTACATATTTCATACCTAAGAAAATTTAAAGTGTCAAAAATATGCTAAAAAAAAGGTTGATTATGCATCAACACTTCTCAAAATTAAATGATTTTTTGCAACTTCTAAAAAAATGAGAACTTGGTACAGTTTTGTTAAGTTTGTCACTTTGTTTTTCATTGCAACAAATAAATTTTTTTATTTCCAGACTAATGGGAAGACAAAAGGAAGAGAACGTGACAATATAAAGGGGAAACTTAAATATGATAAAGGTAAGGGGATGTATTGGAAAGAAGATGAATTGAAATAGTATAGAAAAGGGGAAGGGGAGAAGCCTCTTTCATGTTGGGTTTGAGTGAAGGATCATATGGCAAAGAATTGTCCATTGAAGCATAAGTTAGCTACCATGGAGCAAGAAGAGAAGCCATCTATGGGAGCGATGAGGATTGTTGTAGCAACTTCTATGAAGGAGGCCATTCTAAAGCATGACCAAAGCTAGAACTAACTCAATTCTATGTATTTTGATATTGTTGGGAGTTAATGGTTTGTTATGGTGGATAGTAGAGCGACTCAAAAATTTATGAGGCAAGGCATGATGAGGAAGTTGGACTTGAAAATTCTATAAACTCACATGTTCTTCAAGGTAGTTAACTTTGAGGATACGAGAATAATCTAAACAATCATGGATGTACCCATTCAATTAGGAGATTGGAAGGGGAATCTTGACTTCACAGTTGTATAACTAAGTAATTATGATGTTGTACTGGGGCAAGCTTTCTTGAGAGGAGAGATATTTATGTCAGTTCCTCATCTGGAGAGATTGTTCATTCCCTCAAGACAAGATCTAGTGGTAGTGCAAACATTGAGATCTCACATGGATGTAGGGGTGTGAATGTCATCTATTCATGTGGAGGATAGACAAATGAGAATTGAGGAACATAGGATATTATACCATGTAGAGACTATTATGTTGCAACATGCAAATATTATGGATAATTGACAAATAAGATTTTGAGCTTATCATCAGAATCGCATGCAACATATGAGGATAGTAGTGATGGGGCATCATTATCCGATGATAATAATGATGAGTTTGACGACAATTGTCATGGTGATGATAACGGGGACTCGAGGATCACATCCATAGTCCAAGATGGTGGCCAGGAAGATGAGCCTTGGTATAGAGGATCCAATGGGAAGATTGGTTATTCTATAGAGACATCAAACTCGGATGGATGGTCGTAGGATCTAGAGTTGGAGCATCTTCTTGAGGAAAGTGAAGGCAGGAATAGCTCCTACCCTCCTTTGCTAAGATACATTTCGAAGATATATGGAGGAGTAATCCCATGGACAAAAGGACCTTTTCTAGGGTTAGATAGGACTTATTCATTTGCACAAGGAGCACATGCAAGAGTATGAGTAGCTAAGCTTGGAGTTTGGAGAGGTCATCCTCAAGGCTAACCCACTTCATTCTCACACTGATCCATTAGGAGATGGGATAGTTATTAGTTTCTCAAGGTGGAAAATCATTTAGATAGGGGAGAGTGCCTAGTATAATTTCTTCATGAGCAAGTTGTTCAGGAGGATGTTTGGATAATAATGCGATAGGATATGTTTTCACTTGTATGAGGTGGCATTTGTTCTTATGGATTTGGTGTCAGGGTAATATTAGCTACCTAATTAGCTAGATACATAGGGGGAATCCAACACATGACAATATATAGGAGTATTCATAGATTGATGAGAGGATTGTCAAAGATGATCACCCTTCCTCATGATGCAGTTGTATCCTTGGTGATGGATAGGATTACCAAGGGGCCCATTGTCGAGGAAGTTAACATTTTGTTAGTAGGATATAATGTTGGAACCTGAAAGGTGAGCACCCACATGCACCTTGAACAATATCAATATGACAAGTGCAATGGAGTGCCTATTGGAAGGAATGTGACAAAAGAGTGACATTTGGAGTTTTTGCCCAAGAGTTGATCTCATGATCGTGCAAGAGCGAGGTTGCCATGAGATGAGTTTGGTGTCCTCATGATGAGCACATTCCCCATGGTGGAATGATTCAATTTCAAGCACGCCTAAGGCACACACCCATATCCGCATGACATGACACGATAGGACTATATAACACAAATTATAACTGAGATAAGCATCGGGGATGTGCCAGTTGAGTCAAGAGATGAGAGAGCATGTCAACCGAAATGACCGCATGATGATAAAGTGGGGTTTTGTGTCAGCCTGAGAGGTTGGCTTAAGGACCCAAGGTGTTGGGCGTAGGATCCCCCAAGAGCAGTTTTGGGGCTTAAAGCCCATATCTTGGTCCAATTTTTGTAATCCAAATGTAAAGACTCCCCATATTGTGGTCGCAGAGCACGTAGTTGTTAAATAGTCATAGGGTTGTCAGCCCTTATTTTGAAATATAATGTTGTTTGTAGAAGATCTACCCATGGTACGTAGACCATTGACTGTATAAATAGAGCTAAGATCTAAGTAGTTAAATAGTTAGAATGGAATGAATGAGTGAAGATGTATGAGAGATAGCTCTGAAGTAGAAGTCTAAGGTTTGGGTTGTAACGTAGGTAGAGGCTCTACAACTGAGTGCGCAGCGGCCTAGAAGTCCGCAGTTGAGTCTGTAATTGTTCAGAATTATCAATAAAGAGAAGTATTCTACAATTTCAGGGTCTTTATTTCCTATTTATGCATCTGTTATATTGGGTATAAATTTTACTTATAATGCTTATATGATGAGCGACTATATGTAAATGAATTGGTTAAGTGAATGCAAGTAAGAACATCTATTTATGCGAAGCTAAGTAAGATTTGTTAATAAGATAAGTAAGACACTTAGCGTAGTTGGGAAAATATCACAGTTCGCTACCCTAGCAACGCGAAATCATATCAGCCCCCGGTTAGGGCTGTACAAAAGCTGATTGTACCGTTTTGCAAAGGTGTTGAAGGACGAACATAGGAATAAGTGACCTGCGTGAAGGAAAGTATAGTTGGGATAAACCGACATCACATCCATCTCAAGGGTGCAGAAACTTGGTTCCAGCATCCCCCCATACTGCTTCGGGTGATACTTCAGTCTGTGCTCCATGGGTTGATGTCGAAAGGGCCAGTAGTGTAGGGATTTGTTTAGCTAACTAACGCTAAACCTGGGTCAAGCCCCCATAAGCCAACAAATGGTTTCATTTCCGAGATCGGAATCTTCATGAGAGATGTGTGATGTCGTATCACTGGAATCCAACTAAGAAAGAAATTGAAGGTTGGTTGGACAGACGGATTCACTAGTTCACGGCGCAGGAGAACATAGACCCGCAACTGTAAAAAGAACAATGGTTGGACCAATATCTGTATATGGAGATCCACGAAATGGTTTTCACCTCTTTCCCTACTGAGCTATATGAGTGGATCGCTAAGCTAGCAGATAGCCAAGGAAGGTGGAAACTTGACGGTCCTATTGTGTGGACCCCAAAGCTAGCATGAAGGTTGGAAGCATTGGAGGATAAGATCGCGCATGCCATCGATAATTGGCTCGATCGCATTATAGGAGGATTTGTTACTAAGTTCACGGTCGACACCTCAATCAGCTATAATGAGGGAGAGCGACACTTTTTCAAAGGACCGCGAGGTAAGTACGTAAAATCTTTGAATACTTGGCTTAAAATGTTGATGTGCGAAAAATGGGTTATGTAGCTACCATGATGTTTAGGACTACACGAAGCGGAAAAAGTTATAGAAACAAAGGAAATAAGGGACCGAATTATAGCCTCTTTATTTCACCACTGTGAAGGGACAAAGAAGGGATAGAAAAGGTCTCTCCACAAAGTGCTATTCAATTGATAAGACAAAGATTTCCATGAATACCACCTCCATCTACACCACCTCCATCTTCACTGCCATCACCTCCAACTTCGGCAGTACCACCTTCGCCAACACCATGATTCAGTATGGCAAACACAGTGAAGTTGCCTTTGTTCAAAGGTTTCGGAAATGAGGACCCGAACCAATTCTGGTTCATTGTGAGGATTGTATGGGAAGCTCAAGGTGTTATAGATGATGACATAAATAAGGCAACACTGGGTAGTGCTCTGCAAGATCGCATGCTAACCTGGTATATTAAGTACCCCAACGATAACCCGAATGCTAGAGTAGCAGACATCCAAGTAGCAAGGAATAGGGAATTTAGTAGGCCTAAATCTGAAACACAATCGATTGAGGGATTCAAAGAGATAACGATGTTACCAGGCGAGATGCCTTGGGAACTAGATCAGAGGCTAAAATGTACAATCCACAAAGACGACATGAATTTGATAGATGGACAGCATTGCGAGTGGTTTTTCGCTTCGCTACTACCACACTTAAGGAGTGCGATGTCACAGCATAAGATAACAACTCAGGTAGAGGCCTTGGGGATTTCCATGAGGCTACATGAGACCCTGATGTAATATCCTAATTTAGGATTTCACCAGATCCACCTGTAGCCAAAGAATCTGTGCCTTGAGATGCAAAGCTTGAAGCAAGATAGGACGGTTCGGCCAGAGGTACGTGAAGAGGTATGGTACGTGAAATGGAAAAGTCAGGGTCATGACAAATACCACTGCCTGATCTTTACAAATTACCTTACAGGAGGAGGACCGATGCCTTTAAGGTTTGAAGCTCAAGCAGGACCTAGCGCGGTGCCTGCTTTGTGGTGCATTATCTGTCAAATAGCTGGAAAACATACCACGGATAACTACCACTTGTTATAGAAGTACATGGAAACACTGCAACAATTGTTCTACAACTTTTGCAGGTCGGTAAGACATGATGAGTGTACTTGCAGGAGCTATGAATTGATGATGGATAGAAATCCTGTCTATAGGGTTCAGGCCAAAACACGACCCCTTGACTAGAATGTAGGAATGGCACATACAGGATTTCAAGGGCGTGGACAAGGCTGAGGCAGAGGAGGACCTGGTAGAGGTTGCGGACAGTTGATTAGCTACAATTGCGGAGGGCCATGACACTATGTTGACAACTACACTAATCCAACGCACCCAGCATGCGAGTATTGCACGTTGTTTAATCGAGAGAAAAAATATTGTCCTACGCTGATAGCTAAGATAAGTGAAAAAGGAGCGATGCCACCTCCCCCGACTCAGAACCTATAGAAGATGAGGTCTGAGCCGCTTGAGGAAGATCAAAATGTAAATATAGTGCTCCGAAATGGAATCGTGACAAGAGATGACAAGGGGAAACACCTGGAAGACAGTACATGGGTTCGCAAAGCCCCAGCAAAAGATGCCAAGTTTGATTTGGAGCATGCTCGTGAAGCATTCATGTAAGCTAAGAAGAGAATTTCTGAGGCCTCCACTTCAGGAAGCAAAGATAAACCAAAATTGGAGATGGACCCCTCTATGCTCACAACTTTCCTGGAAACTTGTATGAAGTTACTGTGTGACAATAAGGCTGTGAAAGGGTTACAGGAACTTATCAATAGATGTGTTGGGACTACACTAGGTGAACAGCGCATAGTCCACGAGATTGAAAAGCATAAGATAAGGACAGGGTGTGAAATGAGACTCACCGCGTAGATCGGAGAATATGAAATGGATAAATTCATTCTAGATTTGGGATCAGATGTGAATGTTTCACCAAAACATACATGGGAGCGAATGGGGCGATTGCAAGGAGTAACCGTGGATATTGAGGGAGTGAGCGCGCTGGTAGATTTTGAAGTAATAGAGATTGTTGATGATAGCAATCCCTACCCCATGCTCCTGGGAATTGATTAGGATACTGATATGAACGGGGTAATCAATCTGAAGAAGCGAAAAATGATCTTTGAGAAGAAATCATTGCACATAATAATAACCATGGATCCTGCTAAAGGATCGCGCTATACGGAAACGGTCTGTGATTATCAGAGTGATGATGATCTGGACTACATCTATAAGTTAATAGCACGAGACCAAGACTGGGTGAATCCCACTGTGCATGTGGGAGCATGAGAGTTCCTGCACTTCGGACTCCGACGAAGAAATAGAACGCTAGCAAAATCAGTTACACGAAGTAACTACGTTGAATTGCAACATGATGACCTGGTCGCTGCACTGTGTGTCGTCAAAGGTAAGGAATCTGCCTACTTATGATGGACTGAATGAGGTAGATATCTTTTTGGATGTGTTTGAAAGGGAGGTGCCAAAAAAACAATGCTTCTAGGCCTTGGACTGGGCACTGTGCACTACACCCGCAAGATGGTGGGTTACACACAAGGGAAGTTTTGATGATTGGCGCGAAGGTAGGAGAATGATGAAAGCATGATTTTGGAAGCCTAGGAGGTTACTAACAGACAAGTATGATGGATCGAATGATCTTTGCACATGGATGCAGGCCTATGGAGATAAGCCCCAACCTTAGTAGGTGCACTTGTACTCTGCACTAAAGTACCTGGTCAATAATCCTGTGTTGGGGGGCGCATCTATAGATGGCTTTTATTGTTCCAGGAATATGATTTTGAAGTTGTTGTGAAGCCTAGATGCTTGAACGCGGGACCAGACCACCTGTTGCGCATTGGGTCAGGGGAGGAACCCACTAATTTGGAGGAAGGATTACCTGACACACAACTTTTGTTGTGCACATCATGGATGGACATTTCAAGGATATATTACACTTCCTAACAACTGGAAATATGCTAGAAGTATACTCTCTCCAGCAAAAGAAGGAATTAGTGGTGTGAAAAATAGATTTCTTTGTCATTTTTGGGAATCTATATAAGATGGTGAATGATGAGATACTACAAAGGTATGTACCTGAGTTTGAATGAAGAAGCATCCTTGTGGATGCTCATGGGGGTGTCGTGGGAGGACATTATGTAGGGAGAGCAACCACACAGAAGATTCTACGCGCAAGGTTGTGGTGGCCAACCCTTCATCAGGAATAAAAATAATATTGCAAGGCGTGTGATGTATGTCAAAGAACAGGTAAGCCATCGCGGAGGGACGAAATGCCTTTAAATCCACAAATGACATTGAAACCTTTCGAAAAGTGGACAATAGATTTTGTAGGACCTATCCAGCCTCAAGAAAAGATAGGCATGAGGTACATTATCATTACGATAGATTATTTGACTCGTTGGGCAGAAGCACAACTGGTGAAGGATTGCACGGGCGCGACTACCGCAAAGTTTCTATTTGAGCATGTACTGATGCGATTTGGTTGTCCAAATATCTTAATGAGTGATCATGGTATGAACTTCCTGAATGAGACAATCAGCGCACTAACAGAGGAATTTCAGGTGTATCACTAGAAGAGCACACCTTATCACCCACAGGCTAACAGGACAGTGGAGGTGTTCAACAAAGTGATCGAAACCACGCTGACCAAGGTTTGCATTGCTCAATGAAATGATTGGGACCTACACATACCTACAATATTGTGTGCTTATAGGACAACGTGCAAGACGTTAATGGGAAAGACACCCTTTAGGCTGGTATGCGGGTTTGAAGCTGTGATGCCTATGGAATACATCGTGCCTATTCTATGCATAGCAGTGCTCATAGGTATGACGGATCGCAGAGCCCTGGAAGAGAGGCTCGTGCAGTTGGATGAGCTAGAAGAAGAGAGATTTTTGGCTAGATTTCACTAGCAGGTGCAAAAGTAGTGTGAAAAGGCATGGCACAATCGACATATTAAGCTGCGCACCTTTAAGGTGAATGACTTGGTGTTTTTGTATGATAGTAAGTTTGATAAATTTCAAGGGAAACTCGGAATGCATTGGCTGGGGGCCGTATGTTATTAAGGAGATTACCGATGGTGGCACAATCTAATTAGTTAAGTTGAATGGATATCCCTTCCCAGGAAAAGTGAATGGCAGTCGTTTGAAGCCATACATAGGTGGTCTGACCTTCTAACTATCCAATAGAAGCACAGTCTTAACGCTCTAGGAAGCTGAAAGGAGGTGCAGGACTATAAACTACACTGCTCAGGTTGGAGAGTTGCACGATGTCAGGATTGCACAAAGTAGAGAAGTGTCACAGGGTCCGTGACAATGCAGGTCCGCCGAAAAGTGATCGTTAAAGTCACTATTCACGATTTGATGGTTAGTTTGAGGCTAAATGGAGCAGGTGACAGGCATTTAAGGTGAAATTTATAGCTTATATTCTTGAAAATATACCACCAATCTAGCCTTAATGGACCGAATGTGGGGGGAATGATCGAATTTGAATTTAAAAGGCCCTATAAATTACAAGTGGTTGTCCAGCGGAAAACACTTGGCATTTTGAGAACTGAGTTGTTACGCGCTCAAGTATACATGAACCGAGACCTATTCGAGACCCTGAAAGCGAATTCGTTGTTTGAGAAACTACTAGAGATAGTACAAGAATTGTGGAATAGCGCTATGTCAGCACCCGCAAAAGCCATGGACATAGAAGTAGTGACAGCTGAGGAAGCCGTGCAGGAAATTGTAGTAGTGGAAGCCCCAAAGAGAATCGGAATAATAGTTGAGGTCCATAAATCACCAAAAACACCAAAAACTAAGAAGGATAAGAAGGCTATGATACCGATGCGCGTCTCAACAAGAAACCCACAGAGGACCAAGCTCACCTTGCAGGAAAAGGGGAGGCCATTAATCTAGAGGTCGACGAAGAGGAGTCTAAAGAAATCCTGGTGGATGAGGAAAGCAAGGAAATGGAAGTTGAAACCCAGGGTATGGACTCTATTATGAGGCTACCAGAATATTTTCCTCCACAAAAGGGCAAAGACAAGTTGCCGAAGTGATCTGAATTGGATCCATGAAGAATAATCAAAGCACCATGATTGTATCAAATCTGGATGAAACTTCAAATTCAAGAGCACATATCGATCATGAAGACCTTTGAACAGTGGCATTTGGCAACCAGTGAGGAACGACAAGGACCACAGTCAAAGCACACTGATCGAGGCCCATGGAGACTGTGCAGGATGCGAAACTAGCACCTGGGAAGCCCGGATCAGGAAAAGGAGGCAGTTTCTGATGCGCAATTAGCGCTTAGCACTTAGCGCTAATCACGCATCATTGGGAAAAACCCCTCAAGAATGAGAGGCCCCAAGCGCTCGGTCACGTGGAAGCTGGGAAAACCATGTGGAAAATGCCAAAGGCTGAAGGCCGAACCCGCGCTCCAAAACCGATGGTATTTATCAGGGGCACCCTTGGGCGGTAAGCGGAATTAAAGAAAAGTGAGTGAATCCATTCAATGCCCAACGCGTGGCAAGTATAGGAGAGAGAAAACCACCACTCATCACGTGCTAATGGTCGAGTAAGTCAACCGCGCGATATGAGCGAATGGCGTTGGATCTAGCGGCTCCAGATCTAACAGCTGAGATCGCACCTGATGGGGAAACCAGATTTGACAGGGGATTCAGCCGTGATGTATAAGGATTTAAGGTTCAATTTTATCACTGAGGTGGTGAACGAGTCATTTCCCGACATAACCAAAGAACCGAACCGACGAGGAAAAGCTGGCGCAGTTCGTAGGAGGACAAGTGACCACTCCCTGTTAGTCGTTGATGATGATGCCGAGATAGGGAACTCCAAGCAAGCAGCATCAGGCAATCCGACAAGGGCGGTAGAGGAAATGAGAAGTCATGAGAATGACTAGATTTAAAGCCACAAACAGAGAACAGAGAACACACGGAGAACAGAGAACAGAGAACACACGAAGAAGAGAGAACAGAAATAAGAAGATGAAGACAGAGAACGAATACACAGTGAAGCAAAGAGCAGAAAGACAGAGAGCTGAACTGACCTGCAGCATAAGGTAGCATCGAGCCATCCCTAAGAGGATCTATCCTGAATTGAGCACACATTGGGCTCCTTCCATTGAAGACCAGAGAGGTCAAAAGCTAGTAAGGGAAAAGAGTCTATGCACTGTAGTGGCTTGTGAAATCCAAGAAACCACCCTGCCAAGCAATTCTGTTTTAGGAGACTCAGTTTGAGCTCCTCATCATAATTCTCTGCTTTAAAAACACAATAAAAGAAGGCCACCATTGAAATCTGGACCGCAGATGTAGCCCTGGAGGATAGGGTGAATTCCTTATTAATTTGTTGTGTTCTTGTAATTGCTTACTATGTTTCTCTGTTGTTTTCCATATTTCTAATGTATGTGTATTTTGCAATCTGATCGATTCATTGCCTAAAATAACTTAGACACACACTAGCACATGAGTCTGTAATACCTTCATTCAATAAATATTTAACTAAGGTCACTCAAGAGTGATTTTCAGATCAAGTGGTATCAGGGCTTTAGGCTATTAAGGTTAGACAAGCTTGTGTTGATTTAGCTGTTGAATGCTATCTAGATCAAAGCTCAAATTAGGAGAAGGAGAGTTGGTTGAAACTAATTCTAAAATTGGGAGAGTCTATTCTCGGAAGACAATGTCAGAAGAAGGTTCTGTAGGGCCATACCCTCAATTCATAGATAGTTTCCTAGCCATAAAGTCCATGGTAGAAGAAATGTATAGGGACTTTAGAAAACACAAGGATGAAGATTCATCAAGCTCTAAACAAGACAAAGGAGAAGATAAGTCTCATTTCCATGACCACTCCAAAGGCAAAGGGAAAGAAGAAAACTTTCTCACACCTCCTAATAGCCCTATACATAACAAGAAGACATCTTTTATTAAGCTAGATTTTAAATTTGATTTGCCTATATATGATGGAGAGTTTAATGCCGAAAAGTTGGACAATTGGATTAGATAAATTGATGTTTATTGCAAAGTGCGGAGTATTGATTTAGACAAGAGCAAGATTCAGCTGGCAAGCCTACGCCTAGGAGGCACTGCCTTGGTTTGGTGGGAAGGCAGGACCCAGGCTGACCTAAAGAGATATGGTAAGACCATCTCTGTCTGGAGTGAATATGTTTCTACAATCAAAAAGTAGTTCTATCCATTGACCTACATGCAACAAGCCATGATGAGTTGGCAAACCCTTCGACAGTTGAAAGTGCAAAGTCTACAAAGGTACACTCAAGAATTCAGAAAGAGAGCATTGATTCTAGGAATCTCACTAGACTCACCAGAGACTCTATTGAAGTACATTGGTGGTCTACACAACTAGATGAGGCATACCATCCTCATGTTTAATCCCACTAGCATAGATGAGGTATCTGTACAAGCTACTCATCTAGAAGCTAGAGGAAAGAATGGAAGTCCAGAAGTAGGGGGACATCCCAACCCACTGCAAGCAAGAATAAGGAGAAAAGAAAGCAGAAGTGGAAAGCAAGGAAGGCTAACACTGCACAGAAAAACAAAGCCTCATGCACTCACTGTGAAAAGGATGGGCATGATGATGAGCATTGTTGGATTCTGCATCCAGAGCTGAGACGTAAGAAGTTTGAGGGCAAGAAGAAGAAGACTGTTGTAGTTATTCAGAAATATTTGGGGTTAGAATCAAGAGATGAAACAACTATTGCAGCCACAGGTATAAAAGGTAAGAATTCTAAAGCATCTACTAGTAATTCTACTCAATCTATTATTGATGAAGAAAATGAGAGAAAAAGACATGAGCTTTTTCCATATTCGAGTTTTTTCCAAACCTCAAAAGATTGATACTTTGTTTGATAGTGGCTCACAAGTAAGAGCTGAGAACAAGTATCTACTTGTTAAAGATGGAATCAAATACTTTGTAAGAGCTCATAAGCTCAAAAATAATTATACTCTCATAAACTCAGGGCAAATGAAACAAATGATAAATTCATGTAAAAAATCTTACTGATGGTTGTAAAGGAAAATAAACTTGATAAAACCAATGTATTTGAGGGCCGCAATGCTAAACAATAAGCTAATTTAGAAAAGGTTGTTTCATAGTATGATATCTTGTTTCAAGAACCTAAAGGTTTGCCACCCAAAAAGGAAATAGTACATGATATTATTTTGTAGCAAGATGCTCCATTGCCCAACATTGGAATGTACGGGTTGTCTGCTTTAGAGAATGTTGAAATCAAGAAGCAGGTGCAAGATTTGGTCGAGAAAGGGTTCATCAGACCTAGCACATCACCATGTGGTTCACCAATCGTTTTGGTGAGAAATAAATATCGGTTGTGGAGAATATGCATTGATTACCGAGCACTGAATAAGATAACAATCAAAAATCGTTATCCCCTTCCTCGCATAAATGATCTTTTGGATCAATTGAAAGAAGCTGTTTATTTTTCCAAGTTAGACTTGCATAGTGGATACCATCAGGTCAGTGTTGTAGAACAAGATGCATGGAAGATTGCTTTCAAGAAAAAGCAGGGATTGTATGAATGGTTGGTTATGCTTTTTGGCTTAACTAATGTTCTTGCTACTTTCATGAGATTAATGAATGATGTACTCAGAATTTTTCTTGATGATTTTGTTATTGTGTATTTGGATGACATTTTGATTTTTAGTAAAACATGGCATGAACACTTAAAACATCTTAAGTAGATGTTAGATGTTTTGAAAAGAGATAAACTTCATGTTAAACTCTCAAAATGTAATTTTGGCAAAACATCTCTAAATTGTTTGGGTCATATAGTAGGGGGTGGTGAATTGAAGATAGATCCCTCTAAAGTGGCAGTCATTGTGAACTGGCCTAAACCCAAATCTACTACAGAAGTGAGAAGCTTCTTAGGGGCAGCACAATATTAGAGGAAGTTCATTTCTAACTTTTCCTCAATTGCAGCTCCCTTACATGCTTTGACAGGATTGAACAAGGTGTTTCAGTGGGGAGGCAGATAGTAGAAAGCCTTCGACAACTTGAAAGAAAAGATTAGTACAACACCTGTACTAGCACTACCTGATCTTCAAAGACCATTTGAGATCCAAACAGATGCCAGTGACTATGCCATGGGATCAGTGTTGACATAGCACAGTAAACCCATATGTTATCATTCTAAGACATTTAATTCTGCAATAGTTAACTATCTTACATATGACAAAGAATTGTATGCATTAGTTCAGAGTGTGAAAAAGTGGAAACATTATTTAATGGGCAAAGAGACAGTAATACATACTGATCATCAACCACTTCAATATCTACACTTCCAAACTAAGTTGCAGCAATCAAGACACTATAGATGGATGGGTTTTCTACAACAGTTTCATTTAGTCATCAGATATAAAAAGGGCATACATAATAAAGTTGCAGACATGTTATCTAGACCTATTATAAATGAATCTACCATACTTAAGCATAATTTTGTGTTACATGAAAGTTACACTGAACAATATGCTCAAGACATAGACTTTAAAGATGTATATGCAACTTTAAGTCAAGGAAAATGAGCAGAAGAATTGGATTATCATGTAAAGGACCGACTCTTATACCATTGTGGAAAGTTATGCATTCCACAAACTGAAAGAGTAAAGATAATTAGAGAAGCAGACACTTCTCTGATATCAGGTCACTTTGGGGTAAGTAAAACAGTGGCACAGCTGCAAAGATTTTGTTATTGGCCAAAAATGAATGAGACAGTTTCCAGATATGTAAGAGGGTGTACTATATGTACTAAAAGCAAGCCCAACAATAGAAAACTAGGCTTCTACACTCCATTACCAGTTCCTTCTCACTCTTGGGAAAGTATTTCCATGGATTTTGTTGGAGAACTGCCTAAATCTAGGAAAGGTCATGATTATCTATATGTTGTTGTGGATAGGTTCAGAAAAATGTGTATATTGATACCTTGTAATAAACAGATTATAGCTGAACAAACTGCAAAATTGTTCTTTGAACATGTATGGGTTCATTTTGGAATATCCACTTCCATTATATCTGATCGAGACATCCAATTTGTGGGGAAGTTTTGGTCAAGTATGTGGGAACTAATGGACACCAAAATGAATAATATCACAGCTTTTCATCCACAAACTGATGGTCAGACAGAAGTAGTTAACATGACAATGATCCAATTACTTAGAGGATATTGCAGCAAACATCCTAAGCTTTGGGATGAACATTTGTGTTATGTGCAGCATGCTTAAGACAGAGAAAAACATTCTTCTACACAGAGATCCCCTTTTGAGACCTATTTTGGTTTCGCACCAACGTCTCCTTTGGATTTTGTCTTTCATAAAGATACCACAGTTGAGGGACACAGTGATGTGGATAAGGTAACTAGGTTCATTGAATAAATCCAGGAGATCCACCAAGAAGTACAGGAACATCTGGAAAAGAGCGAAGCCAAATACAAGGTAAGGCATGACAAGGATCCGATGGAGCATAGCTTTCAAGTCGGTGACCAAGTCTGGATGTACATCAGCAAGGACAGGATGCAAGGTGAAAGTAAAAAAGCTAAAGACTATCAGCTATGGACCTTTCAAGATACTTGAGAAAATTGGTGAAAATGCTTTTCACCTTGATCTACCAACTTACATGCACATCTACTCAGTCGTAAATGTAGATTGCTTGAGATTGTTTGAACCTTCTCTAATTGAAGATCCTGAAGAGCAAAGTCAATTGCCTTCTATTGATGACCTGCTAACTGAATATCTTAATGAATTGCAGGAAGACACAGTTCTGGATAGGAAGGTGAGGAAAACGCGCAGAGGAGATGTTGAGTAACTCAGAATTGGGCTCAAAGGTTCAAAGCCAAGCAGTGCAAAGTGGATTGAGATTGGACAAGTGAGACAATTGTGCCCTCACTTAGTTGATGCTTGAAAACCAACTTTTGGTGGTCCAAAATATTTTTCAATGGGAAGGCCGTGATCCGAATTAGATCCATGAAGAATAATCAGGGCACCATGATTATATCAAATCAAGATGAAAATTCAAATTCAAAAGCACAGAGCGATTAGGAAGACCTTTGAACGGTGGCAGTTGGCAACTAGCGAGGAACGACGAGGACCTCGATCAAAGCGCATTGACTGAGGCCCGTAGAGACCGCACAAGAGGCGAAACTAGCACCTGGGAAGCATGGATCGGGAAAAGGAGGTAGTTTCTGATGCACTAATCATGTATCAATGGGAAAAACCACTCAATGAGGAGAGGCCCCGAGCGCTCGGTTGCATGGAAGGCGGGAAAACCATGGGGAAAATGCTAAAGGCTAAAGGCGAGACCCGCGCTCCAAAATCAACGGTATTTATTAGGGGCACCCTTGGGCGGTAAGAAGAATTAAATAAAAGTGAGTGATTCCATTTAGCGCCTGACACATGGCAAGTGGAGGAGAGAGAAAACTACCTCTCATCGCGTGCTAATGGTTGAGCAAGTCAACCACGCGATATGAGCGAATGGCATCGGATCTAGGGGCTCCAGATATAACGGCTGAGATCGCGCCCGATGGGGAAGTCATATTTGACAGGGGATTAAGCCACGATGTATAAGGATTTGAGGTTCGATTTGACCGTTGAGGTGGCGGGTGAGTCATTTCCTGATGTAACCAAAGAATCGAATTGACGAGGAAAAGCTGGCACAGTTTTTAGGAGGACAAGTGGCCACTCCCTGTGAGCCGTTGTTCTGACGCTGAGACAGGGAACTCCAAGCAAGCAGCAGCAACCGATCCGACGAGGGCGGAAGAGGAAATGAGCAATCATGAGAATGACTGGCTTTAAATCCATAAATAGAGAACAGAGAACAGAGAACACACGGAGAAGACAGAATAGAAAGAAGAAGATGAAGATAAAGAACGAAGAGATAGTGAAGCAAAGAGCAAAAAGATAGAGAGTGTAGCTGACCTGCAGAATAATTCAGCGTCGAGCCATCCCTGAGAGAATATGTCCAGAATCGAGCTTGGGCTCCTTCCATTGAAGACCCGAGAGGTCAAAAGCTGGTAAGGTAAAGAGTCTGTGCACTCTAGTGGCTTGGGGAATCCAAGAAACCACCCGGCCAAGCAATTCTGTTTCAGGAGACTCAGTTTGAGCTCCTCATTATAATTCTCTGCTTTAAAGACACAATAAAAGAAGGCCACCACTGAAAGCTGGACCGGAGATGTAGCCCTGGAGGATAGGGTGAACTCCTTATTAATTTGTTGTGTTCTTGTATTTGCTTACTGTGTTTCTTTGTTGTTTTCCATATTTCTAGTGTTTGTGTATTTTGCAATTTGATCGATCCGTTGCCTAAAATAGCATAAACACACACCAACACATGAGTCTGTAATACCTTTGTTCAATAAATATTTAACTGAGGTCACTCAAGAGTGATTTTTAGAACACGAATGACATAGACGAGAGAAAGAGCTCTCTACAAACTTTAATGCTCCCGAGCGATATTGTTTTTGAGGGACCTCACTTGGGGCAGGTTCATATGTTGAAGTTTGAAGATTGGGACCTTGCAGACCATGAGAAGTTCCCTCATTTAGTGAATGAGAATATAATGCACTAGAGTATTGACACAACTACTGGGACAATTCAATTGGAGTCGTAGACATGGCTCAGAGGTGTAGAGAAAGTTGGGTTGCTAAACCTGCTCGGGGTGCCGCATTACCACCATGCCCCAGTGATCGTCTTCATCATCAGGCAGCTACTCTACTTGGTGCATGATGGGTGTTTGTGGTTTTAGGAGCCCATTCCCATCATAGACCATTTGATTCATCGAATTACACAGCTGCCTTACTCAAGGGAGGATCCACCCAACATATCAGAAGGAAAAGGCGGCAAGTTGGCCCTCATGGAAGCAATGAAGAAGAAGTTCAAGTTGGAGAAGAAGAAGTAAGGATACGCCATCTCCAGCATTGACAACCCTACAGTCAAGGTCACGAAACAAATACTAGCAGGGAAGGTGATGCGAAAGTGTTACGCGGATGAGGTGCCCGCACCTGTGGTTGCACTAGCAACCCAATGTGTAGAAGGAGTCTAGTTCAACTAGGCGAACTATCTATGCGGTGAGTTCCTTGCGAACTGTCGTGAGGCATATGAGCAGGGAAAAAAGTTTCACTATGTGTGGCTCCTGTTGTTGATAGTACTAGTGGCATGGGAGCTGCCCGAAGATAACCAATTCCCTTCGGTCACATTAGACCTTCCAAAGGCAGTGAAGTACGCTTTGTTGTGGGCAACCAAGGAAGCGCAGTGAATAAAATAAAGGAAGATTTTTTGGGTATTAATGGAGATGAATATCCGGATGGGGATCAATCACAAGTTGCGGTTGTCACCCATAGTATACACCAGCCTACAGAGCTTTACAGAGTTCAAAGCGGATTTCCCCATGTTTTTATCAAGGCGTGGAAGGACCCTATGAAGACATGGCATAACCTACCATACTTGGCGACTAATGATGTAATTTTCACAGTCCTTGAATCGTGGATGCCGAAGTGGCGCACTCCAACTAGATCCGTGGTGAAACGAACAAATTTTTCGTGCAGCGCAAGAAGGAAGAGACAAAGCTTTGAATGGTGCAGCTGGCGGAGAAGAACCAAAAGGAGGAAGCAGAGGCTAAGGCATAGGCAATGCATGACGTCGTGAAACGGGCAGAACATCAAAAAATAGGAGGAGAAGAGCGTGAAGGACAGAAGTCACCTTTGCCTTGCACTGATGCAGAAACAGAGATAGAACAAGGTGGCGCAGACCAACAAATGACATCCACCAAACTCAAGCGTCAATTACCGTGAGAGTAGACAGGGCCACGAAAGAAAACAAAGGCATCAAAGACGTCCTTTGACCCAATCACTCTCACTAAGGGGGATTTGCATGATATCAAAGAAACGGTTAGGGATGTCACCGCGGAGGCCCTCCAATAGTTTGAAAGAACAACAGTAGTTGGTATTGGGGGCACTCTAGATAGAGATGCAGGAGTTACAGGTACACACTCCACAGGCTGGCACAATGTCCACAAACCTCGTGATTGGCACTTTAGCTGTCGAGGAGATGTTGCACACAAGGGTCACCAACGTGGTATTGCTACCTGATGGGGCGATCACTACAGAAAATGAGGCCAACAGGCCTATGGTTAGCAATTTGAAAGGGGTAGGATTGAACATGGCCACGCTCCCTCTAGAAATGATCTATCTTTTGCAGGATGGAGTCACTGCGAAACTCAGGGCCTGGGAGAGTCGCACTCTGTAGGTGATGAGCGAGTAGCGCACCAACATCAAGCAGTTGCGCCTGCAGCACAATGACGCAATGGATCAGAACAATAAAATAACATAGGTAGTGGAGGAAGCCTACCAAATGGTCTCGGAGTTGGACATTCAGCCAGAGAACCAGTGGAGGCGCATGTCTTCAAGTTAGCCATAGGGGTGCGCGACACTCGAGCAGAGATGGTCAGGGTTCAGCTCTAGCTAAACCTACATATCGCATAACTGCAGTTAAAGGCTCAACCTTCAACTCCATCGAAGATCAAGGAACAATGTACCACCACTGTTACAACAGCAATAGCGGTGGTTGACAGTGCAGTGGTGGACTACATGCAACTGTTCGAATAGTCATTTGCGGTCCTAACCACCCTGTAAGAGGACCTAAATGTAGAGCGCCTAGAGACAGAGGCGTGCGAGCTACAATAGAGGTATGACAAGGTAAAAGGGACCATACAGATGATTTCCCTTACACAGAGGCTTGCATGGATGCAGGAGGAAAAGACGCTCAAGGAACAAGTGGATGTCGCTCGGCACAAAGAAGCAGTCTTAAAAGCGTGCCTACAGCCATGGATGGACTAGGCTTACGTGATCACAACCTCCATTGAAGGAAATCTCATGAAACTATAGGCAGCTCAGCAAAATATTCAGAGCATCAGTTCAGCAGTAGTCACCAAAAAACGCGTGGAAGAAGTCTAGTAGGCGGCCACTCAGTGCGCTGCTAAAGTTGTGGTGATCCAAACAAAGTTGGGAGGTCTTCGAGCTAAGATCTCTGCACCTACAAAGTGACTCGAGGGCAAGTCACGATGTTTGTGTTGTGGGCCTGTTGGGCACGAGATCCGCCAAGGGCAGTTTTGGGGCTTAAAGCCCATATTTTGGTCTAATTTTTGTAATCCAAATGTAAAGACTCCGCATATTATGGTCACCGAGCACATATTTGTTAAAGAGTCATAGGGTTGTCCACCCTTATTTTGAAATATAATGTCGGCTGTAGAAGATCTACCCATGGTCCGCGGACCATGGATTTTATAAATAGAGCTAAGCTCTAAGTAGTTAAATAATTAGAATGGAATTAATGACTGAAGATGTATGAGAGATAGCTCTAAAGTAGAAGTCTAAGTTTTGGGTCGTAGTGTAGGTAGAGGCTCTGCAGTTGAGTGCGCAGAGGCATAGAAGTCCGCAGATGAGTGCGCGGACCCCTGCAGTTGAGTGCGCAGGGTGGGTCGAGTCTGTAATTGTTCGAAATTATCAATAAAGAGAAGTATTCTACAATTTTTGCGTCTTTATTTCCTGTTTATGCATCTGTTATATTGGGTATAAATTTCACTTATAATGCTTATATGATGCACGAATGTATGTAAATGAATTGGTTAAGTGAACGCAAGTAAGAACATCCATTTACATGAAGCTAACTAATATCCGTTAATAAGATAATTAAGACACTTAGCGTAGTTGGGAAAATATCACAGTTCGCTACCCTATCAGCATGAAAGAATATCATCCCCAGGTTAGGGCTGCAAGAAAGCCAATTGTACTGTTTCGCGAAGGTGTTGAAGGACGAACAAGAATTGTGCATGACTTCTACAGTCATTATAGTTTTGAAGAAATGACTTCCATAGTCATTTATAATTTTAACATCCTTGTTTTAAAATAACCATGTCCCCTGTCACATCCTACTCAATACAAGATTAAACATATATAATCATAAAAATCATGTATCATGACTTCCACAATCATTTATAATTTGAGCATCCTTGTTTGCAAATAACTAGGTCCCCTAACACATCCTGCTCAATACAAGAATAAGCATATATAATCATACAAATAATGGATCATCCATAAATCATAATTAACCATATGTTCAACATAACCACGATCATCCATGGATCTATGTGTCTCAATCTTAGATCACCATCCATGTCATACACCTATGTCCAAACTAGGATACCAAAAGAGAAAACATCGCTAATATGCTCTTAACCAAAATTAGTTCTTATACACACAACCATAGATATTATCATAAGCACACAACAACTAGGTGACCCAAACTAGGTCTATAGCATATAAGAATGTGCATAAGTCTGTCATGCATAATATTATATCATTACATAAAAATCACCCTTTCTAAGTGTCACAAAACTAACATTGCCAAAGTGGGACACTACATACTCCCCTTCTTGAATTAAACTTGGCACATACACTACAATTCATATTGTATCAAACAAGCATCTAATTAAGCATATTATATATAGTTACTATTATTTGTAAATGATATGATAATGATCTCATATTGCAAATGCTTGTCCTTTCCTTATCTAATGCATTAAGAATCCAATAATCTTTCATGTTGTTATAGACATTTTTGGGCACTGCAACCCCAAGCATAAAATGTCCATAAACCAAGGGCTCCTAAGTCCCTAAAAGTGTTTTTCTAACCCCTAAAAGAACAAGGTCAACTGATTACAGCTTCTCCCAGAAGTTCTCCATGAAAAACTGCTCAGAACTGGTCAAAACAGGATCATTTCAGCTGCTCCATAGGCAAAGTGCGTTGCATCTCACCTAAGTACACTCTGTGGGTGCGTTGCATTTCAAAAAGCCCTTCTATGGGGTGCGATGGGTGAGAAGTGACAAATGGCAGTGTCAATCCACGAGGTGGAGAGGCATGGAATCTTCCAGAAACTTCTCCTGTGACACTTGCCTCTTTGAATTCGACCAAGGATGAGTAAGAGATCATCAATCTCCAAGTGGAAGCAAGAACTATCAGAAGGAAGAAACTAATCAAATCAGAAGCTGACTCATCTCCCTTACAGATATCTATATATGGATCCCTCATCCTAGAGATCCAAAGGCTGGAATTTTTCATCTCGTAAGGAATTGCTGTTGGTTTCTTGAGACAACATCATAGTGTTGGATGATCTAAGCTTTGTATGAGGTGAAGAAGGGCTTACTTGCTGAGAGCATGATGCTGGGTCAGAACAACTGGTTGTAACTCCCTTGGCTCTTTCTTGATTATCAATAAAAGCTATTCAAGTTTTCCTCCATACTCTTTCGTCATTTATGTTTTATGCATTTGTATGGTCAATTTACATCTGATCCTAGATTGTTTATGATTATAGATCCATGTTCTTGTATAGTGCTATGCTACTTTGATTCTACAGGTACTCTGTGAAACTAGGCGTACAAGGAAGCAAGTAGCGAAGGACTATCAGAAGAGAGAGGAATTGAACTAGGAGATAAGCACAAGACAAAGGTTGGTCTCATGTGTTCTTCTCTTATCTATATTTCATAAAGGAAAAACAAAAGTAGCTTTACTTTGTTTGTTTCTAAGGTAGCTACCACACCTTAGTGGGATAAGCAGTTCTGTGTAGACACGTTTCCCTGTAACAAAATGGCGACTCCGTTGGGAAGTGACTAGGTTGTTTGTTTATCTTCCTTGTTGTTTATTTTATAAACTTACAGACGGAGCCTGAAGTTGAGCCAGGTAGCTTTCGAACTGCATTTGCTATGCAAATGCAAAGTAGATAAATGTTGCTTCAGTCAATCTTTGGGATTTGTTTATGAATTAAACAACTGATTTAAAAACTCTCTAATTGCCCTCGTGGTAGCTCTTGGAACCTCCTTAGATCTACCCTGATTGTTGATTTACTGATTACCATTTGCTCGGCCAAAACCCCTGAACTGAACTGCAAACTGTGACCCGGAACCCAAACAAAGTCTCGTCTCTGACCCAGCGTAGGCTCTGTTCTGTGAATCTGAAATTCAGCGCACTTCCCGAGTGTAGTAGGTGCGCTACATTTCAAGTTCACTATGTTACAGGTGCGCTGATTAGACTAGGCATTGTTCCTCAGTTTTGGTTTCTGTGTTCATTCTCTTCAGTTCTATTCATGAGTTTTGCTGTTTGTAATCAGTATATCTCTGTTTGAAACCCCTTTCCTTGCTGATATTCTGCCTCCATTGTGCAAAAGAACTGTAAATGTTTTTGTGTATTTGTTGAGTCATTTTCAGTTCTCCTTTGCAAAAAGTAACGTAATTGTACTGTCGGTCCTTGATTTGAAAGCATCGTAAGTGTCATTTTTAGTCATGGAGAGAGCTTGGTTGCTCTTGATAGTCGATTACCCTGTTGCTATTGTATTTGGTCTGAATTTGTAGTTTTTCTAGTGTCGAAAGCAAGTATTCATTTCCGAATCATAAAGTGTTGTGATTGTCTCCATTTTTTATTTTGAAAAGAAACTTGTTAGTAATTGTCGCTTGAAAAGTAATTCAGATTTGCGCATTAGCTTTCTTTTTATCATTCACATACTAAGAAAACTGAAAACAAATACATGCATGTGCATTTGCATTTAGACTGTTTGATTGGTTTGATTTAAGACAGTGCATATAGTGTGTGCTCTTTGCTCTTTGTGAAAGAATACTGCCTCTCTTTCCTTAGTAGCTAGGATTTTCATTGCACAAAGAAGATAAAAGACTGTTTATCATCTTAGATTGCATTTTAGGAATTGTACATCTACATCTCGCGGTGAACCTGAAAGGCAAATTTCTTAAGCAAGATCAACTATAAAATAAATTTAATGAATCTAACAACTCTTTGGAACCTAACGCACAACATCTAGAAGTTTAGGCTAGAGACGTATTCTGGTGTCGTAAAGCCTGGTAACTGTTGTTCTCACTAATGGTTGGGTGATTCCTCCACTTTGAGATGATAAGTGCCAGTATGGACTTGTGCTCCCACGTACCGTTGAGTATATTTTGGGAGACCACAATAGGCTTAATCCTTTATCCATAGGAAGCCGTGTCTGCCGCCCTATCGATCGCAATGCACTGAACACAGAATTCAGGAAGATTGATTGTCGTACCGTAAAAAATATTCTGCATTTTTGCAATTGGTTTGGTAATCCCTCTGCCTAGATTTCCAGAGCAGTCCCTTTCATTCCTTTTCAGACTCCTTAACGGAAAAGGTCCATCTGAGCACTTGTCACTTCAGGCTCATTAAAAATCAAAGGCGACTAGAGTCATCTTTTGTTTTTTCTCGACTCTTTAAAATTGAAAAAACAAGTTGTGTCAAAGCGTCTAAAATTTATTTTAAACGAAATAATCATCACCCTCTCCTACGTTGATCTTAGGTTGAGAAAATGGAATCCACCAACCAAGGAATTCCCTTTGGAGGAAATCCTAATCCCTTCTCCTCTTGGGGAGATGTTGGTGCACCCCATATGGCCACATTGTCGCTTCCAGGACTAACAATCGGCTTGCCCGTATGGCTCTTCTCAACCTTTGTCGTTTAGAACACTGCAATTCCTGAACAATCGAGTCAGCAACTAGACGATTCCAGAGTTACCCACCAACCTTCTACTTCCTCCAATTCTTCCTCTCCTCCTTCCTCTTCGCTTGATGGGGCTGGTAAAGCCAAAAATCAAGTACCTGAGAAGAAGAAGGAAAAGAAGAAGAAAGAGAAGAATAAGAAGGAGCCAAAAGCGAAAGGGGGCAACCAAGCGTCGTCTAGCAAAAATCCACACACTGCACCGACTAGGCCTAAATCGCCATGTGTCATTTGCAAAGGAGACCACTATCATAGAGATTGTCCCTGTATCCCTCAGATCTTAAGGGACTAGTCTCCTCGTTTGCACAACCCGGTGTCGTCAACCTCTGATGATCATGTTGAAAACACATCGTCGACTAGTGAAAGTGAAGCCCCAGGACAAAAAGGAAAATATAGATTTCCTTGTAAACTGTGCGAAGGCGATCATGCCGTCCATCGTTGTCCCTTCTTAGACGAGGCTAAAAGAGTTTTGGACGATCGTCTGGTTTCACCGTTACGACTTCCTCCTAGATATAAAAAACTCTTGCCGAGTCCGTCACTAGTTGAAAATCCGGCTGACCCGCCCAGGTGGTCAGCCGAAGCATATATCATTGAAGAAAAACCATCTAAACCCATACCAGACGAAAGTCAAAAGGTCGAGGCGGAAGTTGACCCGGTCTTGCCTTCAGAGGTTCCATCTTCAGATGATACAGTCACAGAAGAGAATAAGGATGACACCGTCCAAATTCTTTTCATAAGCACAGACTTCGATGAACATGGGGGCAAGTTACCCATTCCTTTACCGCAGGAAGGAAGTTCGTCAGAGTCGTACCCAGCCATCTATTCGGTCCCACCTCCAAGCAACCTAGTTGTTTCCCTCGACTGGAATCAACTAGGTAGACCCCGTTTACCGGCTAGTGTACCATTCCGAATTTTTGCTCAAATATATAGAATGGTTATGGCTGGTACCATCATAGATGAAGGGGCTTCTATGAGTATCCTTTCCTTGACTGCTTGGAAAGCGCTTGGTTCGCCATCGCTTTTTCCTGAGATGAGAAATCTAACAGGCTTTGACAAAGGAACCAGTCGACCGTTAGGGATCCTTCCCAATGTGCCCATAACATTGAGAGGGAAAACCGTTGATATGAACGTAATGGTAGTCCAAGGACCCCTGGATTATAATCTACTCCTTGGACGAGACTATATTTATTGCATGGGAGCCATTGTCTCATCACTCTTTAGAGTAATGTGTTTTCCGCACGAAGGAAGAGTGGTCAAGCTTGTAGACCAGCTTTCATTTCCCGGATCACACATAGCAAATAGTCATATAGCATCCCTAAATGGTCTTTTCACGCAAAGAATGTCTCATCAATCTCCAGTCCGTCCACCTGATGAGCGCGAGTGATTTGGGGGACATGATTGAAACCTGGGGGGCATGCACCCTGGTCTGCTTTGGCAGGAAAACTTCGGGTATAGGGTAGTCTTCCGCGAGAGATATATGACTAGTCTGTACTCCCGTCCATGGTTGGAAAAGGGGGTTAGACTGGAATAAGATTCCCTCGTCCATGTTATGTGAGTGGATTGTCTCACCTTTGTCTATTTCGGTAGACAACGCCAAAGAAGTGTTTTGTTTGCAGTGTGAATAGAACAATCTTTGGTAACCTGAAAGAGGTAGACCTTTCCTGATAAAACAAATGTTTTGTCGGTAGAATGAAAGGTGACCTTGAAGCTTTATTTTATACCTGGGGGCATGCAAACCTTTTGGTGTGCAAGCAAAGAGCAACTATTTGTTTTTTAAATTTGTAGGTCCTCTAACCCTTTAAACTCGTAGGATTGGTCGTTTCCTAGCTTGCATAAAGAAAGGATGTGGGGAAAAACTCCAAAAATTTCCGTTTTCATATATAAGACATTCTTATTATACGACTGGATTAATTGAGCAGTTTTAGCACATAGTTCAAGCTCGTTAAAAAATAAACATAAGTCATGAGCAAATGTTTCTCCCCGCGTTTAAGCTCATTAAAAAATGAACTATTTCCTAGTAAATAACCATTGTGAATGTAGTACTTCAGCCTTTAAAGCCTTGGTCGTGTTCTCATCATCACCTCCACTCTGTATTGGCCGATCATTCACCTCCATTTGATTGTTTACCCCTTTTGAGGAACAGTTGCGAAGAGTGATCCCACTAGCCATCCTTGTAACACTGCCATGATTGGAAAATTCCAAACCTTACCTAGAATCAGCTACTACCCAATTTTGTCACTCGTTCCTCAAAAGACAAGTCTCCTTTAAGCTCTTTTCAACTGACTCGTAAAATATGAAAAGATTGTCGAGCCATTGGCCTCTCCAGCTTGTTAAAGGGACCAGAAGTGTTATCCCTCCTTTAGATTTTAATCTTTTTGGACCTAAGGGATTATTACACAAAACGATCGAGCGCTTGTTTTGTTCAGCTCATTAAAAGTATCGAAAATTCATCTCTTATGTATTGTTTTATACTTTTTCAGACTTAAGAGATTAGATGACGAAAAAGGAATTTTGGAGTTTCCTTTACGTCCCTTTTCTTACTCTCTAAAATTGAAAAGGACCGAGTTATCTCTGTCGTTAAACTCGTTAAAACTTAATAGTGAAAAACTTGTCCATAGCAGACAAGAACGAGTTTCACTATCACTAGGCTCATTAAAACATAGCGATGGGTTTGCCTGAATGGAAAATTATAGAACAAGCATATGTTATCCTCCACAAGCTTGACAAAAATAAAGAGGTACTAGTCAGCAATGACTGGGGAAAAATTGGGAAGAAAACTTGAAGAAACTTTGTTGGTAGCAAGTCGCTCTTGAACATGACACTTTCACTCCGCATCCAAGTCAGGTTGGGTTGTTTCATTCACCGGTCACATCACCATGGTCCCATCACACCATCCACATTTGGTGTTAATGCTACCAATCCATCACGTCAATGTCGCCGATATGTTCAAGAGAAGTCATTCAGAGAATTCACCTGTGTCTCACCCGCTATAATACATTTACACTCCATTATTTCATGACCGCCACCCTGAACCTTATATCACCAGATCGTTTTCACCTCCATTAAAATCATTTGCTCTGTTCCATGTCATTGATGTGGGATTCATTAAGGCCCTCCTATGACGGATCGCTTCTTGTCGACATCAGCTCATTATCCAAGAAGTCGATCTAGGAACACCTTGTTCAGTACTTTGAAGCTTGCATGCCTCAATGGCAAGTTTCTCACTTCCGGCAACAGGTTTACATTAATGGCCTTCGACCGAAAGATTTTACGTGGTGTTCGGCGCCAAGTCCTTTATTCACACCACGTGAATTGTACTACAGTACCTTGAGGGTCATTATCATTATCGGTGATTCCTCTCGGGCCTGTTAACAATTTACATCATTGGCTGGTAATCAGGCGATGTCTTTCCATGTTCGACTCCAGAACATCTCTCACATGGATAGACTTTTACTTCGAGTGAAGATCAAACGAGATTGAAGACCCTGGATCTAGTTTCATCCATCCGGGCTGCGATATATATTCAGGGAAATAAAGACATCAAATGTACATCGTTGCTGCACAGATAATCATCCAATCAAAGGGATGATGGGTCTACCAGAATCATTAGTCTACACTCAGACGATTTTCCGTCCGATGTACATGAAAATGAATTTATAAAGTTGAGCATGGGAATGCCCGCCTCAGCTAGATCATGAAAATATTATGAAGATAATGTATTGTATTGTATCTTATTATAGGTCTCCTCCCAACTTGAAAGAACTTCGGATCCTCATAATAAAGCATTTCACCCGACATCAAAAGATTAAAGACCTCATGCTTTAGGGGGCAACTTTATAGACATTTTTGGGCACTGCAACCCCAAGCATAAAATTTCCATAAACCAAGAGCTCCTAAGTCCTTAAAAGTGTTGTTCTAACCCCTAAAAGAACAAGGTCAACTAATTATAGCTTCTCCCAGAAGTTCTCCATGAAAAACTGCTCAGAACTGGTCAAAACAAGATCATTTCAGCTGCTCCATAGGCAAAGTGCATTGCATCTCACCTAAGTACACTTTGTGGGTGCATTGCATTTCAAAAATCCCTTCTATGGGGTGCGATGGGTGAGAAGTGACAAATGGCAGTGTCAATCCGCGAGGTGGAGAGGCATGGAATCTTCCAGAAACTTCTCCTGTGACATTTTCCTCTCTGAATTCGACCAAGGATGAGTAAGAGATCATCAATCTTCAAGTGGAAACAAGAACTATCAGAGGGAAGACACTAATAAAATCACAAGCTGGCTCATCTCCCTTACAGATATCTATATATGGATCCCTCATCCCAGAGATCCAGAGGCCGGAATTTTGCATCTTGTAAGGAATTGTTGTTGGTTTCTTGAGACAACATCATAGTGTTGGGTGATCTAAGCTTTGTATGAGGTGAAGAAGGGCTTACTTGCTAAGAGTATGATGCTGGGTCAGAACAACTGGTTGTAACTCCTTTGGCTCTTTCTTGATTATCAATAAAAGCTATTCAAGTTTTCCTCCATACTCTTGTGTCATTTATGTTTTATGCATTTGTATGGTCAATTTACATCTGATCCTAGATTGTTTATGATTATAGATCCATGTTCTTGTATAGTTCTATGCTACTCTGATTCTACAGGTACTCTGTGAAACTGGGCGTACAAGGAAGCAAGTAGCAAAGGACTATCAGAAGAGAGAGGAATCGAACTAGGAGATAAGTGCAAGATAGAGGATGGTCTCATGTGTTCTTCTCTCATCTATATTTCATAAAGGAAAAACAAAAGTAGCTTTACTTTGTTTATTTCTAAGGTATCTACCACACCTTAGTGGGATAAGCAGTTCTGTGTAGACACTTTTCCCTGTAACACACGTGTCATTCTCTTAGGTTTCTACAGAAAAATTGAGCTTTCCAACTCACAAACAACTCCCACATTAGTTGTATAAACGAGAATGATGATCTATTTCATCCCACAATCAAAGTTGCATACAAAAAGCATAAAATCATCCACATACAATTTCCATTCAAACTATGCAACAAAACACGTCATATATATAACCCACTCTAACATCCCACTTGATTTATGTCTTCTCAATCCAATTTTTCCCTTTTTCATTCCATAAGGGACCATTGGAATCAAAATCTTTAGGATCAAACTACAATGCTTTCCTAAATGTTTACTCTTTAGGAAAAACTACAATTTGAGGTTCAAGACATAATTTTTTTTTAACTAACAAGCTAAGGTTCCATACAATCCTCATTGACCCACTTTTGTATTATAGATTATTCCTTGAATTCCCATAATCCTCATTATTATTCACTTCTCTTACTTGATAATCAATTATGGATGACTCAATTAGAAGATATTCGTTCCAAAAACAATTAAAGATATATTTTTGAAAGTGGCTTGTAATCAAGAACAACTTTCGTAATTATACAAATACGATATATATATATATATATATATATATATATATATATATATATATATATATATATATATATATATATATATATATATATATATATATATACATATACATATACACATACACATACACATACACATACACATACACATACACATACACATACACATACACATACATACACATACACATACACATACACATACACATACACATACACATACACATATATATATATATATATATATATATATATATATATATATATCTATATATATATATATATATATATATCTATATATATATATATATATATATATATATATATATATATATATATATATATATTATTGAATCTATCTCCACCCAGACCACCCTGTCTGCCTTTGACGTGAGCTCAAGTGGCTTTTGGGAGGCTTTCATCGCAGGGAACGCAACACAGCCGTCGACAGCTTATCCAAGGAGGCGGCACTTAAGGACAACACTAGCTAGTTAATCATGGAGGAAAGGACAACAGTTGTTATCAGTACTACCATAGGCTGTTCATAGTGCTGGAAACATGACAGCTCTACAGAAATGAAACTTTTGCAATTTTGCATTTTTGTTTTTTGAACAGTAATCGACAGTCATATGTAAATATTCACTGCTTACATTTTATCAGTATATACAGTTACAGAGCTCTCTGCATAGAGCATTACATATATTTATAGACTCTCTATGTATTTTCCAAAAGCCTTAATTAGCGAACACAGTTTTGACTGGGCAAGAAGCACAGGCTATGCCTGAATATTGTATATGCTATGCATCTGCAAAATGTAGTTTCTTTATTAATAAAGAAAGTGGGACTTTTTCCACGAGAAAAATAAATAAATAAATAAATAATAAAAAATATTGTTGAATCTATCTTGATAATTGTAATTCAACTTGTTTTCCCACTATAAAATCACTCATGATTTCTATTCAATAATTAGTCGATTCATTTGGTTTCAGGTCTTATTCCTTACTATTAATACATACACAAAAAAACAGCTATGAAAACCATAAATTTCTCAAACTATGAAGAATAAGGAATTTCTAGCCTAAAGTTTTTTTTTTTTTTTTTAATACCTCTCAAAATATTACAACCTTTTGCAAGACTACTAACTACTCATACAATTATACATCCAAGCACAAAATTCCTAAATCCATCAATCTCTTCTATTCCACATATAATACAATCATCTTAGGCTTCTAAATCACGCAAGAATTTAATTCATCAAAATGTGATCTCACTCTCCTTCAACTTCTCCCTCAATAAATATCACAAGCTCATATTCTTGTAAAACAAGAACTAAACTAAGATTTTCATTAATTATATACCTTTTTCTTTAAGTTCAAATAGAACAAATCTCTCACCACGGAAAACGTTTGTCTTCTAAACATGTTATTCGCTTAACAATTTACAAGTTAATCAAATCCTAAGAAAGTAGTTCATCAAGTTCATAAAAAATATGATTTTTGACTCGATTGCCTAACTAACAATAGTTTAGAGCAGTTCATGAGTTCAATCATCGTAATTTCTCTAATTTATTTGGTTAAATAGAATTCAACCAATATACAATTGACAAAATCATTAAATAGACTATTATGGCTTTCCTAGACCTAATTTGTCTTAAGCCAATAGACATTTCATCAAATTATCACAATAATCTTTTTCTACATTTCAAGCATTTGAAAATAAATTTAATTCTACCTACATACAAAATAATTACAATACTAGAGGATAGATACATAGTTCACAGTTGACTCCATATATCAAAATCAATTATTCCAAACATTCTAAACCACTTAATGGTGTTCACTATACCAATCTTAATATCTTAATTTGTAATAAAAGAAAATTAATGGATTTAAATCTCAAGAAAATTCATGTTACGAATTTCTATCAATTTAACTTTAATTACACATAATCAACCCTCCTTAATCATGTCTATGAGATTCCATCAAAATATTTTTGTTCATTCTAACCAAAAGAATTACTTGGCTCATAGATATATGTTAGTATGGATTCCACACCCATACATTAGCTCATAGATATATGCTAGTATGGATTCCACAACCATACGTTAACTCATAGATATATGATAGTATGGATTCCACACCCATACATAACTTAAAGAAAACATAACCTTCAAGTGTTCCTTAAAATGGCTTCCACAACCCTTCATGCATCAATGATTTAAGCCTCTTGTTTATTAGGAAGGTCATACCACAACCTACTATTTGAGTAATTTTAAGTTATTTGATGCTACAAAAAATCATGTCAAGGAAATCATATGAATTTAATTCTTAACCATTAATAATATATTCCCAAATCATATTTTAACACATTAAATTAATCCACATACATTACTCATGAAGCTACATTCATAGTTAAAAGTGACATCCTTCAAAGTAACTTTTGTTAAGTTTCCATTAGTGTAGATAAGAAAAGATTCAAAATTAACATAATGAACTCAATCATCACATTAATTGAATCTCAAAATTACCCTTGTTACGCATTCTCAAAGCATGCACACCAAGGTCATCATACTATAGTTTATATTAGGCCAATATTTTTCTTGGTAAATATAATTTCAGCTAGTAAAGATGGCTAGTAGGCCCATGTCACATTAATAATGATGCATTAAACATATATATGAAACCATGCATTCACTACACATATCTCACTCATCCATTGATAATCAATTCATTCACATGCTTGGGTTTAATCCCCAACTTCTCAAGCACGTCCTTTCCTAGCATATCTTTAAGTATTTTATCATATTTCTAATAATTTGTATTAACAAAAATATAAAGGAATATAAGAAGGCATTATTTTTCTTTCATGAGTTTCTATATGACATAATAATAATAATAATAATATCCCTTATGCAACTAATATGCTTCCAAGTCAACATACACAATAATTCAACATGCATGCAAAATCAACATTCATACATAATAAACCTACAAGCAAGCATGTTGGCCCATTAGGCCCCAGTATTGAACTTGGCTATGATACCATATGTAAGATCCCACCTTACCAACCATCAATAATATAGAGAAGTAGAGGTCACATTAATCACTAATACTTTTTTTTTGTAACATTACTAACTTAGATATCATGTAATCATGTTCCTTCATCTATTTCAATACAAGAGTATCACATAAGAATTTAGGGATAACTTTCCCTTAAAACCAATTCCAAAACACATTTCCTCTCAAATTTAAAATATGATAACATGTGCTCTTTTCATACTTATGCATGAGCTCTAAGTAAGACTGGAAATAAATTCCACCATAATTCCATGTCAAACATTAATATAGGTCAACATATTTCATTCCTAGATTATGCTAAATAAGCTCCACTTATTGACTCCTAATATCATAACCACAAAAGTATCATGCTTTTATTACAAAAATCACATATAAGTGTATGAATATTAACCTACCTATATTAGAGAACTTTTGAGGTCTAAAATGGACCTCTTAAGAAAAATGTACAACCAAAATAAACTTTATAAGAACCAATAAGATTCAATCTGATGATGTCAACCATGGGGGATGACTCACCATTTTTGGGGTAAAAAAGTAAAAAAATTAAAAAATAATAAAACTACTTTTTCAACTTGTATTTTCAACCTATCTCCATAAGGTTTTACTCAAATTTCGAGCAGGAGTACCCGTTGGATGCAAAATATTTAATTCATCATCCAAGGAGTACCCATGTTGCATACTTTCGATGGACCCTACTTCACGAAAAATAATAAATACATGAAAAATCATGATTGCAATCATGTTTTTCATGTATTTCTCATTTTTTGTGTAAAAGGTTCCATCAAAAGTATGTGACATGGGTACTCCTTGGATGAGGAATCAAATTCTACATCCCACGAGTGTTCTTGCTTAAAATTTGAGTAAACCCATAGGGAGATAAGTTGAAAATACGAGTTGAAAAAGTAGTTTTTCTTTTTTCCTCTAAAATTTGATGATGTAATCTAGTCTTATTTTATTATTTCCACTATTATTGTATAATTTCCTTAGGAGACCCATTTTATACCTCAAAATTCCCCTAATGAGCAAGGCATATAAAATTTTAGGGGCGAATGTTCGCCCTTTGGCGAAATTAGGGGGTTTTAAATTTTTAGTGGGCGAATATTTTGTATCATAGTACATTTTTAAAAATCACTTCAAATAGCCCACCTTATTTTAAGGGGGAGGGTAAAAAAGGTAAATTTAGCCCTTAAAATTAGGAGTTACAACCTTCCATTCGCCCATTTTCAAGAATAGGTTTTATTTAAGTGAATCCTATGGGCCAAAGGCCCAAATACCATATTTATAAAAGAGGTATGGTAAATTAGTAAAAGTATAAATAAATGAGAGGTATGGTAAATAAATAAAACATTTTTTATTTTTACTCCATAAGTCACCTTATATACATGCAAGGGTGTAAACAAATAAAAATATAATTAAAGTGGAGGTATGGTAAATAAATAAAACATATTTTTATACTTACTCAAAAGGTATGGTAAATAAATATAAATATAAATAAACTAGATGCATGGTAAATAAATAAAACCTCTTTTTATATTTAGTCCATAACCCTCGTTCTATTTATGAAACCTCAAGAAAGAGGTTTTATTTAAGTGAATCCTATGGGCCAAATACCATATTTGTAAAAGAGGTATGGTAAATTAATAAAAATATAAATAAAGGAGAGGTATGGTAAACAAATAAAAAAAAAAAATTATATTTAGTCCATAAGTCACCTTATATTTACGAACACTCAAAAAATGCGTTATATTTAGGTGAAACCTATTGGCAAAATACTATGGGACAAATACCATGGACTAGATTGTTAGTAATACCATGCAAAAAAACATTATTAACCCTAATATTAGTATTAATAAAAATAAAAATGCCACATGGTATTGACCCATGGTATTCACCAAAATGGCACATGGTATTGACCCATGGTCTTCACCTGGAATGTAGCCTATTTATATGGGGGAATTAAACCAACATAGATCCATCTTTACTCTGGATCTACTAACCCCCGAGAGGTATCAAATATCATGATATGCAAACTAGCATAGAGTGAAAAAATATTTGATCCGATCAAGAGTAAAAATGGATGTTGTAATTTAATGTATGTTAAACATTTTAGCTTGGTTAAAATAAAAAATAAAATAAAAATCAACTATTAATTTTATTAATTTTTATAAATTACTAATGGTAATTTTTAAGCTCTAGGTTTATGATAACCCATGGTATTGACCCATGGTAATACCATGGTATTCATGTGAGCATAGACTATTTAAAGGGGAAATTCTGTCATCTTAGATCCATCTTAATTCTGGGTCTACCAAGTGCTCAGAGGGATAAATAGATTTCATCCCCCTAAGAGTGGTAGATGTGGAGTTAAGATGGATATAGGTTGGTTTTTATGATAATGAAGATATTAAATAGACTTAGGAAATTATGTTGTAAAAACATCTTAAGGTGAATGGTTAAAGCATAGACATTGGACAAGTATATTTGTATGCTTCTGTTTTAAACTGAAACAAATCCAGGGCTAAAACAGGAACATACTTGTGTATTGGTAGGGTGGTTACGAGGTCCCTAGAAGTGATGAATTTGAATCTTTCTTGGTTTTATATATAGCATTAGGTTTTTTCTCATGCTTTCTGTGAATGGCACAGGTGAATTTTATCCTACACCCACTAGGTTACCGATATGTAATTTCGGTTTGATTTCAAAAGATATTTTAAAGAAATGCAATGATTTCATTTTTGTATTCAATAAACACAAGATTTTATAATTGAGTAAAATATTCGCCATGCCTGGTGAGAGATTCGCCAAAAAATTATATATACATATCATATTATTGATAAAATCACCTTCCATTTTTCCTATATACCATGGATATTCGCCCATTTATTATACATGTAAATTTAGGGGGGGTTTTTAAAATTTTCCCTGGAGCAAGGTAACTAAGGGAAGTGTATGCCTCTCTTCATTAGTAAATCTAATAAATATGATATGTTTGTGAAATGGAATCACAAAATATATTGACCCAAAAACATTTCCAAATCCATGAATTAAAAATTGTCAATCCCAATTATTAAGGTAATGCTTCAATCATGAGAATTGTATATGAATGTTGCAACAAGAGAAACTACTTTTACCAATTCATAAGCATATTATTATTCAAAAGGCGCCAAGTAAAACAATGGACTTGCATAAATTGGACACAAATAGTTGTTTTCTACAGTGATTGAAGAATAAGATTACACCCACGAATACATGCAACTCGGCCAAACTTATTATGCTCACTTGCACAAGTAATTAAATCCTACTGAATTGGTTACTGTAAAATTGTTTCTAGCAACAACCCCTTTTTCTCATGATAGTTTTAGATGATAAAAACAACAACTGTCCTACTAAAATTTTCTCTATTCACTCCAGCAACATTATTAAATTCATTTTCGCATTCATACAAAAATTTGCAAAAGTAGGAAGCTATATCTGTTGAATTTCTAGTGCATAAAATCTAGAACCATTAAGAAATTTAATCTTATGATTCAAGTTCATAAAACTACAACAATTGAGGCCTTTTGACAAACAATTTGCAAACATGCAATGTACAACCATTGAGGCCTTTTGACAAACACTTTGCAAGCATGCAATCTACAACCATTGAGGCATTTTTTCAAACACTTGGTAGCAATGAATTTGAGATTTTTCTCCAACCTAGTTAACTCATAAAATTCATAAATTGAAACTATAATGTTGGCAGCTTAAAACAGGGACTAAATAATCTTAATATTTCACCAAAACCTCAACAACAAGCAAACATAGTTGGCATCAGCAATCAGAAAAATCGTCCAGATTTATGATTTAGGTACTGAAAAGCATTTTTTTTGGAATCAAATTGGGGGTTACAGGTTCAAATGGTATGAATACCCCATGATGTTGTCTTGAATCATTACAAAACCACCCATAGATGAAAAAAAAATTAAACTAGCAAAAAATTTGACTCCTAAAATCTCATTTACATATGTCATGAAAGTTTCAATATATAACCATGCATAACAAATAGCAACAAAGGTTTAATCTATAATTATTTATGTATTGTCTAATTTTCTTTCCAAACCATTTCATCTACAGTAAGTGAATTGAAGGGTTTTGACTTTCATCAAGCATTGTCTTCACTTAATCATTCCTACAAACACATGGCAAGCATCATGAGCTATTGTAATACATATAAAGAAATACTCCAAAATAAAATTTAACCATTGATTATTCTTTTAAAGCATTATGTATTCTTAATTTTTCTCTACATTTGCAAAGCTTGCATGCACATAATGACTGAAATTACCTCAATTATTTTCTTTGAAACTCGTGTTTCCATTATTTTTTCATTTTTATTTTAAGGGTTGATCCAGTGATTCCTCCACGTATACTTTGGATATGTGTCTTTTTCCTTACTTCTCCCATAAGTTGCAAGTTAGCACTTATTCATGCATAATAATTTGCATATATCATAAAAATAATAGCATTTCTCATTCACATATTTTGCGAAACACTTTTCAACATATCCTGAAATAATTTCTAAAACATGTCTCTAAATACCTGTTTCAATAAAAATTAAACAAAACAATAACTCATGAAACTCTTACCCAAGTCCTTTGTAATTCTTTATTGCAATTATCTTCAGCAATATTTGGATTTCCTTTCTCAAATGCTACCATACCATGGTTAGTACCATAAACTACACCAACAATAGTTCCAATCTTGGGATCTAAACATCCATACATATAGACCGCTCTTAGTCTTCATTTTTAACTAGCCAATAGGATTCTAGATAACATAAGAATAAACCAAATTAGATGCTTACAAAAATTTAATTTTCTATTTTTTTTCTTTTATGCTGATGTTATACTAAAAATTCAGGACAATTAAATTTATACTTGATCGGATGTGCGACTCCAATCACAGAGAATATGATCCATATTTGATTCCTTAACCAACTCATTTGAACCATTCAGTTTTCCACCTAACCATATCGAGGGCGAACTTCTCCCCCTGGAACTCCCGAGCTATAAGAGCTCATAAGCAGTACCAAAATATAACAGTAGAGAGATATACAAGGCAAGTTGAGGAAGATAAGTTTCACTTCCTCTCAATACCACTCATGGTTAACTCCATTAGGTAGAGCTACTTAGAAATTTACATTAGCATTTGGATACCCTCCAAGTTTCTCCCTCTCACAATCTTTTTTTTTATCTCTCCAACTATTGGTATCACAATGCACCTCCCCCAAGTGAGAATACATGAAACAAATATATAGGATGAGCAATAAATTTTTGTCATAAAGGAGGAGTAATATGCATGCTTTGTATTCCATTTAGAGGAGTGTAACTCGTGTCATTAACGAGAGGTATGCATGCCTTACTTAAGGAGAGTTTAACGTATGCATTAAAGAAATCAGAAGAGGAATATTTTATGACATATCTTTACTGAGTGTAAGAAGAATATGGAATTATTTGGTGAGTGCATAAAATAGAGTGTAATGTATTATTAAAAGAGACAAATAATTACATAGAGCCATGAGAGTCATCAAGGAGAGAGGTGTGAAGTGATTGAGGAGATGGAGGAGACTTGTAAGTCCCTTTTAATAATAATATCATAGTCTCATAAAAGATAATAGTAATATTAATAATATTGAGGATTAAGTTGAGATTGAACAATTAAGATTCACTAATGATAATTTAACTGATTTTCCTTTAGCTATACTTGATTACCCATTGATTGAAGGTGACTTACTATTTTTGGAAAGTTATACTTGAGTTACTAGACATGACTCTATATCAGAAATGATATTTTATTAAGGAAATTCACCCCTGATTTGCCCATGAGTTGTATTTTTCTTTCGAAGAATATGGATACTACATCCCTACTACATGCATCTCAATGCCTTACTATATTGAAGATTATGCACTTTGATCTACTCCGAGGATTCCAAGATTCCGCACCTTGATCTTTTAAATATTTAGGACTTTGTGTCCCAATCAGTTTATTGTAGATCTAAGTCTCCATGTCTTTATCTTTCATGAATTTAGGACTTCGTTCCCTAATCCTTTTATTATATATCTAAGACTTAATGTCTTTATGTTTTATAGATTTAGGACTCCACACCATAATTTCCATGGCTTCTCATCTACTTTACTTTGAAACTCTGTACTTCACCTTAAGGTATTGATTGTGAGCTCATACCCATCTAATGGTTCGTTGGTAAGATCTAGTTCCAAGAAAAAGAATTGTGCATGACTTCCACAACCATTATGGTTTTGAAGAAATGACTTCCATAGGCATTTATAATTTGAACATCCTTGTTTGAAAATAACCACGTCCTTGTCACATCTTGTTCAGTACAAGATTAAGCATATATAATCATACAAATCATGTTTCATGACTTCCACAATAATTTTAATTTGATCATCCTTGTTTTCAAATAACCAAGTCCCCTGCCACATCCTACTTAGTACAAGATTAAGCGTATATAATCATACAAACCATGGATCATCCATAAATCATAATTAACAATATGTTCCACATAACCATGATCATCCATGGATCTATGTGTCTCAATGCTAAATCATCATCCATATCATACATCTATGTCCAAACTATGATACCAAAAGAGAAAACATCAATAATATGTTCTTAACCAAAACCACTTCTTATACACACAACCATAGATATGATCAGAAGCACACAACAAGTAGGTGACCCAAACTAGGTCTATATCATATAACCATGTACATAAGATTTTCATGCATAATATTATATCATTACATCAAAATCACCCTCTCTAAGTGTCACAAAACTATCCTTCCCATGGGACACTACAAACCATTTATTATAGTCCATCATCAAATATTAAAAAAAACACAAAATTATATATAAAAAACACAATCAAGCACAAAAATTATTTAAAAAAACAAAATTAACTCAAAAGAGATAGAAATAAAAAAGGAAAAACAAAAAAAATCTAAAAGAAGTAAAATACAAAAAACAAATATTTCCAAAAAATATAATTTAAGGAAAAAAATTTAAAAATTTAACACTAAAAGAACAAAAAAAAACAAAAATACAAATGAAAAACAATTAAAAAAAATATATTTAAATCATAAAGTTAAAATTAAAAATATATTGTAAAAACATTTAAAAATTAAATAATAAAGTTCAATATATATATGAAATAATATTAAAAAATATAAATTAAATTATTTGTTTTTAAATAACTAAAAATAAAAATAAAAGATGAAAAATTGCCCTCGACCCGTCTAAACGAGGGTCCATTCCGAGAATCAACTTTCAACCGCTTCTTGGCCGAGGGTCGATTTTGGGAATCAAACCTTGACCAGGCAAGGGGCCTAAGGGTGCCTACATGGATGGCGGAGAGGAGCCTCCATAATTGACACTCAGCCAAGTGAGGGGTGAGGGGCAGTTTTTTTAATTAATTAAAATATAGTTTTTTTAATTAATTAAAATATATATATATATATATATATATATATATATATATATATATATATACAAAACATAATTTCAATTTTTTAAAATATTATTTCTTTTTTTTAATTTAATGTTTTTCTATATTATTTTATTTTAGTTTTTTCTTTAATTTTTTTCAGGAAGATTTTTTTTTAATTCTTTTTTGGTGATTTTATTAATTTTTATGTTTTTTTTCAATGTTTTTTAGTTGTATTTTTTTTCAATGTTTGTAATTTTTACACTTAACAATTTTGTTTGTATTTTTTTTATATTGTATGTTTTATTTTTTTCTAACATTTTTTTACTTAAAATTTTATCTGAATCCTTTTTTTCAAAAAAAAAAATAATCAAATGTCATCATCTTACAATATAAAAGTCATAAAATTTGGTATTTTTCCAACTTTTTTTATTCATTTTTTTCATAAACATCTTTTATGTAACATGTCATTTTTTGCCAAAAGGTCCTGAAATATGTATTTTTTTAATTATATATGTATGCAAAATGTATATTTTTTGTCAGTTGTTTAAAATTATTATCTTTTAGTTATAATTATTTTATGTGTACCAAAGTATTAATTAATGATATATGAATTTATAAAAAATCATAACCTCAAAATATTAATGCTATTATTTTTTTTAATTTTGCAAAAAACTTAAAAAATTTCATTATAAAAAAACATTTCAAACAAAAACAAAAAAATACATGCTTGGAAAACCCTTAAAAAACAAACATCTTAGGACGAAAAATAAGAAGAGGAATAAGACAACTTGAAAAATGGTTAAATAATCAACATTTTTTAAAAATTGTGCATTCTAAAGACATCATAAAATTTAAAGTGTCAAAAATATGCTTAAAAAAATGTTGATGTTTTTCAAAATCCGCATGAAAATCACCAACATTTAAAAAATTATCCACATTTAATACATTAGATAATTTAAAGCGTTAAAAATAAACCCTCTAAAAAAGGGGGTTGATGTTGCATAACACTTTTCAAAATGAGCATGAAAATCACTAACATTTAAAAAAAATGTTCATAAGGTGTATTCTAAATCAACAACTTTTAAAGTCGTATGATTTTTTTGCTACCTGAAAAAAATGGGTAATCAGTAAAGTTTTCATTTGAACGGTAACCATGTTACATCAAACAATGAAAAACAAGAAGAGGAATAAGACAACTTGAAAAATGGTTAAATAACCAACGTTTAAAAATTTGGGCATACTTAGGAGATAAGAAAATTTGAAGTGTCAAAATATGTTGTCAAAAAATAAAGTTGATGTTGCATCAATGCTTTTCAAAATCCATATGAAATTCACCAACATTTAAAAAAATTATCCATACTTAATATATTAGAAAATTTAAAGTGTCAAAAATAAGCACGAAAAAAGGGGGTTGATGTTGCACGAACACTTTTTGAAATTCGCATGAAATTCACTAACATTTAAAAGAAAATGTACATATTTAATACGTAAGAAAATTTAAAGTGTCAAAAATATGCTAAAAAAGGTTGATTATGCATCAACACTTCTCAATATTAAATGATTTTTTGCAACTTCTAAAAAAATGAGAACTTGGTATAGTTTTGTTAAGTTTGTCACTTTGTTTTTCATTGCAACAAATAAATTTTTTTATTTCCAGACTAATGGGAAGACAGAAGGAAGAGAATGTGACAATAGAAAGGGGAAACTTAAATATGATAAAGGTAAGGGGAAGTATTGGAAAGAAGATGAATTGAAATAGTATAGAAAAGGGGAAGGGGAGAAGCCTCTTTCATGTTGGGTTTGAGTGAAGGATCATATGGCAAAGAATTGTCCATTGAAGCATAAGTTAGCTACCATGGAGCAAGAAGAGAAGCCATCTATGGGAGCGATGAGGATTGTTGTAGCAACTTTTGTGAAGGAGGCCATTCTAAAGCATGACCGGAGCTAGAACTAACTCAGTTCTATATATGTTGATATTGTTGGGAGTTAATGGTTTGTTATGGTGGATAGTAGAGGGACTCAAAAATTTATGAGGCAAGGCATGATGAGGAAGTTGGACTTGAAAATTCTATAAACGCACATGTTCTTCAAGGTAGTTAACTTCGAGGATAAGAGAATAATCTAAACGATCATGGATGTACCCATTCAATTAGGAGATTGGAAGGGGAATCTTGACTTCGCAGTTGTATAACTAGGTAATTATGATGTTGTATTGGGGCAAGCTTTCTTGAGAGGAGAGATATTTATGTCAGTTCCTCATATGGAGAGATTGTTCATTCTCTCAAGACAAGATCTGGTGGTAGTGCAAACATTGAGATCTCACATGGATGTAGCGGTGTGAATGTCATCTATTCATGTGGAGGATAGACAAATGAGAATTGAGGCACATAGGAGATTATACCATGTAGAGACTATTATGTTGCAACATGCAAATATTATGGATAATTGACAAATAAGAGTTTGAGCTTATAATCAGAATCTCATGCAACATATGAGGATAGTAGTGATGGGGCATCATTATCCGATGATAATAATGATGAGTTTGACGACAATTGTCATGGTGATGATAACAAGGACTCGAGGATCACATCCATAGTCCAAGATGGTGGCCAGGAAGATGAGCCTTGGTATAGAGGATCCAATGGGAAGATTGGTTTCTCTAGAGAGACATCAAAGTCGGATGGATGGTCGTAGGATCTAGAGTTGGAGCGTCTTCTTGAGGAAAGTGAAGGTAGGAATAGCTCCTACCCTCCTTTGCTAAGATACATTTTGGAGAGATATGGAGGAGTAATCCAATGGATGAAAGGACCTTTTCTAGGGTTAGATAGGGCTTATTCATTTGCATAAGGAGCACATGCAAGAGTATGAGTAGTTGAGCTTGGAGTTTGGAGAGGTCGTCCTCAAGGCTACCCCACTTCATTCTCACACTGATCCATTAGGAGATGGGATCATAATTAGTTTCTCAAGGTGGAAAATCATTTACATAGGGGAGAGTGCCTAGTATAATTTCTTCATGAGCAAGTTGTTCAGGAGGATGTTTGGATAACAATGTGATAGGATATGTTTTCACTTGTATGAGGTGGCATTTGTTCTTATGGATTTGGAGTGAGTGTAATATTAGCTACCTAATTAGCTAGATACATAGGGGAATCCAACACATGACAATATATAGGAGTATTCATAGATTGATGAGAGCATTGTTAGAGATGATCACCCTTCCTCATGATGTTGTTGTATCCTTGGTGATGGATAGGATTACCAAGGGGCCCATTGTCGAGTAAGTTAACATTTTGTTAGTAGGAGATAATGTTGGATCCTGAAAGGTGAGCACCCACATGCACCTTTAACAATATCAATATGACAAGTGCAGTGGAGTGCCCATTTGAAGGAATGCGACAAAAGAGTGACATTTGGAGTTTTTTCCCAAGATTCGATCTCATGATCGTGCAAGAGCGAGGGCTCCATGAGATGAGTTTGGCGTCCTCATGATGAGCACATTCCCAATGGTCGAATGATTCAAGTTGAAGCATGCCTAAGGCACACACCCATATCCGCATGACATGACACAGTAGGACTATATAACACAAATTATAACTGAGATAAGCATCGGGGATGTGTCAATTGAGTCAAGAGATGAGAGAGCATGTCAACCAAAATGACCGCATGATGATAAAGTTGGGTGTTGTGTCAACCCGAGAGGTTGGCTTAAGGACCCAAGGTGTTGGGCGTGAGATCCCCCAAGGGCATTTTTGGGGCTTAAAGCTCATATTTTGGTCCAATTTTTGTAATCCAAATGTAAAGACTCCGCATATCGTGGTCGCAGAGCGCGTAGTTGTTAAAGAGTCATAGGGTTGTCTGCCCTTATTTTGAAATATAATGTCATTTGTAGAAGATCTACCCATATATAAATAGAGCTAAGCTCTAAGTAGTTAAATAATTAGAATGGAATCAATGAGTGAAGATGTATGAGAGATAGCTCTGAAGTAGAAGTCTAAGTTTTGGGTCGTAGCGTAGGTAGACGCTCTACAGCTGAGTGCGCAGAGGCCTAGAAGTCTGCAGTTGAGTCTGTAATTGTTCAGAATTATCAATAAAGAGAAGTATTGTACAATTTCTAGGTCTTTATTTCCTATTTGTGCATTTGTTATATTGGGTATAAATTTTACTTATAATGCTTATATGATGTGCGACTGTATGTAAAGGAATTCATTAAGTGAATGCAAGTAAGAACATCTATTTATGCGAAGCTAACTAAGATTTTTTAATAAGATAAGTAAGACATTAGCGTAGTTGGGAAAATATCACAGTTCGCTACCCTACCAACGTGAAATCATATCAGCCCCAGGTTAGGGCTGCACGAAAGTCGATTGTACCATTTCGCAAAGGTCTTGAAGGACGAACAGAGGACTAAGTGACCTGCATGAAGGAAAGTATAGCTGGGATAAACCGACATCAAATCCATCTCAAGGATGCAGAAACTTGGTTCCAACATCCCCCCATACTGCTTCGAGTGAGACTTCAGTCTGTGCTCCGTGGGTTGATGCCGAAATGGCCAGTAGTGTAGGGATTTGTTTGGCTAACTAATGCAAAACCTAGGTCAAGCCCCCATAAGCCAACAAATGGTTTCGTTTCCGGGACTGGAATCTGCATGAGAGATGTGTGATGTCTTATCACTGAATCCAACTAAGAAAGAAATCGAAGGTTGGTTGGACAGATGGATTCAAGAGTTCACGACGCAGGAGAACATAAACCCGCAACTGTCAAAAGAACAATGGTTGGACCAATATCTGTATACGGAGATCCACGAAATCGTTTTTGCCTCTTTCCCTACTGAGCTATATGAGTGAATCGCTAAGCTAGCAGATAGCCAAGGAAGGTGGAAACTTGACGGTCCTATTGTGTGGACCCCAAAGCTAGTGTGAAGGTTGGAAGCATCGGAGGATAAGATCATGCACGCCATCGATCATTGGCTTGATCGCATTATAGGAGGATTTGTTACTGATTTCACAATCGACACCTCAATCAGCTATAATGAGGCAGAGCGACACTTTTTCAAAGGACCACGAGGTAAGTACGTAAAATCTTTGAATACTTGGCTTAAAATGTTGTTGTGCGAAAAACCAGTTATGTAGCTACCTTGATGTTTAGGACAACACGAAGTGGAAAAAGTTACAGAAACAAAGGAAATAAGGGACCGAATTATAGCCTCTTTATTTCACCACTGCGAAGGGACAAAGAAGGGATAGCAAAGGTCTCTCCACAAAGTGATATTCAGTTGATAAGACAAAGATTTCCGTGAATACCACCTCCACCTACACCACCTCCATCTTCACCACCATCACCTCCAAATTCGCCTGTACCACCTCCGCCACCACCGCGATTCAGTATGGAAAACACAGTGAAGTTGCCTTTGTTCAAAGGTTTGGGAAATGAGATCCCGGACCAATTCTGGTTCATTGTGAGGATTGTATCGAAAGCTCAAGGTGTTATAGATGATAACATAAATAAGGCAACACTGGTTAGTGCTCTGCAAGATCGCATGCTAACCTGGTATATTAAGTACTCCAGCGATAACCCGAATGCTAGAGTAGCAGACATCCAAGCAGCACTGAACAGGGAATTTAGTAGGCCTAAATCTGAAACGCAATCGATTGTGGGATTCAAAGAGATCACGATGATACCAAGTGAGATGCCTTGGGAACTAGATCAGAGGCTGAAATGTACGACCCACGAAGCCAACATGAATTTGATAGATGGACAGCATTGCGAGTGGTTTGTGGCTTCGCTACTACCACACTTAAGGAGTGCGATGGCACAGCAGAAGATAACAACTCAGATAGAGGCCTTGGGGATTTCCATGAGGCTACATGAGACCCTAATGCAATATGCTAATCTAGGAGTTCAGCAAATCCACCTGTAGCGAAAGAATCTGTGCCTTGAGATGCAAAGATTGAAGCAAGATAGGACGGTTCAGCCAGAGGTACGCGAGGAGGTATGGTACATGAAATGGAAGAGTCAGGGTCATGACAAATACCACTGCCCGGTCTTTACAAATTACCTTGCAGGAGGAGGACCGATGCCTTTAACATTGGAAGCTCAAGCAGGACCTAGCACGGTGCCATCTTTGTGGTGCATTATCTGTCAAATAGCTAGAAAACATACCGCGGATAACTGCCACTTGTTATAGAAGTACATGCAAACACCGCAACAATTTTTCTACAACTTTTGTAGGTCGGTAGGACATGATGAGTGTACTTGCAGGATCTATTAATAGATGATGGATAGAAATCCTGTCTATAGGGTTTAGGCCAAAACACGGCCCCTTGACTAGAATGTAGGAATGGCACATCTAGGATTTCAAGGTCGCAGATGAGGCCGAGGCAGAGGAGGACCTGGTAGAGGTTGCGGACAGTTGATTAGCTATAATTGCGGAGGGCCAGGACACTATGCTCACAACTACACTAATCCAACGCACCCGTCGTGCGAGTATTGCATGTTGTTTGATCATGAGACAAAATATTGTCCTACGCTGATAGCTAAGATACGTGACAAAGGAGTGCTGCCACCTCCCCCGACTCAGAACCTGCAGAAGATGAGGTCTGAACCGCTCAAGGAAGATCCAAACATAAATATAGTTCTCTGAAATGGAATCGTGACAAGAGATGACAAGGGGAAACTGCCAAAAGACAGTACATGGGTTCACAAAGCCCCAGCGAAAGAGGCCAAGCTCGATTTGGAGCACGCTCGTGAAGCATTCATGGAAGCTAAGAAGAGAATTGTTGAGGCCTCCACTTCAGGAAGCAAAGATAAACCAGATTTGGAGATGGACCCCTCTATCCTCACAACTTTCCTGGAAACTTGTATGAAGTTACTGTGTGACAGTAAGGCTGTGAAAGGGTTAGAGGAACTTATCAATAGATGTGCTGGGACTACGCTAGGTGAACAGCGCATAGTCTGCGAGATCAGAAAGAATAAGACAAGGACAGGGTGTGAAATGAGACTCACCGCGTAGATCGAAGAATATGAAATGGATCAATTCATTCTAGATTTGGGATCAGATGTGAATGTTTTACCGAAACATACATGGGAGCGAATGGGGCAATTGCAGGGAGTAACCGTGGATATTGAGGGAGCGAGCGTGCTGGCAGATTTTGAAGTAATAGAGATTGCTGATGATATCAATCCCTACCCCACGCTCCTGGGAATTGACTGGGCTACTGATATGAACGGGGTAATCAATCTAAAGAAGTGAAAGATGATCTTTGAGAAGAAATCATTGTGCATAATAATACCCCAGGATCCTGTTGAAGGATCACACTATACGGAAACGGTCTGTGATTATTAGAGTGATGATGATCTGGACTACATCTATAAGTTAATAGCACGAGACCAAGACTGGATGAATCCCACTGTGGATGTGGGAGCATGAGAGTTCCTGCACTTCAGACTCCAACGAAGAAATAGAGCACTAGCAAAGTCAGTTACACGAAGTAACTACGTTGAATTGCAACATGATGACCTGGTCGCTACGCTGTGTGTCGTCAGAGGTAAGGAATCTGCCTGCTTATGATGGATTGAATGAGGTATATATCTTTTTGTATGTGTTTGAAAGGGAGGTGCCAGAAAAAAAATGCTTCTAGGCCTTGGACTGGGCACTGTGCGCTACACCCACAAGATGGTGGGTTACACACAAGGGAAGTTTTGATGATTGGCACGAATGTAGGAGAATGATGAAAGAACGATTTTGGAAGCCTAGGATGTGACTGACAGACAAGTACGATGGACAGAATGATCTTCGCACATGGATGCAGGCCTATGGAGAAAAGCCCCAACCTTAGCAGGTGCACCTGTACTCCGCACTAAAGTACCTAGTCAATAATCCTGTGTTGGGGGCGCATCTACAGATGGATTTTATTGTTCCAGGAATATGATTTTGAAGTTATTTTGAAGCCTAGACACTTGAACGCGGGACCAGACCACCTGTCGCACATTGAGACAGGGGAGGAACCCACTAATTTGGAGGAAGGATTACCTGACCCACAATTTTTTGTTGTGCACATCATGGATGGACATTTCAAGGATATAGTACACTTCCTAACAACTGGAACTGTGCTAGAAGGATACTCTCTCCAGCAATAGAAGGAATTAGTGGTGTGCACAACAGATTTCTTTGTCATTTTTGGGCACCTATGTAAGATGGTGAATGATGAGATACTGCGAAGGTATGTGCCTGAGTTTGAATGAAGAAGCATCCTCATGGACGCTCATGGGGGTGTCGCGGGAGGACATTATGCAGGGAGAGCAACCGCACAGAAGATTATACGCACACGATTGTGTTGGCCAACCCTTCATCAGGAATCAAAACCATATTGCAAGGCATGCGATGTATGTCAAAGTACAGGTAAGCCATCGTGGAGGGATGAAATGCCTTTGAATCCACAAATGACATTGCAACCTTTCGAAAAGTGGACAATATATTTTGTAGGACCTATCCAGCCTCAAGAAAAGACAGGCATGAGGTTCATTATCACTACGAAGGATTATTTGACTCGTTGGACAGAAGCACAGCTACTGAAGGATTGCACGGGCGCGACTACCGCGAAGTTTCTATTTGAGCATGTACTGATGCAATTTGCTTGTCCAAAGATCTTAATGAGTGATCATGGTACAAACTTCCTGAATGAGACAATCAGTGCACTAACAAAGGAATTTCAGGTGTATCACTAGAAGAGCACACCTTATCACCCATAGGCTAACAAGATAGTGGAGGCGTTCAACAAAGTGATCGAAACCGCGCTGACCAAGGTTTGCATTTCTCAATGAAATGATTGGGACCTACGCATACCTACAGTATTGTGTGCTTACAGGACAACGTGCAAGAAGTTAATGGGAAAGACACCCTTTAGGCTGGTATACAGGGTTGAAGCTGTGATGCCTATGGAATACATCATGCCTATTCTATGCATAGCAGTGCTCATAGGTATGACAGATCACAGAGCCCTGTAAGAGAGGCTCGCGCAGTTGGATGAGCTAGAAGAAGAGAGATTTTTGGCTAGATTTCACCAGCAGGCCCAAAAGTAGTGTGACAGTAAATTTGATAAATTTCAAGGGAAACTCGAAATACATTGGCTAGGGCCGTATGTTATTAAGGAGATTACCGACAGTGGCATCGTCTAATTAGTTAAGTTGAATGGAGATCCCTTCCCAGGAAAAGTAAATGGCAGTTGTTTAAAGCCATACATAGGTGGTCTGACCATCTAACTATCCGACAGAAGCACAGTCTTAACACTCCAAGAAGCTGAAAGGAGGTGCAGGACTATAAACTACACTGCTCGGGTTGGAGAGATGCACGATGTCAGGATTGCACGAAGTAGAGAAGTGTCACAGGGTCCGTGACAGTGCAGGTCCGCCGAAAAGTGATCGTTAAAGTCACTATTCACAATTTGATGGTCGATTTGAGGCTAAATGGAGCAGGTGACAGGCATTTAAGGTGAAATTTATGGCTTATATTCTTGAAAATATACCGCCAATCTAGCCTTAATGGACCGAATGTGGGGGGAATGGTCGAATTATAATTTAAAAGGCCCTATAAATTACAAGTGGTTGTCCAGCGGAAAACACTTGGCATTTTGAGAACTGAGTTGTTACATGCTCAAGTATACATGAACCGAGACCTATTCAAGACCCTGAAAGCGAATTCATTGTTTGAGCAACTACTAGAGACACTATAAGAATTGTGGAATAGCGCTATGTCAACACCCGCAAAAGCCATGGACATAGAAGTAGTGACAGCCGAGGAAGCCGTGTAGGAAATTGCAGTAGTGGAAGCCCCAGAGAGCGCCAAAATAATAGTTGAGGTCCATAAATCACCCAAAATACCAAAACCTAAGAAGGATAAGAAGGCTATGATACCGTTGCGCGTCTCACCAAGAAACCCACAGAGGACCAAGCTCACCTTGCAGGAAAAGGGGAGGCCATTCATCTAGAGGTCGACGAAGAGGAGTCTAAAGAAATCCTGGTGGATGAGGAGAGTGAGGAAATGGAAGTTAAAGCCTAGGGTATGGACCCTATTACGAGGCTACCAGAATATGTTCCTCCGCGAAAGAGCAAAGCTAAGTTGCCGAAGTGATCCAAATTGTATCCATGAAGAATAATCAAAGCACCATGACTGTATCAAATCAGGATGAAACTTCAAATTCAAGAGCACAGAGCGATCAAGAAGACCTCTAAATAGTGGCAGTTGGCAACCAGCGAGGAACGATGAGGACCTCAGTCAAAGCGCACTAACCGAGGCCCATGGAGACCTTTCAGGAGGCGAAACTAGCACCTGCGAAGCCCGGATCGGGAAAAAGAGGCAGTTTCTGATGCGCGATTAGCGCTTAGCACTTGGCACTAATCGTGCATCGTTGGGCAAAACCCCTCAAGAAGGAGAGGCCCCAAGTGCTCGGTCACATGGAAGCTGGGAAAACCATGGGGAAAATGCTAAATACTGAAGGCCAGACCCGCGCTCCAAAACCGATGGTATTTATCGGGGGCACCCTTGGGCGGTAAGCGGAATTAAAGAAAAGTGAGCGAATCCATTCAGCGCCCAACGCGTGGTAAGTGGAGGAGAGAGAAAACCACCGCTCATCACGTGCTAACGGTCGAGCAAGTCAACCGCACGATATGAGCGAATGGCATTGGATCTAGTGGCTCCAGATCTAACGGCTAAGATCGCACCTGATGGGGAAACCGGATTTGACAGGGGATTCAGCCACGATGTATAAGGATTTGAGGTCCAATTCTACCGCTGAGGTGGCGGACAAGTCATTTCCGACGTAACCAAAGAACCGAACCAATGAGGAAAATCTGGCGCAGTTCGTAGGAGGACAAGTGGTCACTCCCTGTGAGCTGTTAATGATGATGCCGAGACAGGGAACTCTAAGTGAGCAGCATCAGGTGATCCGACAGGGGTGGAAGAGGAAACGAGCAGTCATGAGAACGACTAGCTTTATAGCCACAAATAGAGAACAGAGAACACACGGAGAAGAGAGAACAGAAAGAAGAAGACGAAGTCAGAGAACGAAGACACAGTGAAGCAAAGAGCAGAAAGACAGAGAGCTGAATTGACCTGCAGCATAAGGCAGCATCGAGCCATCCCTAAGAGGATCTATCCTGAATCAAGAACCACATTGGGCTCCTTCCATTGAATACCAAAGAGGTAAAAAGCTGGTAAGGCAAAGAGTCTGTGCACTCTAGTGGCTTGGGAAATCCAAGAAACCACCCTGCCAAGCAATTCTGTTTCAGGAGACTCATTTTGAGCTCCTCATTGTAATTCTCTACTTTAAAGACATAATAAAATAAGGCCACCATTGAAATCTGGACCGGAGATGTAGCCCTAGAGGATAGGGTGAACTCCTTATTAATTTTTTGTGTTCTTGTAATTGCTTACTATGTTTCTCTGTTCTTTTCCATATTTCCAGTGTATGTGTATTTTGAAATCTGATCGATCCATTGCCAAAAATAACATAGACACACACCAGCACATGAGTCTGTAATACCTTCATTCAATAAATCTTTAACTAAGGTCACTCAAGAGTGATTTTCAGATCAAGTGGTATTAGAGCTTTAGGCTATTAAGGTTAGACAAGCTTGTGTTGGTATAGCTGTTGAATGCTAACTAGATCAAAGCTCAAATTAGGAGAAGGAGAGTTGGTCGAAACTAATCCTAAAATTGGGAGAGTCTATTCTCGAAAGACAATGTCAGAAGAAGGTTCTGTAGGGCCATACCCTCAATCATAGATAGTTTCCTAGCCATAAAGTCCATAGTAGAAGAAACGTATAGGGACTTTAGAAAACACAAGGATGAAGATTCATCAAGCTCTAAACAAGACAAAGGAGAAGATGAGTCTCATTTCCATGTCCACTCCAAAGGCAAAGGGAAAGAAGAAATCTTTCTCACACCTCCTAATAGCCCTATACATAACAAGAAGACATCTTTGATTAAGCTAGATATTAAATTTGGTTTGCCTATATATGATGGAGAGTTTAATGTCGAAAAGTTGGATAATTGGATTAGACAAATTGATGTTTATTGCAAAGTGCAGAGTATTGATTCAGACAAGAGCAAGATTCAACTGGCAAGCCTACGCCTAGGAGGCACTGCCTTGGTTTGGTGGGAAGGCAGGACCCAGGCTGACCTGAAGAGATATGGTAAGACCATCTATGTCTGGAGTGAATCTGTTTCTACAATCAAAAAGTAGTTCTATCCATTGGCCTACATGCAACAAGCCATGATGAGTTGGCAAACTCTTCGACAGTTGAAAGGGAAAAGTCTACAAAGGTACACTCAAGAATTCAGAAAGAGAGCATTGATTCTAGGAATCTCACTAGACTCACCAAAGACTCTTTTGAAGTACATTGGTGGTCTACACAACTACATGAGGCATACCATCCTCATGTTTAATCCCACTAGCATAGATGAGGTATCTGTACAAGCTACTCATCTAGAAGCTAGAGGAAAGAATGGAAGTCCAGAAGTTGGGGGACCATCCCAACCCATTGCAAGCAAGAATAAGGAGAAAAGAAAGCAGAAGTGGAAAGCAAGGAAGGCTAACACTGCACAAAAAAATAAAGCCTCATGCACTCACTGTAAAAAGGATGGGCATGATGATGAGCATTGTTGGATTCTGCATCCAAAGCTGAGACGTAAGAAGTTCGAGGGCAAGAAGAAGAAGATTGTTGTAGTAATTCAGAAACATTTGGGGTTAGAATCAAGAGATGAAATAACTAAGCCACTGGTATAAAAGGTAAGAATTCTGAAGCATCTACTAGTAATTCTACTCAATCTATTATTGATGAAGAAAATGAGAGAAAAAGACATGAGCTTTTCCATATTCGAGTTGTTTCCAAACCTCAAAAGATTGATACTTTGTTTTATAGTGGCTCACAAGTAAATTTAATTTCTGAAGCAATTGTAAAGAAGTTGGGATTAGTTACTACACCTCACAAGAAACCATACCCATTAGGATGGTGGAATGATAAAGCACAACTACAAGTGACTAAACAATGCAAACTCAAGTTTTCTTTTGGGTCAGCATTTGTAGATGAGGTTGAGTTAGACATAATTCCTTTGGATATATGTGGAATTCTTTTAGGAAGTCCTTACTTGTATGACAGAAAAGCTATTTTCTATAGAGCTGAGAACAAGTATCTACTTGTTAAAGATGGAATCGAATACTTTGTAAGAGCTCATAAGCTCAAAAATAATTATACTCTCATAAACTCAGGGCAAATGAAACAAATGATAAATTCATGTAAACAATTCTTACTGATGGTTGTAAAGGAAAAGAAACATGATAAAACCAATGTATTTGAGGGCTGTAATGCTAAACAACAAGCTGATTTAGAAAAGTTTGTTTCAGAGTATGATATCTTGTTTCAAGAACCTAAAGGTTTGCCACCCAAAAAATAAATAGTACATGATATTATTTTGCAGCAAGATGCTCCATTGCACGACATTGGAATGTACAGGTTGTCTACTTTAGAGAATGTTGAAATCAAGAAGCAGGTGCAGGAGTTGCTCAAGAAAGCGTTCATCAGACCTAGCACATCACCATGTGGGTCACCAATCGTTTTGCTGAGAAATAAAGATGGCTTGTGGAGAATGTGCATTTATTACCGAGCACTGAATAAGATAACAATCAAAAATCATTATCCCCTTCCTCGCATAGATGATCTTTTGGATCAATTGAAAGAAGCTGTTTATTTTTCCAAGTTAGACTTGCACAGTGGATACCATCAGGTCAGTGTTGTAGAACAATATGCATGGAAGATCTCTTTCAAGAAAAAGCAGGGATTGTATGAATGGTTGGTTATGCTTTTTGGCTTAACTAATGTTCCTACTACTTTCATGAGATTAATGAATGATGTACTCAGAATTTTTCTTGATGATTTTGTTATTATTTATCTGGATGACATTTTTATTTTTAGTAAAACATGGCAAGAACACTTACAGCATGTTAAGCAGACGTTAGATGTTTTGAAAAGAGATAAACTTCACGTTAAACTCTCAAAATGTAATTTTTGCAAAACATCTCTGAATTGTTTGGGTCATATAGTAGGGGGTGGTGAATTGAAGATAGATCCCTCTAAAGTGGCAGTCATTGTGAACTGGCCTAAACCCAAATCTGCTACAGAAGTGAGAAGCTTCTTAGGGGCAGCACAATATTAGATAAAGTTCATTTCTAACTTTTCCTCAATTGTAGCTCCCTTACATGCTTTGACAGGATTGAACAAGGTGTTTCAATGGGGAGGCAAACAACAGAAAGCCTTCGACACCTTGAAAGAAAATATTAGTACAACACCTGTACTAGCACTGCCTGATCTTCAAAGACCATTTGAGATCCAAACAGATGCCAGTGACTATGCCATGGGATCAGTGTTGACACAGCATGGTAAACCCATATGTTATCATTCTGAGACATTTAATTCTGCAATAGTTAACTATCCTACATATGACAAAGAATTGTATGCATTAGTTCAGAGTGTAAAAAAATGGAAACATTATTTAATTGGAAACGAGACAGTAATACATACTGATCATCAACCACTTCAATATCTACACTCCCAAACTAAGTTGCAGCAATCAAGACACTATAGATGGATGGGTTTTCTACAACAGTTTCATTTAGTCATTAGATATAAAAAGGGCATACATAATAAAGTTGCAGACATGTTATCTAGAACTATTATAAATGCATCTACCATACTTAAGCATAATTTTGTGTTACATGAAAGTTACATTGAACAATATGCTCAAGATATAGAATTTAAAGATGTATATGCAACTTTAAGTCAAGGAAAATGAGCAGAAGAATTGGATTATCATGTAAAGGACCGACTCTTATACCATTGTGGCAAGTTATGCATTCCACAAACTGAAAGAGTAAAGATAATTAGAGAAGCACACACTTCTCTGATATCAGGTCACTTTCGGGTAAGTAAAACAGTTGCACAGCTGCAAAGATTTTTCTATTGGCCAAAAATGAACGAGACAGTTTCTAGATATGTAAGAGGGTGTACTATGTGTGCTAAAAGCAAGCCCAACAATAGAAAACTAGGCTTGTACACTCCATTACCAGTTCCTTCTCACCCTTGGGAAAGTATTTCCATGGATTTTGTTGGAGGACTGCCTAAATCTAGGAAAGGTCATGATTATCTATATGTTGTTGTGGATAGGTTCAAAAAAATGTGTATATTGATACCTTGTAATAAACAGATTATAGCTGAACAAACTGCAAAATTGTTCTTTGAACATGTATGGGTTCATTTTGGATTACCCACTTCCATTATATCTGATCGAGACACCCAATTTGTGGGGATGTTTTGGTCAAGTATGTGGGAACTAATGGACACCAAACTAAAGGAAATCACATATTTTCATCCACAAACTGATGGCCAGACAGAAGTAGTTAACATGACAATGATCCAATTACTTAGAGGATATTGCAGCAAACATCCTAAGCTTTGGGATGAACATTTGTGTTATGTGCAGCACGCTTACAACAGAGAAAAACATTCTTCTACACAGAGATCTCCTTTTGAGACCTATTTTGGTTTCACACCAAGGTCTCCTTTGGATTTTGTCTTTGGTAAAGATACCACAGTTGAGGGACACAGTGATGTGGACAAGGCAACTAGGTTCATTGAACAAATCCAGGAGATCCACCAGGTAGTACAGGAACATCTGGAAAAGAGCGAAGCCAAATACAAGGTAAGGCATGATAAGGATCGGATGGAGCATAGCTTTCAAGTTGGTGACCAAGTCTAGCTGTACATCAGCAAGGACAGGATGCAAGGTGAAAGTAAAAAGCTAAATCCCATCAGGTATGGACCTTTCAAGATACTTGAGAAAATTGGTGAAAATTCTTTTTGCCTTGATCTACCAACTTACATGCACATCTACTCAGTCGTAAATGTAGATTGCTTGAGATTGTTTGAACCTTCTCTAATTGAAGATCACGAAGAGCAAAGTCAATTGCCTTTTATTGATGACCTGCTAACTGGATATCTTAATGAATTGCAGGAAGACACAGTTATGGACAGGAAGGTGAGGACAACGCGCAGAGGAGATGTTGAGTAACTCAGAATTTGGCTCAAAGGTTCAAAGCTAAGCAGTGCAAAGTGGATTGAGATTGGACAAGTGAGACAATTGTACCCTCACTTAGTTGATGCTTGAAAACCAGCTTTTGGTGGTCCAAAAACTTTTTCAGTGGGAAGGTCGTGATCCGAATTAGATCCATGAAGAATAATCAAGGCACCATGATTGTATCAAATCAGGATGAAAATTAAAATTCAAAAGCACAAAACGATCAGGAAGACCTCTGAACAGTGGCAGTTGGCAACCAGCGAGGAACGATGAGGACCTCAATCAAAGCGCGTTGACTGAGGCCCATAGAGACCGCGCAGGAGATGAAACTAGCACCTGGGAAGCACGGATTGGGAAAAGGAGGCAGTTTCTGATGCACTAATCATGCATCGCTGGGAAAAACCCCTCAATAAGGAGAGGCCCCAAGCACTCGGTCACATGGAAGGTGGGAAAACCGTGGGGAAAATGCTAAAGGCTGAAGGTGAGACCCACGCTCCAAAACCGACGGTATTTATCAGGGGCACCCTTGGGCGGTAAGCAGAATTAAATAAAAGTGAGTGATTCCATCAGCGCCTGACGCATGGCAAGTGGAGGAGAGAGAAAAATATCTCTCATCGTGTGCTAACGATGGAGCAAGTCAACCACGTGATATGAGCGAATGGCATCGAATTTGCGGGCTCTAGATATAACGGCTAAGATCGCGCCCGATGGGGAAGTTAGATTTGACAGGGGATTGAGTTGTGATGTATAAGGATTTGAGGTTCGATTTGACTATTGAGGTGGCGAACGAGTCATTTCCTGACGTAACCAAAGAGCTGAACCGACGAGGAAAAGCTGGCGCAGTTTGTAGGAGGACAAGTGGCCAATCCCTGTGAGCCATTGACGATGATGCTGAGACAGGGAACTCCAAGCGAGCAGCAGCAGGCGATCCGACGGGGGTGGAAGAGGAAATGAGAAGTCATGAGAATGACTGGCTTTAAATCCATAAACAAATAACAGATAACACACGGAGAAGAGAGAATAGAAAGAAGAAGATGAAGATAGAGAACGAAGAGATAGTGAAGCAAAGAGCAGAAAGACAGAGAGCCGAGCTGACCTGCAGCATAATTTAGCATCGAGCCATCTGTTATCGGTAAAACTAGTGTCTATGCAGAGCTGCTATTCCCACTAAGGCTGGTAGCTACCTTAGAAACAAACAAACTAAAAACTACTTTCGTTTTCCTTTATGAGAAATATATAAGAGAGGAATAAGGAGACCAACCTCTGTCTTGTGCTCGGTTCCTTGCTCGATTTCTCTCCCTTCTGATAGGTCTTCGCCACTTGCTTCCTCGTCTACCCAGCTTCAAAGAGCACCTGTAGAATCAAAGCAGCATAACACTATCCAAGAACATAGATCTATTATCATAAACAATATAGGACCAGATATATATTGACCACATAAATGCATATAACATCAATCATACAATAATGTGGAGGGAAATTTGAATAGCTTTATTGATAATCAAGAAAGAGAAAAGAGGATTACAACCAATTTTTCTGACCCAACATCATCGTCTCAGCAAGAAAGCCCTTCTTCACCTCATGAAAAGCTTAGATCACCCAACACTATGATATTGCACCAAGAAACCAACAGCACTTCCTTACAAGATACAAAATTCCAGCCTCCGGATCTCTGGGATGAGGGATCCATATATAGATGTTTGCAAGGGGAATGAGTCAGCTTTTGAGATTTGATTAGTGTCCTCTCTCTGATAGTTCTTGATTCCACTTGGAGATTGATGATCTCTTACTCATCCCTGGTCGAATGCAAAGAGGCAAGTGTCACAGGAGAAGTTTCTGGAAGATTCCATGCTCTTCCACCTTGCGAATTGACCCTGTCATTTGTCCACTCTCGCCCATCGCACCCCATAGAAGGTTTTTTCAACATGCATCACACCTACTGTGTGTATTCAGGTGGGATGCAATGCACTTTGACCATGGAGCAGGTGAAATGGTCCAGTTTTGACCAGTTCTGAGTAGTTTTTCATGGAGAACTTCTGGGAGATGCTGTAATCAGTTGACCTTGTTCTTTTAGGGGTTGGAACAACACCTTTAGGGACTTAGGAGCCCTTGGTTTATGGACATTTATGATTGGGGTTGCAGTGCCCAAAAATGTCTATAACAGTTGCCCCCTAAAGCATGAGGTCGCTAATCTTTTGATGGCGGGTGAAATGCTTTATCATGAGGATCAGAAGTTTCAAGATGGAAGGCGACCTGTAATAAGATACAATACAATACATTATCTTCATAATATTTTCATGATCTAGCTGAGGCGGGCATTCCCATGCTCAGCTTCATAAATTTATTTTCATGTACATGAGACAGACAATCGTCTGAGTGTAGACTGATGATTCTGGTAGAGCCATCATCCCTTAGATTGGATGACTATCTGTGCAGCAATGATGTACATTTGATGTCTTTATTTCCCTGAATATATATCGCAGCCCGGATGGATGAAACTAGATCCGGGGTCTTCAATCTCGTTCGATCTTCACTCAAAGTACAATTCGATCCATGTGAGAGATGTTCTGGAGTCGAACATGGAAAGAAATCACCTGATTACCAGCCAATGATGTAAGCTGTTAACAGGCGCGAGAGGAATCACCGATAATGATGATGACCCTCAAGGTACTACAGTACAATTCACGTGGTGTGAATAAGGGACTTGGAGTCAAACACCACGCAAAATCTTTCGGTCGAAGGCCATTGATGTAAACCTGTTGCCAGAAGTGAGAAACTTGCCATTGAGGCATGCAAGCTTCAAAGTACTAAAAGGGTTGTTCCTAGATCGACTTCTTGGATAATGAGCTGATGTTGACAAGAAGCGATCCGTCATAGGAGGGCCTTAGGGAATCCCACATCAATGACATGGAATGGAGCAAATGATTTTAATGGAGGTGAAAACAATATGGTGATATAAGGTTCAGGGTGGTGGTCATGAAAGAATGGAACGTAAATGTATTGCAGTGGGTGAGACACAGGTGAATTCTATGAGCGACTTCTCTTGAACATATCAGCGACTTTGACATGATGGATCGGTAGCATTAACCCCAAATGTGGATGGTGTGACGGAACCATGGTGATGTGACCAGTGAATGGAACAACCCAACCTGACTTGGATGCGGAGTGAAAGTGTCATGTTCAAGAGTGACTTGCTACCAACAAAGTTTCTTCAAGTTTTCTTCCCAATTTTTCCCCAGTCATTGCTGACCAGTACCTCTTTATTTTTGTCAAGCTTGAGGAGGATAACATATGCTTGTTCTATAATTTTCCCTTTGGGCAAACCCATCGCTATGTTTTAACGATCCTAGCGATAGTGAAACTCATTCTTGTCTATTATGGACAAGTTTGTCGCTATTCAGTTTTAATGAGTTTAACGACAAAGATAATCGGTCCTTTTCAATTTTAGAGAGTCTGAAAAGGGACGTAAAGGAAACTCCAAAAATCCTTTTTCATCATCTAATCCCTTAAGTCCGAAAAAGTATAAAATAATACAAAAGGGATGAATTTTCGGTAATTTTAACAAGCTGAACAAAACAAGCGCTCGATCTTTTTGTGTAATAATCCCTCAGGTCCAAAAAGATTAAAATATAAAGGAGGGATAGCACTTCCAGTCACTTTAACGAGCTGGAGAGGCCAATGGCTTGAAAATCTTTTCATATTTTACAATTCAGTTGAAAAGAGCTTAAAGGAGACTTGTTTTTGAGGAACGAGTGATAGATTCGGGTAGCAGCTGATTCCATGTAAGGTTTGGAATTTTCCAATCATGGCAATGTCACAAGGATGGCTATCAGGATCACTCTTCGCAGCTGTTCCTCAAAAGGGGTAAAGAATCAAGTGGAGGTAAATGATCAGCCAATACAGAGTGGAGGTGATGATGAGAACATGACCAAGGCTTCAAAGGTTGATGATAATACATTCACAATGGTTATTTACCGGAAAATGGTTCATTTTTTAATGAGCTTAAATGCTGGGGGAACACTTGCTCATTGCTTATGTTTATTTTTTAACGAGCTTGAATTCCACGTTAAAACTGCTCAATCCAGTCGTATAATAAGGATGTCTCATCTAAGATGCCATTTTTATGGAGCTTGCACCTTACAAAACTTTGCTCCGGATCCTTTCTTCATGCAAGTTAGGAAACAACCAATCCTACAAGTTTAAAGGGTTAGAGGACCTATAAATTTAAAAAATAAATGATCGCTCTTTGCTTGCATGCCAAAAGGTTTGCATGCCCCCAGGTATAGCGAAAAATTTCTAGGTTACCAAAGATTGTTCCATCTGTGTCACAGAAAAAACACTTCCTCGGCGATGTCTATCGAAATATACAAAGGTGAGTGGCACAAACACCTCCACTCACATAACTTTGACGAGGGAATCTTATTCCAGCCTAATCCCATTTTCCTAAACGGACGGGTGTGTCATACTAGTCATATATCCTCCGCGGAAACCTACCCTATACCCAAGGTTTTCCTATCGAAACAGGCCAGGGTGCATGCCCCTTGGGTTTCAGTCATGTCCTTTGAATCACTCGCACTCATCAGGAGGACGGACTGGGGATTGATGAGACATTCCTTGCGTGAAAAGACCATTCAGGGTTGGTATATGACTATTTGCTATGTGTGAGCCGGGGAATGAAAGCTGGTCTATGAGCTTGACCACTCTTCCTTCGTGCGGAAAACACATTACTCTAAAGAGTGAGGAGACAATGGCACCCATGCAATAAATATAGTCTCGTCCAAGGAGTAGATTATAATCCAAGGGTCCTTGGACTACCATTACGTTCATGTGAACGGTTTTCCTTCTCAATGTTATCGGCACATTGGGAAGGATCCTTAACGGTCGACTGGTTCCTTTGTCAAAGCCTGTTATATTTCTCATCTCAGGCAAAAGTGATGGCAAACCAAGCGCTTTCCAAGCAGTTGAGGAAAGGATACTCACAGAAGCCCCTTCATCTATGATGGTACCGGTCATGACCATTCTATATATTTGAGCAATGATTCGAAATGGTACACTAGTCGGTAAATGGGGTCTGCCTAGTAGATTCCAGTCAAAGGAAACAACTAGGTTTCTTGGAGGTGGGATCGAATAGACGGCCGGATACGACTCTGACGAACTTCCTTCCTGCAGTAAAGGAACGGGTAGACTACCCCCATGTTCATCGGAGTCTGTGCTTACGAAGATAATTTGAACGATGTCATTCTTATTTTCTTTGGTGACTGTATCATCTGAAAATTGATCCTCTGAAGGCAAGACCAGGTCAACTGCCACCTCGACCTTTTGACTTTCGTCTGGTGTGGATTCAGATGGTTTATCTTCAATGATAGATGCTTTGGCTGACCACAAGGGTGTGTCAGCCGGATTTCAACTAGTGATGGACTCGGCAAGAGTTTCTTATATCCAGGAGGAAGCCGTAATGGTGAAACCGGATGGTCGTCCAAAACTCTTTTAGCTTCATCTAAGAAGGGACAACGGTGGACGGCGTGATCGCCTTCACACAATTTACAAGGAAATTTATATTTTCCTTTTTGTCTAGGGGCTTCACTTTCACTAGTTGATGGTGTATGCTCAACATGATTGTCAGAGGTTGATGACACCGGATTGTATAAACGAGGAGACCAGTCCCTTAAGATCTGAGGGATGCAAGGACAATCTCGATGATAGTGCTCTCCTTTGCAAATGACACATGGATATTTAGGCTTGGTTGGTGCAGTGTGTGGATTTTCGCTAGACGATGCCTGGTCGCCCCTTTTCGCCTTTGGCTCCTTCTTCTTCTTCTCTTTCTTCTTCTTCTCCTTCTTCTTCTCGGTTACTTGATTTTTGGCTTTACCAGCTTCATCAAGCGAAGAGGAAGGAGGAGAGGAAGAATTGGATGAAGTAGAGGGTTGGGGGGTAACTCTGGTATCGTTTAGTTGCTGACTTGATTGTTCAGGAATCATGGTGTTCTGAACGATAGAAGTTGAGAAGAGCCATACGGGCAAGCCGATTGTTAATCCTAGAAGAGACAATGTGGCCATATGGGGTGCACCAACATCTCCCCAAGAGGAGAAGGGACTAGGATTTCCTCCAAGGGGGACTCCTTGGTTGGTGGACTCCATTTTTCTCAACCTAAGACCAACGCAAGAAAGGTGATGTTTATTCCATTTAAAATAAATTTTAGACACTTTGACACAACTTTTTTTTTCAATTTTTAAGAGTCGAGAAAAAACAAAAGATGACTCTAGTCACCTTCGATTTTTAATGAGCCTGAAGTGACAAGTGCTCAGATGGACCTTTTCCGTTAAGGAGTCTGAAAAGGAATGAAAGGGAATGCTCTGGAAATCTAGACAGAGGGATTACCAAACCAATTGCAAAACTGCAGAATACTTTTTACGGTACGGCAGTCAATCTTCCTGAATGTTGTGTTCAGTGCATTGCGATCGATAGGGCAGCAGACACGGCTTCCTATGGATAAAGAATAAATCCTATTGTGGTCGCCCAAAATATAATCAACGGTATGTGGGAGCACAAGTCCGTACTGGCACTTGTCATCTCAAAGTGGAGCAATCACCCAACCAACAGTGAAAACAACAGTTACCAGGCTTTACGACGCTGGAATACATCTCTAGCCTAGACTTCTAGATGTTGTGCATTAGGTTCCAAAGCATTTTTAGATTCATTAAATTTATTTTATAGTTGATCTTGCTTAAGAAATTTTCCTTTCAGGTTCACCGCGTGATGTAGATGTACAATTCCTAAAATGCAATCTAAGATGATAAACAATCGTTTAATCTTCTTTTTTCAATGAAAATCCTAGCTACTAAGGAACGAGAGATGGTGTTCTTTCAACAAAGAGCAGAGAGCACACACTATATGCACTGTCCTAAATCAAACCAACAAACAGTCTAAATGCAAATGCACATGCATGTATTTTTTTTTAGCCTTCTTAATGTGTGAATGATAAAAATAAAGCTAAGCGCAAATCTGAATTATTTTTCAAAGCGACAATTATTAACAAGCTTCTTTTCAAAACAAAATGAGGACAATGACGACACTTTGTTATTTGGAATTGAAAACTTGCTTTCGACACTTGAAAAACTACTAATTCAAATCAAATACAAGAGTAACAGTGTAATCGACTATCAAGAACAATCAGATTCTCTTCTATGACTGAAAACAACACTTGCGACACTTTCAAATCAAGAAACGACAATACAATTACGCTACTTCTTTGTAAAGGATAACTGAAAGTGACTAAAAATACATAAAAAAAAAATTACAGTTCTTTTCACAATGGAGGCAGAATAAAAGCAAGGAAGGGGGTTTCAACAGAGGTGTACTGACTATAGGCAGCAAAACTCCTGAATAGAGCTGAAAAGTATTAACACAGAAGCTAAAATCTAAGAGCAGAAGAGGTCTGATCATCACACCTGTAGCACAGGGAAACTGAAATGCAATGCACCTACTACACTCGGGAAGTGCGATGCATTCAGGTTTCAAAGAAGACATAGTGCGATGGACCAGGGACGAGACTTTAGCTGGGTTCCGGGTCACAGTTTGTAGCTCAGTTCAGGGATTTAGGCCGAGCAAGTGGTAATCAGTAAATCAATCACAGGGGTAGATAATAGGAGGTTACTAGAGCCACCACAAGGGCAATTAGAGAGCTTGTAAATCAACTGTTTAATTCATAAACAAAACCTGGAGATAGACTGAAGCAGCATTGATCTACTTTGCACTTGCATAGAAAATGCAGTTCGAAGGCTAGCTGGCTTGACTTCAGGCTCCGTCTGTAAGTTTATAAAGTAAACAAATGTAGATAAACAAACAATCTATTCGCTCCCCAGCAGAGTCGCCATTTTGTTATCGGGAAAACTAGTGTCTATACAGAGCTGCTAGTCCCACTAAGGCTGGTAGCTACCTTAGAAACAAACAAACTAAAAACTACTTTCATTTTCCTTTATGAGAAATAGATAAGAGAGGAATAAAGAGACCAACCTCTGTCTTGCGCTTGGTTCCTTGCTCGATTTCTCTCCCTTCTGATAGGTCTTCGCCACTTGCTTCCTCGTCTACCCAGCTTCAAAGAGCACCTGTAGAATCAAAGTAGCATAACCCTATCCAAGAACATAGATCTATTATCATAAACAATATAGGACCAGATATATATTGACCACACAAATGCATATAACATCAATCACACAATAATGTGGAGGAAAATTTGAATAGCTTTATTGATAATCAAGAAAGAGCAAAGAGGATTACAACCAATTGTTCTGACCCAGCATCATCCTCTCAGTAAGAAATCCCTTCTTCACCTCATGAAAAGCTTAGATCACCCAACACTATGATATTGCACCAAGAAACCAACAACACTTCTTTACAAGATACAAAATTCCAGCCTCCGGATCTCTGGGATGAGGGATCCATATATAGATGTTTGCAAGGGGAATGAGTCAGCTTTTGAGATTTGATTAGTGTCCTCTCTCTGATAGTTCTTGATTCCACTTGGAGATTGATGATCTCTTACTCATCCCTGGTCGAATGCAGAGAGGCAAGTGTCACAGGAGAAGTTTCTGGAAGATTCCATGCTCTTCCACCTTGCAGATTGGCCCTTCCATTTGTCCACTCTCGCCCACTGCACCCCACAGAAGGGTTTTTCAACATGCATCGCACCTACTGTGTGTATTCAGGTGGGATGCAATGCACTTTGACCATGGAGTAGGTGAAATGGTCCAGTTTTGACCAGTTCTGAGTAGCTTTTCATGGAGAACTTCTGGGAGATGCTGTAATCAGCTGACCTTGTTCTTTTAGGGGTTGGAACAACACCTTTAGGGACTTAGGATCCCTTGGTTTATGGACATTTATGATTGGGGTTGCGGTGCCCAAAAATGTCTATAACACCATCCCTGAGAGGATCTGTCTAGAATCAAGCACCACATTGGGCTCCTTCCATTGAAGACCACAGAGGTCAAAAGCTAGTAAGATAAAGAGTCTGTGCACTCTAGTGGCTTGGGGAATCCAAGAAACCACCCTGCCAAGCAATTCTGTTTCAGGAGACTTAGTTTGAGCTCCTCATTGTAATTCTCTGCTTTAAAGACATAATAAAAGAAGGCCACCATTGAAAGTTGGACTGGAGATGTAGCCCTGGAGGATAGGGTGAACTCCTTATTAATTTGTTGTGTTCTTGTATTTGCTTACTGTGTTTCTTTGTTGTTTTCCATATTTGTAGTGTTTGTGTATTTTGCAATATGATCGATCCGTTGCCTAAAATAGCATAGACACACACCAGCAGATGAGTCTGTATTACCTTTGTTCAATAAATATTTAACTGATGTCACTCAAGAGTGATTTTCAGAACATGAATGACATAGATGAGAGCAAGATCTCTCTGCAAACTTTAATGCTCCCAGGTGATGTTGTTTTTGAGGGACCTCACTTGGGGCGAGTTCATATGCTGAAGTTTGAAGATTGGGACCTTGCAAACCACGAGATGTTCCCTCATTTAGTGAATGAGAATATAATGAACGAGAGGATGGACGTGACTACTGGAACAATTCAATTAGAGTCGTAGACATGGGTCAGAGGTGTAGAGAAAGTTGGGTTGCTAAACCTGCTCGGGGTGCCGCATTACCACCATGCCCCAGTGACCATCTTCATCATCAGGCAGCTGCTCTACTTGGTGCATGATGGGTGTTTGTGGTTGTAGGAGCCCATTCCCATCACAGACCATTTGATTCATCGAATTACACAGTTTCCTTACTCAGGGGAGGATCCACCCAACATATTAGAAGGAAAAGGTGGCAAGTTGGCCCTCACAAAAGCAATGAAGAAGAAGTTCAAGTTGGAGAAGAAGAAGCAAGGATACACCATCTCCAGCATTAAAAACCCTGCAGTCAAGGTCATGAAACAAATACTGGCAGGGAAGGTGATGCAAAAGTGTTATGCGGATGAGGTGCCCGCACCCATGGTTGCACTAGCAACCCAATGTGCAGAAGGAATCCAATTCAACTAGGCGAACTATCTATACAGTGAGTTCCTTGCGAATTGTCATGAGGCATAGGAGCAGGGAAAAAATTTTCACTACGTGTGGCTCCTATTTTTTATAGTACTAGTGGCATGGGAGCTACCCGAAGATAACCAATTCCCTTCAGTCACATTGGACCTTCCAAAGGCAACAAAGTACGCTTTGTTGTGGGCAACCAAGGAAGCGCAATGAATAAAACAAAGGAAGATTTTTTGGGTATTAATGGAGATGAATATCTGGATGGGGATCAATCGCAAGTCGCGGTTGTCACCCACAGTATACGCCAGTCTACAGAGCTTTGCAGAGTTCAAAGCAGATTTCCACCATGTTTTTATCAAGGCGTGGAAGGACCCTATGAAGACATGGCATAACCTACCATACTTGGTGACTGATGATGTAATTTTCACAGTCCTTGAATCGTGGATGCCAAAGCGGCGCACTCCAACTAGATCTGTGATGAAACGAACAAGTCTGCCGTGTAGTGCAAGAAGGAAGAGATAAATATTTAATGGTGCAACTGGCAGAGAAGCACCGAAAGGAGGAAGCAGAGGCTAAGGCGCAGGCAATGCACGACGTCGCGAAATGGGCAGAACATCAGAAAATAGGAGGAGAAGAGCGTGAAGGACAGAAGTCACCTTTGCTTGGCACTGAGGCAGAAACAGAGACAGAACAAGGTGGCGCGGACCAACAAACGACATCCACCCAACTCAAGCGTCAATGACCGTGAGAGCAGAAAAGGCCACGAAATAAAACAAAGGCATCAAAGACATCCTTCGACCCAATCACTCTCACTAAGGGGGATTTGCATGATATCAAAGAAATGGTTAGGGATGTCACCGCGGAGGCCCTCCAATAGTTTGAAAGAACAATAGCAGTTGGTATTGGGGGCACTCTAGATAGAGCTGCAGGAGTTGCAGGTACGCACTCCACAGGTTGGCACAATGTCCACCAACCTCGCAATTGGCACTTTAGCTGTCGAGGAGATGTTGCACACAAGGGTGACCAACGCGGTACTGCTACCTGATGGGGCGATCACTACAGAAAATGAGGCCAACAGGCCTATGGTTAGCAGTTTGAAAGGGGTAGGATTGAACATGGCCATGCTCCCTCTAGAAATGCTCTATCTTTTGTAGGATGGAGTCACTGCGAAACTCAGGGCCTGGGAGAGTCGTGCTCTGCAGGTGATGAGCGAGTAGCGCATCAACATCGATCAGTTGCGCCTGCGGCAAAATGATGCTGTTGTGGAGGTAAATCCTCTCTGCGGACAGAGACGATCCCTACTAGCCCAGACCGGGTCTAGCAACAATCACAAATGCTATCACGCAAGTCCCTAATTGCAAATACAAAGTAGATGGTGAGAACCTACTTGGATTCCAACGCTAGTGTTTGTAGAAGAGATGTCTCCCTCGTTCCTTTGCTTTGGTCGGTCACGATCCGCACGATCTCTGTGATGGACACCTGCACATGCAAAGAACAACACGAAAACAAGCATAAAATCTAGTAGATGCAATTATATATCAGTCAGAAAAAATATAACTCAACATCAAACATAGGACAATGAGAGTGGAACCATAATGATAGTCATCTATTATTAATAAGTAACAAAGAAGAATACAACCATTGTTCTGACGTCAAATCCTCCTTTGGCTGGGTAGTCAGCTACACAAGTCTTGCAAAGCTTGTTGGGATGAGGAACAAGCCTCTCTCTCTTTGGGTGACAAGAATCTCCTTACTTAAATTTGGCCTTATGGGTGCAAACAAGGCTCTTGCAGCTTCAAACTCTCTATCACCATGCTAGAACCGGAGCTATTGTAACTATGACTAGCTTGCTCAAGGCATAGAGGCAAGCTTTTATAGATAGAGAAGAAAGAGATAGGATCAACCACATTATTCATGGGATTGGCTTTATCACTTGGAAACTTCCATGAAAGGTGGCAAACCACTTTCCCTTCTATGGACATTCGAAGCCAAACCATCCTAGCTCAACATAGATTCAGTTGATGAATGGGTTGAAGAGAACCTTCGGGAGCTTGTTGGTTAAAAACTTTACTCAATTCGGTTGGCGCGAGTGCGACTCTGAGACAGAGCGCCAATAGTGCGCCCGTTTTAGAGGATTTCCCTCATTGGCGCAGGCAATGAACTTCGGACCCGCGCTAATTCAAAAAGAGCTGTTTTTATGGAGATTTTGTAGGAGATGTCTTCAGGGCAAATGAAGCTCATACTTAGAGGAATATGATGCAAGTGGTTTCAGGTCATGTCACTTCTCACAGGTCCCGGAATGAGTCCTCCAGTGTGCGGGTGAGGGGTAAAAGGGACGGTAACAAACGGTGACAAATTGCTGTGTAACAGATGCAGTGGATCAGAACAAGAAAATAACGTAGGTAGTGGAGGAAGCCTACCAAATGGTCTTGGAGTTGGACATTCAGGCAAGAGAACTGATGGAGGCGTATGTCTGCAAGTTAGCCACAAGGGTGCGCAACACTCGAGCAGAGATGGTCAGGGTTCAGTTGGAGCTAAACCTACATATCGCATAATTGCAGTTAAAGGCTCAACCTTCAACTCCGTCGAAGATCAGGGAACAATGTACCACCAATGTTACAACAGCAATAGCGGTGGTTGACAGTGCAGTGGTGGACTACATGCAACTGTTCGAACATTCATTCGAGGTCCTAACCACCTTGCAGGAGGACCCGAATGTAGAGCGCCTAGAGACAGAGGCGTGCGAGCTACAACAGAGGTATGACAAGGTAAAAGGGACCGCGCAGACGATTTCCCTTACACAGAGGCTTGCACGGATGTAGAAGGCAAAGACGCTCAAGGAACAAGTGGATGTCGCTCGGCACAAAGAAGCGGTCTTAAAAGTGTGCCTACAGCCATGGATAGACTAGGCTTACGCGATCACCACCTCCATTGAAGGAAATCTCACGAAACTACAGGCAGCTCAGTAGAATATTCAGAGCATCGGTTCAGCAGTAGTCACCGAACAACGCGTGGAAGAAGTCTAGTAGGCAGCTACTCAGTGCGTTGCTAAAGTTGTGGTGATCCAAACAGAGTTGGGAGGTCTTCAAGCTAAGATCTTTGCACCTACAAAGTGACTCGAGGGTGAGTCACGATGTTTGTGTTGTGGGCCTGTTGGGCACGCGATCCCCCAAGGGTAGTTTTGGGGCTTAAATCCCATATTTTGGTCCAATTTTTGTAATCCAAATGTAAAGACTCCGCATATTGTGGTCGTCGAGCGTGTATTTGTTAAAGAGTCATAGGGTTGTCCACCATTATTTTGAAATATAATGTCAGCTGTAGAAGATCTACCCATGGTTCGCGGACCATGGATTGTATAAATAGAGCTAAGCTCTAAGTAGTTAAATAATTAGAATGGAATTAATGACTGAAGATGTATGAGAGATAGCTCTGAAGTAGAAGTCTAAGTTTTGGGTCGTAGTGTAGGTAGAGGCTCTGCAGTTGAGTGCAAAGAGGCCTAGAAGTCTGTAGATGAGTGCGCAGACCCCTATAGTTGAGTGCGCAGGGCTGGTCAAGTCTGTAATTGTTCGAAATTATCAATAAAGAGAAGTATTCTACAATTTCTAGGTCTTTATTTCTTGTTTATGCATCTGTTATATTGGGTATAAATTTCACTTATAATGCTTATATGATGCGTGAATGTATGTAAATGTATTGGTTAAGTGAACGCAAGTAAGAACATCCGTTTACGTGAAGCTAACTAAGATCTGTTAATAAGATAAGTAAGACACTTAGCGTAGTTGGGAAAATATCACAGTTCGCTACCCTAGCAGCATGAAAGCATATCAGCCCCAGGTTAGGGCTGCACGAAAGTCAATTGTACCATTTCGCGAAGGTGTTGAAGGATGAACAGAGGGTTAAGCAACCTGCGGAAGGCAGGTATAGTTGGGATAAACTGACATCACATCCATCTCAAGGGTGTGGAAACTTGGTTCCAGCATCCCCCCATACTGCTTCAGATGAGACTTTTGTTCGCACTCTGCGGGCTGATGCCAAAAGGGCCAGTAGTGTAGGGATTTGTTTGGCTAACTAACATTGAACCTGGGTCAAGCCCCCACAGGCCAACACAAGGGTGTGTGTGTGTGTGTGTGTCTATATATCTATATATATATATATCTATGTGTGTGTGTGTGTGTGTGTGTGTGTGTGTGTGTGTGTGTGTGTGTGTATATAACAACATGGTAGGAAAACTAGCTCATAGTCCAAGGGTGAATCAAGGTTGCCATAGAAATTTGCAGGTTTGAAAAGTGCATAGGGGAGCACCCAAACCTCCTCCTAAATGATGTAACATTTGTATATTGGGCTTTTGGGTTGTAATACATGGTTGGAGGTTACAACGCTCCTTTATACACTTTTATATTGTTGTGTTGATTTGATGCTGATGTAAGTGTAATTACTAAATAATTGAATTATGCATATATGGTGATGAAAGAAGAGAAATAGTACTTGTGACTGATTACTTATTTATTTTGCATACATTTTTAACTAATCACATAGAAAAAAAGTATAATTGTAGAGTTGTAGTCCAAGTGTAGTACTTTCAAGTTGGTCATGCCATTGTTGAGGAACCATGTCGGTGAAATATGCTCAAAGGTTACGACATGCCTTAACTCGTGGGAATGTTATGGGGGTATGACACCTACCATCCACCTAATAATTATTTATAATTGAATTAAAATTATAGAATACCTATTCCAAAATACGCATGCTTATTGGTGTAAATATCTTTCTCAATATATTCACATTTGACATTGAAATATTTTACTGAATATGCATAACAATTTTTGTTATTAACATTTTTTAAATGCCACATACACATTCAAAGTATACTAAGAAGTAGGAACTAATTGAAATACATCTCTCTCTATATAATTCATATAAAATTATATTACATAAGGTGGATATTGTATCATTTTATTTAAAGTGGGCATTGAAATATTTTTAAACACTAAAGGAATTACATGCCTACATCATAAGAAAAGTGAAAATATAATAATTTTTCTACTCTCAATTACTTTATCTCTCTATATATAAAGTTGATATAAAATTAAGTTACTTAACATGGAGATTGAAATGCTTTACTTATGGATAACACTATTTTTTTATTCATTGGAGGAAATTTTAGCCTAAAAGTGCCCATGAAATTTTCATGTAATTTCTGTGTCATAATATGTAACCCAATCAAAAACTTTTAAATTTAAAAAGAGGTACATGTAAATATTTTGGAGGGAAAAGAAGAAAAACTACTTTTTTTAGTTATATTTTTGTCTTATCTCCTTATAGCATTCTTCAAAAGTGTAGACACTTATTGGATGCATAATTAAATTTTAAATCTAACGCATACCCTTTATGCATATTTTTTTGAAGATCCACATTGATAAAAATTGAAGATACATTAAAAAACGTGTTGAATACGTTTTTTTAATGTATCTTTAATTTTTATCAATGTGAGTCTTAGCAGTATGCATAATGGGTACTCGTTGGATGTGTCATTTAATTCCACATCCAATGAGTGTCTACACTTGAAATTTGAACAAATTTATAAGGAGATAAGCCAAAAATACAATTAGAAAAATAGTTTTTTCCCTCCAAAATTCATAACTCTTATTTTATTATTTTAACTATTAATTTATTATTTTTCCTTAGGAGGCCACTTTTAGGCTGAAATTTCCTCTAATGAATGTTTTTTTGAAATACCAAATATCAACTCTATGTTTAACATGGAATGAATTAAAAATCTCCTTCATAATAGGGTGCAATATCTATATTCGTTGATTGCATCAATGTAGCGAGTGTGCAACACGAAACATCTATGGGAATCACATGCATGTTATTTCCTCAAAATTAGATGACCTAAATGACTATAGCCTCTCTATGAAACTTGATGCCCATCTAGCTAATTAGCATGTTGAATAATGGAGGAATTACAATTCTCCGTCATACTAAGAAGTAGAAACAAATTATAGAAAAGAATAGAGATTTTTCACTCTCGATTACCTTATATCTCTCTCTATATATAAAGATGACGTAAAATTAAGGTGGACATTGAAGTTTTTCATTTATGGCCTACAATGAAGTATTTTTTCGATATCAATATTTTTTAATTTGTTAATATAAGTATTATTTTATTATTTTTAAATTTAATGTTACACGACAACATATCCCTCATTCTAGGACGTCGAGTACCTCTTGACCCAAAATAACAATAACAAAAAAATATGTCAATGTCGGTCATAAATAAAATACTTCAATTTTTCATCTTAATTTCACATCAACTTTATATAGAGAGATAAAGTAATTGAAAGTAAAAACCATTATGATTTCATTCTACTTTTTAGTATGAGGGAGATGCATAATTCCTTCACTACTCAATATGGATTTGACACATGACCTCTAAAATTAATATTGATATTACAGTGCACTATAAAAGAGATGTGTAAGTCCTTCCATGCTCAACATGGATTTGACACATGGCATATATAGGTTTCTGTTGTGTGTGTGTGTGAACCCCACATCTATCAAGTGCCAAGAGGAATCAAATCTCTAAAAGAGATTTGCACCTCAAGAGATTTGATCCCTCTCGAACCCATGTTGGTTATGTGTGTGTGTGTGTGTGTGTGTGTGTGAAATATTTATTTTTCACATTCACAATCATTATTACCGATATAATAATAAGATTTTATACACTACTAATATATGGTTTTATGGGGGAAGTAGGAGAGGGAGGGGCATTGTTTAGCCCCGTTGGAAAATTTGTGTGACAAATTGCTTGGGGACTTGGCCTCATGTCCAATAATCAAGTTGAGTACCTTACTCTAGGTAAAGGTTTGGAAAGAACTCTGACAAATAAAATACCGAACTTATTAGTTTTCAATAACTCAATGCTTATTATTTGACAAGTGATTAAGGCCAAGAAGGCACCATGCTCAGATTGTCCTCCCATTCTTCAAAGGATTATCCTAATCGCCTCTCAGTTTGAGAAGTTGGATTATTTTCATATATATAGGAATTTAATTTCAATGGCAAACACTCTAGAAAAAAAAGGATTTGCATTAGGACAAGGCAGAAAAGAGATGGATCAATGTTTAATTAATTTTCCCTCCATTCCTTACTCATGACTAGACTCCCAATACACTCTAGCTCCAATTTTAAATATGCCATCATTAGAAAATTGTTCATTTTGGGGCAATGCATCTGCCTCCCGCTCAACCTGGTCTCTGGCTCATTTTAAGAGAATGAAGGGAATTGAGACCCATTTACAACCTCATATCCTCAAGGCTTCTTCCAAGTGTCACATGCAGAGTCTTCTTCCTGGTGTCACATGCACCTCAAAAAGTGACCTGTAAACAAAATTGACCTCAGTACAGGGTGGTATATGTATTTAATTTTCCTTTGGTGGGAGTTTTTGGAGAACACTCTAGTCATGTATTTTCATTCATTGTGCACCTAGATGGAATTAACTTTTATGTCTTGCAATTCCCAACAATGATAATTTCACTGTCCTTCTAAGGATTCTAGTGTGGATATGGAATTTGTGTTTCAGTCAAGGCTCGTGGCAAGGTTTCAGCTATGATTATTTAAAGGTCCATTTGGCTTCCATGAAATTCCATGAGATGATGTTCCTTGCTGGTATTGGAGTGTGGTTAAAACTTTTTGGTGCATTAGCTAGTCAAATGCAGTGACTCTCTTTTGAAATGGTGGAACCCTCGTCAATTCTGGAAAGCATCAATGTTGATTTGTTTGTTGACAGGTTATTGGATTCGGTCGAAGTGTTATTGGTAGCTAGGAAACAATAGGAAGATATGGCAAAAAATCAAAGGAAGTCATTTCAGCTCCTCTTGGAAGCCAAGTTACTTTGACATTTTAGTAGTATGGAGAATTTACTAAAAATTTGTCGAGGAAGTCAATTCTCTTTGTGCTTGGGCATCTGCTTTGGAGGATTTGATGCCTAGTGGTGCTTATCTTGACTTCACAAGCATCATATCCAAAGATGCTCCTGAAAGGAAAAAAATCTCGTCATTCGTGGGGGGTTGATACTTATGGCCATGGTCATTGGTAAAGGATGGGCTCAATGTCGATGTCTTCTAATTTGTAAACATCCCTGAAGTGTTATGTTGCTGTGCAAATATCTTCTAATACTTGGGTCTTTTTGTCAAATTATCAGTAGAAATATTTCTAAGTAGGAAAGAAATACAGCTCTAGAGCTAGCAACTATTTTGTGCAGATAGAAGAATACTTCCATTGTCAAATATCAGAAATGTTATGTAAGTGTTCTAGCCCATAAACAATAATTATTAATATAAAACCCATATATATATATATATATATATATATATATATATATATATATATATATATATATATATATATATATATATATATATATATATATATATATATATATATATATATAATCTTACAATTAAATAATTATTATTATTGCAACGAGAGGTACTCTACAACCTAGTATAAGGGAGCTGTGTAGGCATTAGACATTAGACATAATGTAAGTGTGTCAACATTTTTTAAGTGTAGAATCTATTGCACATTACATATGGAAGAGATACAAATAGAAAAATATGTAGAGATAAAAAATAAAAATAAAAACCTAAACACAATTAAATGTCAACTTTAACAAATCAAAATTAAATGTACAAATAAATATACACTATACAATCTATCAATCAAGCAATCCATTGTTGATTTTTTCTGTGGACCCGAGTAGGTGGGAGCAAGAGAAAGTGAAAAGTGGTTGCAGGATGAGCGTTTGTCGATGAGGTGAAACTATTCAAAATTTCCTCATCTCTTTGAGTCTATTTTCTGAAAAATTTATGTGTCTTTATGTTGTCCTCTGAGATGACTCTAGGTCAATTATTCATACCTGAGAATATAAAATGTTTTCATGGTTGTAAATTTTATGGATGACCAATGTTATGAATTATTGAAAACATGTGCTTAGGCCTTAACAGTTACTAAGCTAGATGAAAGGGATGTTATTTTTCTAGCTATAGTTAATTGATTTAAAGTGAATGAATAGCAGAATTTTGATGAAATATAACTTGCTAAATATTCAGACAGAATATTTGATTGGTTATAAGCAAAGAATACAATAAAACAATGTTTCCTATAGAACAAAATATATTTAAACAAATGCAGATTTGTGTGACAATTAATTGATATAGGGGAGTTTATAATAACAGATAGTCTTATAAGCTAGTCCCTATTTATTATTGATAACTTCACAGGGGATTTAAAACTAACTGATACTTAGTATGATCTTACTCGATCTCTACATAAAGACTTAAATATATGAATAAATACATAATGAAATAAGCACATATGAAAACTTACAAGGAGACAAAAATATAGAAGGAAAATTCAGAACCCTTTCATTAACTTGGAAAATATCCAGCTCAGTTACAATTATGTTCTCAAAGCTCATCCAAGGGTTAAACCCTTAATAACTCGAAGGGGGAGTTATTTATACAAAAATTATTCTAGATATTTTCAAAACAAAATACAAAATAGTACAAAATCGTAGGAGTTTCAAAACTGCTAAGTGTTGGCACTATTCGTTAGGAATCTATTGATGATGTGGTCCCTAGAAAGTGTAGCCTAATTGTCCTTCATTTTTTTATGAAAGTTACTCAATAACTTCACACAAGTGATCCCATCGGTCTTCACTTGGTATGGCAAGATTTACCAATTTCCTATAAACTTCATCAACCTCGGTGTACTTCTCAAAAGTGGACTTATTTACAAAAAGATGTTTAATCTCATGATTAGTAGTCAAGTCAAAATCTAAAGCTTCTAACATTTGTTTTCCTCTAATATGACCCTTTATGTCTGCAATTTTTTCTTTATTAGTTGCTATAGTATACAGCTTTTGGCAGTATTCTTCTAAACTGGTTAACCTATCATTCAGGGCCACTAATCCTAGCAGTCCTCTCTGATTAAATAAATTAAACATAAAATTAAACCTTTGGATAGAATTCTTCAAGGTTTGGCACTTAGTCTATAGCTGATTCATCAAGTTCTTTTTCTGCAACAACTTTTTGATCTCCAAAATGGTTTATGTTTTGTCCAGAATCTCAGTTTGCTCCAACTTGGCCCTGGTTTTTAAATTTAGAACTTTGACAATGTCTATAGCCTCACTTGGTTTATCTTTAAGAAGTTGCTTCACTTCATCAATGGCTACCTGACATATGTTTATGAGTTCCTCCTCCTCAAAAAAGATCTGAATGGAGGGTCATACTTCAACTATGGCCTGACTGATATCTACCCAAATGATTTCCTTGTCTTGGGCCAAGGTTTGAGCCATCAAAGACTAGCTCTTCAACTCTTCAATCCTTTTCTTCAACCTGTGTGTTTTCTCCATATCTTCAACATACAGAGTATCATTCTTTATCTTCTGAGCTTCCAGATTCTTGAATTTCTTATGAAGTCTTTCATTTTCTTGCTTCTGGTGAGTCATCTCATGTGAGAGTTTGTTCAATTTCCCTGCTGTTGATGTAGATTATGTTGTGGTTGATGTAGATTCCCCTACTATTCTAGACACTGTAATAGGAATAGTTGTGATGGGAGCTAGAGCCAACTGAGTAAATTGTTATTTTTCCTTAAGCAATTTCTCAATTTTCTCCTCCATAGTCTTTATCTATACATTCTGCTCAATAATTAGTTTGAGCATTTCTTCCTTGTGTTGTTCACTTTCTGATATCTCCTTAGTCTGGGGATCCTTTGTAGAAAGCAGTTTCAGCTACTTCCTCAATGCTGGAATATCTGCGTTTTTCTTCTTGATAATATCTTCAGCAGCTTTCACATCAGTAGGGTCTTATCCAATCTTTATTACTAAGTCCTCTAATGACTTGACCCTGTTATCCTTTGTTAAATATGATATTTTCTTAATCTTCAATTGTGACTGCACATTTGATAGAGAAGTTTTAGTTTTGACAATGCCATGGCAGTATTGGTCATGGTAGAGAAAAGCACCTCACCAGACTGCCAATGCATGTCCATTTGATCGATTGGATGTATTTGATTAGCGTCAAAAGAAAATATTGTTTTCTTTTAATCAAAAGAACCTTTGGGAAAGGGCAATTGAGATTGCAGAAAATCCATTTGCATTCTTCCCTTCTCGCTGTCAAATGTTGTCAACAACATGTGCTCTAAAGTAGAAGTCTGCTTCCAAAACTGTGCATAAACCTTTTCCTTTAAAGCTTCATTTTTCTACTTAATTTCAAGGAAGTTAGTGAAGACATTTGACTAATTTGTTTCACTTGGTCTTGCAAATTGAGTGATTTCTAGCAAATCCTGTGAAGTAGAAGAAGAAGAAGGAGTAGTAATTACAGGTTCTTCTATCCCTATAGATACTTGTGAATCATCCAAATTGATGATGATAGGCTCCTTCTAACCTTGAGTAGTAGTAGTAGTAGTAGTGCCTTTCTATTCAATCCTTGATTTCTTCTAATAGTGAATGAATTCATTTTCTCCAACTGCTGATGATGAAGATCCTTCCCTGGGCCTCTTGTCATGCTTGGTTTGAGAAGTAGGAGTCTGAAGAGTAGAAGGAGGTAAAACCTATTCTTCTACTTCTTGAAGAGTATTCTCTTCCCATTGTTCCTTATTTCTGAACTTCTCAATCTCTGGTCTAGGTGTATGATTGTAAGGAGTGGTTTTGAGTTCCACCCTTAAGTCTGAGATAATATTGAATGGGTCATAATACCAGGCAAAGCTTCGTTGGAAACCCATCTATTTTAGTATGGAATATGCTTCTAAACCTATTGATTTGATGTTACAAATGAATGGTCCTACCTATGCCTTTATCTTTAACTGTGATCTCCTCTTTCCTGAAATCAAATGAATTCCATCATATTCATCATTTTCCATATATATTCCAGAGAGAAAAATCTCATTTGAACATATTTGAGAAACTTATATGGAGCTAATTTGCAGCCATATACTCTGATCTCTGTGTAGTTCTGGTACAGATAGCAGTCTCTTGTTCTAACTTGATCACTGAGATGCAGGATCCTTTTGATTTCAATATTGATCTTGGGTTCACTCTGCCTACTGAGAAGTTGTGCAACTAGGTGAATGAAACAGTCTATGAAGTCTAAAAATCTAAACTCATTTGAGTTCTTTCTAATCAATGAGTTCCACTGAGTGACTACTTGATTCTCTTTTTGATCATCTTACTTGTGAAAAACAATAGGAAATATGTCTCCCTATTGAAAAATAAACATATTAAATAGGATAGAGGAGTATTTAAACACTCCTTCAGTAGTGATGTTCATCAATTGCTTATGCATAGATTCAGCCAAAAATTGACTGTAGCTATACATGAAGGCAAGTTTGTTTTCTTTAGAAAAAAATTGACAGAGAGCCTAGGATAGCTTCATCTACCCATTGGTCTGATTGGTAGCCTAACAAGCAATAAATTAGGGAAATTATGTGTTTAGCTCTCTCAGGGAACATAGATGCTAGATAAGGAGGATTCTTTTTTGGGAGCTCAACATCTTCAGGGAGAAAGATCTCAAAAATTTGAGCTCTTTGAGGGAAGGTCATCTTATGATATAGGTCAATTAAGGTTGTAGTGGAGAAAAAGCCTAGGGAATCATTTTCTGGGATCATAAGCATTTTATTAATGGTTTCTGTGGTGATAGATATCATAATGTCTCCATTAGGATCTACCAATGTTCTCTGTAAATTATTATACTTGGCTTGGCACCAGATGACTAAATCAAGAAAGGAATAGGCCTGAGGAAACACATACAGAGGTAGAAGGGATTCACATAGGTTTATTTCATCTTCAGAGTCAAAGTATGTCTGCTTCAGCCAATTATGCAATTTGAACATGTCGTATTCACATTCAGTATCTACAATTTTAAAATATTGGTTGGCTAATGGGATATGGTCCAGGTCTAAGGCATTGGAGGCCTTTGGGGTTTCTTGTGTTGCAAAGGAACTGGAAGAAGGCTTGTCTTTCTTCTTTGGAGCCATGATAAAACTGAAATATAGGATGGAAGAAAAATTGCATAGATATGTTCAGAGGATGCTTATTGTTGCAAGTTTGGCTCAGCAGAGAATCTGTAGAACAGAAACAGTGAAAGAAAACTAGTTAGAAAAAGTTGGTTAATGGGGTGAAGGTATATTTATCGATGGATTAAGTCTATCGTTACAGGAAAGTCGTTGTTGATCAGCTAATTACAAATTTAATGCATCAACGAGAGGCAGGATCAGAAACAAGAGGCAATTAATGGCGACAATGGATAAGAGGGAATGGATAAGCAGCAACGGGTGAGGGCATGTGGCATGGAGCGGTTGGAGGTGGATAGCGCAGGAGGTTTGACCATTGGTGTGGTATCGAGAAGCATAGGAAGGAAGGAAGGTGGATTTCGAAAGGGGGGGTAGTGGTAAGCAATAAGGAGCGAGGGGGTGCGAAGCACTAAGGTGACAACACGTCCGTAGGGGGCCTGCATGGGAAAAACTACTTTTCGCACCCCCGCAAACTGTTATCTCATATCATGGTGAGGGGGTGCGAAGAGGCTTCCCCGTCATTGATCTAGGCGGGGAGGCAGATCACCATTAGATATTGATTGACGGTTATCACTTTGCCGACAAACCCTTTTTGTCATATTCTACCTTTGACAAAAGCATATAAACATGTTTATTTACAAAAGAATTAATTACCTTTTAAAAGTTAGTTAAGCACTAATTTAAAAAAATTAATCTATCTTGGCCGCATTTAGACTAACTGCCCTTATTTAATTATTTGACTAATCTAACCCTAATCTAATATAACTTAGGCCAAATTTTGAGCATGTTAGGCCTTTTATTTGTCCTATTCTATCCTAATTTCCAATGTTCAACCAATATTAAACTGTTTGGTTGAACTTATTCTCTAATATAATACAAAAGTTTAAATGATATGATCAAGATTAAACAGTTTGATCCAAATTAGAAGAAAACTCTGTGGAATAAAAACAAGTTGCACACACACCTTTATTTATTACAAGTACAATTTATTTCATGAAGTGGCATTTAAACAAGCACACTTATACATTTTTTTATTTTTTGATGGGGTTCTATTTCATCTCTTTTTTTATTTTCTATTTTTTCATATTTACTTTTTTTTCTTTTTTTTTCATACCCTGTTTTATAAAATAAAAACTAACTTATCAAAAATAAAGCATGTTACAACATCAGCTCCAACTGGGGACTGCTTCCTCTTGCAGGTTGCAGAGAACTTGTAGATCCATGTGCCTTCCCCTCAGGCTAATGGGGTCTCTATTGAAACAAATACACATTGCATGTAAAATCAAACTCTTCGGTATAGTACAATGATGGATGAATGGAAACCTCTCAATATTGAATGTAGTTCTTCAAGTACTTCCCATTGATAGGCAATGAGGAATACTCTACCTCCAAATTTTGCAGAATGAAAGTGTTATTACCTTTGACCTCAACAATACTAAAAGGTCCCAACCAAAGGTTGTCAAACTTGTCATGTTTCCCTTTGTCTTCTCTCCTAACATCCCATCTCAATACCAAATCACCTTGCCTGAAATCTCTTTCCCTAGCTTTCATATCAAACAAGCTTTTCATTTTACTCTGATATTTCTTAAGCTTGTAATGTACTTCATCTCTATCCTCATTTAATTCTATGATATGATTTATTCTTCAAGAGAAGTCATCAGGCTCTTTATTTGACTCTTGCAAAAACTTCATAACAAGAAAAGCTAAATGTGTGGGAAATATAGCTTATTTTCCATAAACAAGCTGAAAATGGGATTTACTTGTTGATCTTTTGGGTGAAATCATGTTGGCCCAAAGTGCATAAATGAGATGACTATCCCAACTCCTTTTATGATCCTCCAATGTTTTATTTATAACTTTAACCAAACTTTTATTTGAGGACTCTGCCAGTCCATTTCCCTATGGATAGTATGGAGTAGAATGATGCAACAAGATCTGATATTTCTGACAAAACTCAATCATCTTGGTACTGTTGAATGCTTGTGCATTGTCTGTCACTATTTGTTGGGGGCATCCAAATCTAGACAATATATATTCTTCAATAAACTTGATAACAATAGCATCAGTTTCATTTATGATTGGAATAGCTTCTACCCATTTGGTAAAGTAATATGTAGCATTCAATATCCATCTATGTTGATTGATCGATGGAGGATGAATTTCACCAATGAAATCCAATCCCCATTGACAGAATGGTGCTTGGATTAAGACTGGAACCAATGGAAGAGCTCCTAATCTTTGCTTTCTAGCAAACATTTGACACTATGTACAGATTTTAACCTTTGCTCCCACCTGTGAAAACAAAGTAGGCCAATAAAACCCTACCCTTAATATCTTGTATGTTGTAGCCCTCCAAGCATAGTGGCCTCCACAAATTCCTACATGAAATTCATCAATGATCCCTTCTATCTCATTCTCTGTTAGGAAAAGTAAAAGGATATTAAGAGGATCCTTCCAATACAAATTTGCATTCATAATACATTACTTTACAGCCTTCAACCTCAGTGTCTTACATTGATTTCTTCAGAATTCAAGTGGACATTCAAATTCTCTAAGAAAGTTCACAATATCAAAGTACCAATCTGATAACAAAAAAATTTCATCAATGTGAATCAAAATTGTCTGATCTAATGTAGAAGGTTCTTGTGGATTCTCCTGTATTGGGATTTCAGAAGGTTCTTGTGGATTCTTCTTAGTTGGGCTCTCAGAAGGTTCTTGTGGATTCTCCTGTGTGGGGGTTGCAGAAGGTTCTTGTGTATTCTTCTCAGCTAGGATGTCAAAAATAGAATTTATTCCTAAGATCTTGCAATTGGATTCAACAAGGAGCTTAGCCAGGCCTTGACCTTTTACCAATTTGGTAGTCTTGATGATGAGATCATACTCTAAAATTTTAGTTATCCATCTCCCTCTCCTTCCATCAGTGTTAGGTTGAGTTAAAACAGTTTTGACAACACTATTGGGTACATAGGCAATGATAGAAGAGTGGAGGAGGTAGACTCTAAAGGCTTTTAGAGCTTGAACTAAAGAGTAGGTTTGTTTTTCAATGATGTCATACTTCAGCTCAGCATCTCTCATAACCTTGCTAAAAAAGGCAATGGGTTGGTCATATCCATATTTGTTCTTTGCTAAAGAACAACAGCTAAGGTAGTTTCAGAAGCAAAAGAAAATACACTAAAAGGGTCAGAGTAATTTGGACTAGCTAAGATAGGGGCTTCAGTAATGGCCTTTTTAATCTGATCAAATGCATACCTAGCAGGAATAGCCCATTTAACTTCATGGTTCTTTTTCAACATATCAGTTATGTTCTTAACTATTTCTACATAGTTAGGGAAAAATCTTCTTAAAAAATTAATTTTGCCAAGGAAAGCTTGAACTTCCTTCTTGTTCCTTGGTAATATGGTGCCTGAATTGTTGAAACTCTTTTAGGATCAACCACTACTCCTTCTTTAGAAATGATTTGGTTGAGCAGTTTTTCTTCTTGGAGTGCAAACAAAGACTTCTTGGGATTAAGAGAAATCCCAAACTTTCTGCACCTATCAAAAACCTTTCCCAAATGATTCAAATGATTTTCATTAAAATTGGAAAAAAACAGTTAAATCATCTAAATAAATAACAACAAATTTGTTGGTCTTACCTACATATGCAAGGTCCATAGCACATTGAAATGTGTCTCCAACGTTAGTTAACCCAAAAGTCGTCCGGGCATACATGAATGTTGGGTCCCTATAATACTAGTGATTACCCCATTACTATTGTAGTTATACCCCTTATTTATATTGTTGTGCCCCTATTACCCACATATTGTTATTTCTGTGCCCCATAGAATCCCTCTATTATTATTTTTGTGGCTTTATATTATTATTGTTAGGTCGGCTGGATTATATTGTGACTCCTTAGACTCCTATATATAGAAAGGAGGTTTTGTCATTTGTATCATCCAAGAATTGTTCATTTATGTAATGTAAAGGAGGTTGCCCCCTCGAAGAGGCTGAATTCTAAGGCGTTGATCTTTCTTTTCTATCTTTTCTTGAGCTGGTTTCATAACATTTGGTATCAGAGCTTTGGATTCTAGGGTTTCGTTGCTCCAAACAAGTCATCGTGGCATTTTCGCTATAACTTTTTTTTCTGTGACGTTTCAGAAGTCGCAAAAAAAACCCATTTGAGAAGAAATCGCGCTGAACCTTGGGTCCAAATTTCAGAGTTTTTCGCACGACATTTTCGGAGATATGATCTGAGGAAGTTGGTCTTTTTGCAGACTCCTGAATTACACTCAAAACAGGTGACCTGGGGAAAATCGTCATAACTTTCTTTCTGAGCATCGGATTGAAATTTTGTAAGAAGGTACAGAAAGAGGACGGACTGTAGTTTTCTTTTATATATTTTTCAGAGTCAAAGGTTGAAACAGTGACATGTGGCACGTCGTACAAGTTCACTCTACTGAACTAGTCTATAATCAAGTCACTGTGGGAGATTTCGCATAACTCTTCCTTGGAGAATCCAATTTGGGTCAGACTTGTGGCATTGGAAAGAGGACACAGAGGGCTACTACAGGTCATAAATTCAGAACTAGATAATCAGAAAGTACAGAGATACATCGGAGGCAATATCGAGCTCCTACAAAGTGAAAAAAGGTGTGTAGATTTTCTTTAATTTTTGCTTAAGCTTGGTTTGAAAATTTATTTTGAAGGAATTCAAAGGGCATATTAGAGAATTATTATCGGTAACTGATGCCTCGAGGAAAGAAAATGCAAACACCTAGTAAGGAGCCTGAAAGCTCTAGCATGACTCATGAAGAAGAAGAAGAAATGCTATATGATATATCAAAATTACAAGAACAAGTGCAACGAGTGTCACTTGCACAAAAAGCAACAGAATCTAAAATGGATGGTTTAAGGAAAGATGTAGAAGCTAAGATGGATGGTTTAAAGAAAGGTGTAGAAGCTAATATGGATGGCATGGAAGCTAAGGTGAATGGCATGGACGCTAAAATTGATGGCATGGATGATAAGATGGATAAGTTGCTACAAGAAATAGTCACTAAGGGTGAAAGAGTACTAAAGGAAACTCATGATGAGAACAAAAGAAATGTTAATCATGATTCCATAGACTCTAATGTTGGATCGAAGACTCACCATGTTCCAAAAATCGATATGAGGAAGTTTGATGGCAAGGATCCCGCCACATGGATATTACAGATGGAGCAATTCTTCGATCTCAATAATGTGCAAAACACACAAAAGGTACGTATGGCAACTTTATATTTGGAACCAAATCAGTTTGTATGGTATCAATGGCTTTGTTCTCGTAAACAGTTTATCACTTGGGCAATTTTTACGGAAGAATTGATAGCACATTATGAGGATACAAAAAGCAACACTTTTTTTAGCCAATTGATAAGTCTCAAACAAAAGGGTTCAATAATGGAGCACATTGAGGAGTTCCAAAAATTGAACATAAGGGTAAAAGATATTCCAGAGGAGCATAGGATTGATGTGTTCATAGGGTCTTTAAAGGATAATATCCAACATGATGTGCGCCTTTGGGAACCTGATTCATTAGAAAAGGCATTCAGGTTAGCAAGAAAAATGGAAAGCAAAATTATGGCAACTAGGAAGCATACCATTCACAACTATAAAGACGGAAGTGTTGTTGCCCATAGTCTTCCACAACCTACAAGGTTGACACCACAACAATTGGAAGAAAAAATAGCAAAAGGGCTTTGTTACAATTGTGATAGCAAATACACAAAAGGTCATAAGTGTGCTGAGAAGAAATTATTCTACATAGATTGTGAAGAGGAAGAAGAAAAGGAGCAAGAAAGGTCAAAAGAAGAGGATATATTCCAGGAACAAAGCCTAGATGAAGAACAAATAAACCCGACCATATCTTGTAATGCATTGGCGGGAATTACCACTCCTCAAACCATCAAGATAGAAGGACAAATCAAGAAGAAAAAGGTAATAGTGTTGATTGATTCAGGAAGCACCCACAATTTTATTCATTGTAGGGTAGCAAAAGAATTGAATTGCTTCCTATATCCAGCACCAGAGTGTCAAGTGATGATTGCAAATGGAGGAACAATAAATTGTTCTGGAAAGTGCCATAATATCAAGCTATCCATGGGAGAATATGTATTGACTAGCCCAATGCTTTCCATTCCAATGGGAGGTGCTGATGTTGTACTAGGAGTCCAATGGCTACAATCCTTGGGTACAATAGCTTTTAATTTTCAAGAACTTTTCATGAAATTTTCTGTGGAAGGAAAGGAAGTTGAATTAAGGGGTATTGCAGGGAAACCAGGAAAGATAATCAGCTCTAATGGCATGACAAAGCTTCTAAAAAAGGAGCAAAGAGGTGTAATTGCACAATTATGTTCGCTAGATGTTTCCACATTGGAATCATCTATTTCTCCAGATCTCCAAAAAGTCCTGGACAATCATTCCAAGGTATTTGAGACTCCCAAAGGTCTCCCACCTATGCGTGATCATGATCATGCTATTCATCTGATTCCAGGAAGTGTTCCTCCAAACATCAGGCCGTACAGATATCCATATGTCCAAAAAAGTGAAATTGAACGTATGGTTGCAGAAATGCTAGAGGCTGGTATAATTCAACCGAGTCAAAGTTCTTTCTCAGCTCCAGTAGTATTGGTGCACAAGAAGGATGGATCATGGCGCATGTGTCCAGATTATAGGGAGCTCAACAAGCTCACTATTAAAGATAAGTTCCCCATTCCTGTCATTGATGAATTACTGGATGAATTGCATGGATCAATTTACTTCACCAAGTTGGATCTTCGTTCGGGATATCATCAAATCAGAATGAAGATTGAAGACATTCCGAAAACGGCATTTAGAACTCATGAGGGTCATTATGAATTTTTGGTCATGCCTTTTGGCCTTACCAATGCACCTTCAACATTTCAAGGTTTGATGAATTCAATTTTCAAACCATTCCTTAGAAAATTTGTGTTAGTATTTTTTGATGATATACTAATCTACAGCAAGTCTTGGAAGGATCATGTTGAACATGTTGACAAGGTGCTACAACTATTGGAGGAGAAACAATTATATGCAAAAAGATCCAAATGTTTCTTTGGAGTCCAGGAGGTGGAATATTTGGGTCATATTGTATCTCATGAAGGAGTTAAGGTAGACCCTAGCAAAATTAAAGCCATTAAGGAATGGAAAATCCCCACATCCATAAAGCATCTGCGAGGATTTCTTGGGTTGACAGGGTATTATCGCAAGTTTGTTAAGAATTATGGGAGAATAGCAGCACCTCTAACAACATTATTGAAGAAAGATTCATTTTCATGGACTCCGGAAGCAACAAAGGCCTTTAAACATCTTAAAGAGGCAATGTGCCAAGCACCAGTCTTAGCTACACCGGACTTCACAAAAACCTTTATTGTGGAATGTGATGCTTCAGGAAATGGAATTGGTGCTGTTCTAATGCAAGATGAAAGACCCATTGCTTTTGAAAGTCGTCCAATCAAGGGAAAGTTTTTAAGCAAAGCTATTTATGAGAAGGAAATGTTGGCAATACTCCATGCACTTAAGAAATGGCGACCCTACCTAATGGGAAGACACTTCAAGGTAAAAACGGATCATGATAGCCTTAAATACTTTTTAGAACAAAGATTATCCTCTGAAGAGCAACAAAAGTGGGTCACAAAGATGTTGGGTTATGACTTTGAAATCATCTACAAAAAAGGGAAGCAAAATGTGGTGGCAGATGCACTCTCAAGAAAGGATGAGGATATGGAAGCATTGTTGTGTGCCATTTCTATTATCCAACCAGATTGGATAAATGAAGCAAAGGAGGAATGGAAGAATGACGAAGAAGTGTGGGCACTTATTCGAAAGCTACAACAAGATTCCAGTACTTCTGATACATTTAGCTGGCAAAATGATTCGTTATGGTACAAAGATCGCTTATACCTCTGTAAGAATTCCCAGCTAAAACAAAAGATTCTTATGGAATTGCACACTTCTCCCTTAGGAGGGCACTCAGGATTTTTAAAAACTTACCACAGGGTTAAGAAGGAATTTTTTTGGGATGGCCTTAAATCAGATATTCAAAAGTTTGTAGCGGAATGTTTGGTTTGCCAACAAAATAAAGTTGAAACAATTAAGACACCGGGTCTATTACAACCTTTATCCATTCCAAGCCAACGTTGGGAGGAGGTTTCAATGGATTTTATCACAGGTTTACCCAAGTCTGAGGGAAAGAGTGTCATCATGGTGGTAGTTGACAGACTTACCAAGTATGCACACTTTTGTGCATTATCACATCCATTTAAAGCCAGTACAGTTTCTACTGCATTTATGGAAACAGTTCAAAAGCTACATGGAAACCCAAAGATTATTGTAAGTGACAGAGATCCCATTTTCACTGGAAATTTTTGGACAGAATTATTTTCTTGTCTTGGTACTCAGTTAGCTCATAGCTCATCTTATCATCCTCAATCTGATGGGCAAACTGAGATAGTAAACAAATGTTTGGAAGGATATCTTCGTTGCTTTGTATCTGATAAACAGACACAATGGGTCAAATGGTTGCCTCTGGTTGAATGGTGGTATAACACTTCCTTCCATACAGCAACAAAAATGACCCCATTTATGGCACTTTATGGGTACCAACCACCATCAATCACATCATATTTAAGAGAAAATTCTAAGGTTCAGGCAGTGGAACATCACATCGAACATCAACAACAAGTCCTCCAACTCTTAAAGGATAACCTCGTGTTGGCACAAAATAGAATGAAACAACAGGCAGATCAACATCGCAGTGAAAGAAGTTTTGATGTAGGTGATTGGGTATTCCTACGGCTACAACCATATAAGCAAATGTCCCTAAAGCAAGCTAAGAAGGATAATAAATTATCACCAAAGTATTATGGTCCGTACAAGGTGTTGGAAAAGATTGGTACTATGGCATACAAATTGGAGCTTCCTGCAGCTTCTCGATTGCACCCAGTTTTCCATGTTTCATGTTTAAAGAAGGTTATAGGCGACAAGCTCCCAGTTCAAACAATATTGCCAGAACTTGACGAGGAAGGAAAAATTATATTGGAACCGGAAGCAGTCACAGAAACAAGAACTTGACAACTACGAAATCGATCAATTTCAGAGTATCTTATCAAGTGGAAGAACTTATCCGCTGAAGATTCCACATGGGAGGATGAGAATTTTATGCAGAAGTATCCAGAACTGCTCAAGCGTTGAGGACAACACTTTTTTGAAGGAGAAGGGCATGTTGGGTCCCTATAATACTAGTGATTACCCCATTACTATTGTAGTTATACCCCTTATTTATATTGTTGTGCCCCTATTACCCACATATTGTTATTTCTGTGCCCCATAGAATCCCTCTATTATTATTTTTGTGACTTTATATTATTATTGTTAGGTCGGTTGGATTATATTGTGACTCCTTAGACTCCTATATATAGAAAGGAGGTTTTGTCATTTGTATCATCCAAGAATTGTTCATTTATGTAATGTAAAGGAGGTTGCCCCCTCGAAGAGGCTGAATTCTAAGGCGTTGATCTTTCTTTTCTATCTTTTCTTGAGCTGGTTTCATAACAATGAATGTGCCCCATGGAGTTGTAAATACAGTTTTTTCTTTATCCTCTAGACTAACCATAATCTGATTATATCCAAAAAAAAACCATCTAACATGAAAATTTTATGGGCTCCTGAAATTTTCTTAAGTAAATGATCCATCTTAGGTAATGGATAATTGTCTTTCAGGGAAGATTTATTCAAATTCCTAAAATCCATACATAATATAATTTCACCATTATTTTTTCTCACTGGAACTAGATTGGCTACCCAATCTGAATATCTTAATGGAAGTTTTATTTTTAGCATCCAGTAGCTTATTTAGTTATTTTTCAATTACAGGAAGAAGGATAGGATTAATTCTCCTAAATCTTTGTTTGAAAGGTTTTGCCTCTGGCTTTAATGGAATTTTGTGTTCAATAAGAGATGTATCATATGTTTTTAATTCATTATAAAACTAGGAAAAAACATCATTATAGGCTTTAAGGAGGGATAAATATTTGTCTTTAGCTTCCATTAACATGGATGTATAAATTTTAACATTTCTGATATCTTCAAAACTTCCAATGTTATAAATTTCAATATTTTCTTCCTGTGAATCAGATAGGGGATTTTTTGGGACATCATTATGATCAAAGAGCTTCTCAAGAGGGATTAACCATTTTGGAATAAAAATTTTAGATAATTGGATAATTTTATGATCAACAATCTTATAATCAAATTGTGGTGTTTGATTTTCTTTGTCAATTTCAAGATTATCAAGTCGTTCTTCCTCAACTTGCATGTTTGAGAATTCATCTGACTTGCAAAAAGGATTTTAGTTGCTCGTCATCATCAAATATTTTTCGGTGATTAAGATTGTGAGAAATAGATGATCTATAATTGACTTGAATTTGATATTGGACAAGCATTTTATCAGGAATTTTAAAGGAACTTGCAGAAACAGCCAAGGAATCTACATGCATGTTTTGATCTCTAGGAATAGAAGTAATATTGAATGTTGAAAAGAAATTTTCAATTGAATCCCAAACCTAATTCCTATAATATCTTAGTCTAGGGTGCTTATTTTGACACTGATTCCTAACTTGTTTGATAATAAGTTCAGAATCATTGTATACACTTAAGTTATGCACCTTAAGACTTCTTGCTAACTCCAATCCTAGTAGAAAAGCTTCATACTCTGCTACATTATTACTTACATCAAATTCAAGCTTGTATGATTGGGTAATGTTTTCTTTATCTAATGAAATCAATACAATTCCAGCTCCTTCTCCTTCCTTTGAGCAAGAACCATCAAAGTACAATTTCCAAATATCAATTTCAATGGTTATAGGTTGATCAACAATGTCTTCAATAATAGGTTGAGTATTTTGTGAATTATTTATTAATAGTTCAAAACACCTGATGAGCCCCAAAAATGTACAATTATTTGGGCTCATTCAACCTCCTAATTTGGCTTAGTCCACCATTCTCATTTGTTTATTGCATGTTTTTTATTATTTTTATGTTAATAGAGTGAATTTGGTTAGTCATTATGCCAACAAGTATAATGGGTGCTTTTTGTAGCCTTTTTGGTCAACTTGGAGACAAAATTGAAGGTCTTAATGAGCACTTGGCAGCCAAATTCGTGGGAGAACAAGCTAGAGGATTTGTAGGAAGGTGTCCCCCTCATTTATGGGCCCTTACCTCGAATTCTCCACCATCAGATCGGAGTTCAAAGGCCACCAAATCAATGAGCTCAAGGGCAGCCAAGCAAGTCAAGTTGGATTGCTGTTAACTACAAGTCTTGGGCAGCCAAGTCCCTAAATTTTAGGAGGACTGTTGGGTCCTCAAATTGTATAAATAAGAAGGCTTAGGGCCTCATTTTGGTTAGCTAGTTGGTAGGCAATTCGTTTAGCTAGTTAGTCAATTTGGTTTTTGCTCTTTGTAAGCCAGTTTTGGCATGATGTTAGATTCATGATTATTCAATAAAGGCAGGCAGCTTTGGATTCAATTCTGAGTTTTTAAGGGAGCTATAGCTCTCAGGTTAGGGCCCAACTTGAGACCAATAGACCTCCTCTTCCTTGTCTAGTTACTTGTTTTCTTTGCAGCACTTTATTTCTTTGTTTTGATATGCATTTAGAATTTACAGTTTGCTGATTTGATTTCTTTTGTGTGATTGAGTAGGATTAGCTTATGGTTACTTTGCTTTCAGTTGCTTAGATCCGATAGGAGGTTTGTAATACACAGGAGCTCCAAGAAAAAGGTTGTTAGAGATCACTACCATCTCTGTTTATGGATTGGGGTGCAGTCCATATCAACCACCAAAAAGAAACGCAGTCTTTTACTTCCATGCAAGCTGCAACATAGTCATTGAAGATCCATCCATGCACTGTTGATATTGAACCATACTTCTACATTTTCCATTCCATGCACGGTTTCTTTTCTCGGTTTTACATTGTTGTTCATAGGTTTAATGGCACAGGTATCATAGGTTAATAAATTCTCGTTTTTGGTGCAAGACATAAGTCATTTGTTTCATTTACACTGCTCCATATCATTCCACTTCCTTCCTATTTTTCTTGACCTCTCCTCAAGCCCTACTCGACCTCTGTCCAGCTCGTTTACCCTCCAACTCATCCATTGCCATGTAGCTTCATCATTTTGACCTTTCGTGATGCCATCCTTCTATCCACCAACCAACTTCGTGCACTCATTCTCTGTCCTATTTCTCTGCCCCTGAGCCATCACAAGTTCCATCTCCACCTCACCTATCCACCCAAAACCATTCCATCCCTTCACCATCACCAAACTTCCACTTACAGCACATCCTGTAGAAGTTAGCAGACTTCCTGTAGAATTCCTTAGTTTCCTGTAGGATCCCCTGCAGACATCCTGTAGAAGCCTGCAAACTCGGTTGCTGAGCATCTGAACGTGTGGAACTTCTGTGCGATGATGTTAGAGATCCCTGGGACCTCTCCTAGCCCCCCTGACCTTTCCCAAGCTTTCCTTCCTTTCACACCACCTCTGCACAACCAAACCCTAATAAGAAACAAATTCATAATCACTCCATCCACTTAAGCAAAAATACAAAAACAATGTCCTTTTTCATAGAAGTAGTTTGAGTTCATGCATTTCACATCCTTAGAGGTAATGGCATCCTTTTTAGACATTTGCACTTTCACTATTGCATCATAGAGGTCAAACTAGTCAAATTAGGGTTTACTAGGGTTTCATGTTTTGGTTGGCTTTCAGTTCACTTTTGCAAAGTAGATCAATTTCCCTCGAGATAGCCTTCATCCATCATTTAGAAAGCTTCTTCTGAAGAGCATATAGAAGTTGGCTTGAGCCCTAGCGGACTTGTGCCAGCTGACCAAGTGACAGCTGCGACAAGAGCTAGTACTTGTGCATACAACACCGTCGCTTCCAAGTTTGTACGAACTACCGGGTTGATAAAATTAGAGATAGGGAGCCCCAGGAGTTGTAGCATTATTGCTACAATACTGGAGCCCACCATCTTTTTGGCGTTGTTGCCGGGGAAGCGGCAGAGTATTGGTGATTGTTGCTATTCTTCTATTTTCTCCTACAACCTTTTGCTCAGTAGTTTATTTCATTTTCATTCTGCAAAAGTAGCATAGACATTTCCTGCTTTCATAGATTAGTATTTCCTGCTTTCATAGATTAGTATTTCCTGCTTTCATAGATTATCATTTCCTGCTTTCATAGATTAGCATTTCCATTCCTGCAAGCGTAGATTAGTATTTCAATTCTGCAAGCGTAGACTAGCCTTTCCATTCCTGCAATTTCATTTGAGCAAAATAGATTAGTCCTTTCCTGCTTTCATTTCAATTCCGCATTTTCATTTTAGCAAGACAGTTAGTTGCAGTTCAATCTATTTCAGTTTTGCAAGTAGAAGTAGAAAAAAGAAAAAAAAACAACCAAAAAGATTTCATTGCATGCTTTGTAGGAGTAGAGATAAGTTAGAAAAATGATTGCACAACACCCCCACTGCTTCACACAGCCAACGTTCTTCTTCGATGGCTGTGATGAAAGAACCCCTGGGTGGACATCAAGACATATCTGAAGAACCTCTAGGGGAGAAGAAGAAGAAAACATTCCTCTGAAGCAAATGGCTACAAGCAGAACTGTTGGGAGCAGTCCCTTGTCCAAAGATGAATTTGCAAATCAGATCGAAGATTTCAAGAGTGATATGAGGCAGTTTCTTGCCATGCAACTGGATGCCTTGCGGATCCAAAAGAAGCAAGAAGAAGCCAAGAGGGCTTTGGCCATTTTTTGTCCTAGGTGCACTAGAAAGCATCCTAGGAACGAATGTCCAATGCACTCTCTAGAAGTGTGTTTCATCTGTGAAGAATACCATCCTACAGATCAGTGCCCTTCCTTGCCCAGAATCAAAGCTACATATCAAAGAGCCAAGGGAGCCACTGAATCACTCTGTTATATGAACCAAAGGAGGCCACATGGACCCATACCATACCAGTAGGAACTACAAGGGATGCCCGAGAGCTATTATGACCCTTATCAAGCCAACTTCATGCCTCCTTGGGGTCCCCCTGCTCATCCTTACTGGTTCACACCTCCTCCTTGCTCCTTCACAGATCCATATTATGCCCAACTAGCTGCTCATTCGTTTCACCCTTATGCTCAGCCACAACCTCAGTGGAATGCACCTTATCAGGAGTGGAGGCCCCAGCACAACTCTCATCCCGCTCATTTTCCTCCACCACCTGCTCATCCACAACCATCGCCTCCTCCTCCACCAAGGCAACCCCAAATGCCTACCCAACCACAATGCCATCCATCTCCATCTCAATTTCACACCTCCACTCAACTACCCGTACCATTTCCAAAGCCATACAATGGAGCAGCTCAACCCCATTGCAAATCTGAGGCACAACATGTTCAAATGACTCCTCTTGAGCCCAATGATCTTCACCAAAGCTCAGGAAGAGTGTCGCAAAGCAGAGATTCTACTGACAACATTGAAGGACCAAAAGCAAAAGAAGAGTCCAAAGAGGAGATCAAAGAACCATGGGCTGCACTTGATGAAGAGAAGACATCTAAATCAGAGATCGAGAGAGTTCCCTCATGGTTATCATCAAATCTTCCATGTATTCAAGAGAAAGATCAACAAAAAGAGGAAGATCAGAAGGTCATGATAGAAGGTGACATGAAGAATGATCCAGATCAGCAAAAGAACCAAGGATATCAAAGCTATATTGAGATATGGTTTCAGAAGGTCACTAAGTTGCAGCAGTACTTTCTTCCTCAACTCCGTTTGATCCCTTCAAAGCCAGATCATTTGGTCTCTGAGATTTGGGTACCTGTCAAAGCATGCATTTCGAGCCTTCACATCATTTTTTCTCTAATCTCGATGTGCACATGGCTCCATTGGAAGTATTCTTATACTTGAGAATGATTTTGTTTTTTTCAAGTAGGGTAGGGTAGAAAAAAAAAATGAAAAAAGAGGAAAATAGAAATCTAAGGTGAAAACCTCCTCAGAGGCGCCTTAGATTGGCTCATTGATTGAAAACCTCCATGAGGCGGTCAATGGGTTGAAAAAAAAAGAGAAAAGAGAATAAGATCTTTGGGTGAAAACCTCCCTTGGAGGCGCCCAAGGCAGGCAATTAGGGTGAAAACCTCCATGAGGCGCCCTAGTTGTTTTTCAAAAAAAAAAAGAGAAAAAAAGGAAAAGAAAAATAAAGCTAATCCCATTGAATAAGTTCATGTTGCAGCAATGACATTGCAGGTTAAAGAAGGATGTTTCATGACAGGAGGAGCACTCAAATCAAGGTCAAAGGAGTTTTCTTGCCTTCTACAGGAAGCTCTATATTTCTACAGGAAACATCCTGTAGAACCTTTGGACGAGCCAAATCCAATTTCAAAAGTGAATCTAATGGTGGGAATCTATTGATTAGGCCTACAAGCACTTGTGTGTCCATCCCTTGCCTTTATCCATCATTTTTTCCACCTCCTTGTGCTTCTCATTGTGCTTCTACAGGAACTTCCTGTAGAAATTGTGGGAAACTAGGCATGCATTTCAAAAAGTGGTTTGGCGAACATGGTAGCTTCCTCAAGGGTTCAAAAGTCCTCATGCAATCTTCCAACTCCTCCTCCATCATCTCCATACCTGCATCACAACCAAAATTCATTTTGTCATACCATGCAAACACATGCAAAGTGCCTTGAAGCAAAAATCCATAGAGCAAAATTTGTTTTTTCCATAACTTGAAAACCATGCATCCATTTGACAAACCGTTTTATGGGGAATTGTATAAGGTTGATGACAACATGCCTGAGTAGTTTCATGCAATTCCGGTGCACGGTTTCCAAGAAATCAACCTCCATCACCATCAGCCATTTTTGCATTTTCTCCATGACCGTGCATCCGTTTCAAAACCTGTTTCATGGGGAGATGCACATGGGTGATAGTAACCTACCCAAGCAGTTTCAGCCAATTCCGATGCACGGTTTCCGAGAAATCGACCTCTGAAATATTCAGCCATTTTCCATTTTTCTCGAAATCCGTGCATCCATTGATCACGAATTTTCTATGGGAGATGCATAATGATGGTAGGAACATGCTCACCGAGTTTCAGATCAATCCGATCTACCGTTTGGGAGAAATGGCAAAAAGAAGTTCTGGTTTTGTGACCATGCAGCAGCAGCAGCTTGAACGGGCAGAGTTGAACGTGGAAACGATTGCATGCAGCTCAGATCCGGCCAGAGGACACCTGCACAAGGAAAAGCAATCAAAAATCATTAGCCACGCCCTCATGCAACCAAGGAATCCAAGCATGCAGCAGCAAAAAGCTTCACAGCAGCCAGTCGACTTGCAGGTACGTGACTAAACTAATTCCTCTGTTGCATGAATGTAATTCGAGAACTGCGTGAACAATGAGATGGTTGGATTTAGACAAATTGGTGGCCAGCTAACTGGCCACCCTCATCCAGTTCAACAGCACTTGGTGGGTGAATGAGACACGTGCGCTCAGCCATCTCAGGAAGGAAATTGAAAACGGGCAGTGGTGAACAGTTAGACTTCAGCGTGCTTGATGGTAAGTGATTACAGGCAGAGGACTACAGTTCATAATTAGACTACAGTGAGGAACAATACTTCTGGTCGCATGAGGCCACGTACACTTGGCCACTTCTCTCTCTCACGTGAATCACGCCTCAATTAAAGTTGCTCGGCTGAATATTTGCAAGCTTTGGGATAAGAATTGGTTTTAGTAACAATCTCTTCCACTGTAAACCACCATCTAAAAGGTAATTCAGCTTCTAAAGGTGTCTCTTGTTATCCCAAAAAGACCACCAATTCTCAACTGCTTCAATCCGTGCATGCTGCATTCTCTGTGTGCGTTGACATTTTTTTTTACAAGTACCTGTGCAACAAAGTGAAAAAAATGAACAAGTACTCATGGAACTCCAGAGACGCTGAAAGATTCAGTTGACTTTGTGCAGCACCTTCTTGATAAGTATGAAAAAATTATTAGCATGGCATTTAGCAATGATAAAACTTTCCAAAATGCTTTGAATTCATCATTTGAATTCTTTATTAATTTGAATACAATGTCACCAGAATATATTTCTTTGTTTGTTGATGATAAACTTCGGAAGCGTCTAAAAGGAGTCAGCGAAGAGGATGTAGAAGTAATACTTGACAAGGGAAAACTGTTTCAGATGATGCTGAATCTTCCTGTGCAGCTCTGGTTGTTGCATCCATATCATCATTTGGAAACTCTCATGATCTTACTGCCATGTGTTATCCCTTGCTTATTAGTTCAATGGGTATCATTGCTTGCTTAATCACAACTCTGGTTGCAACTAACATATTTGAGATCAAGGCTGTGAAGGAAATTGAGCTTGCATTGGAAAAGAAACTTATTATCCCCACAGTAGTGATGACTATTGGCATTGCTGCTGTAAGCCTAGTTGCATTGCCTTCATCCTTCACTATCTTCAATTTTGGTGCCCAGAAGGTTGTAAAGAACTGGGAGCTTTTCTTCTGTGGTGCTATTGGTTTGTGGTCTGGCCTTGTTATTGGTTTTGTCACTGAGTACTACACTAGTAATGCTTACAGCCCTGTCCAAGATGTTGCTGATTCATGCAGGACTGGAGCAGCAACTAATGTTATATTTGGGTTGGCTTTGGGATACAAATCTGTTATTATTCCCATATTTGCTATTGCAGTAAGCATTTTATGAAGGAAAGAAAGCTGCCGCAGTCGGAAAGTATTGTCATGTCAGGAACAGAAACGTGAATCAAGGTTAACCAATGGAAAAACAGTGATTTAAAGGCCTGGAAACACTTTTTCCCATCCAGCTTTGGCATGCAATATCTATTCTCGGGCAGTTCATTGTACGTGTGTGCTTTTATAATACATTAGACTTGCCATTTGTGTTGGATTCGTCAGCTTTCAGGCAGCGCAGTTCATGGAGAAGGCACCCCCAGCCAAGCAAGTAAAATCAGTGAAATTGGTTCTACAGGAAGCTAGCAGACTGTTTCTACAGGAAGCTAGCAGACTGTTTCTACAGGAAGACAGAGACTGTTTCTACAGGAAGCCAGCGAACAGTTTCTACAGGAAAGTTTGAAAAGCGGGAAGCCAAAGGCGAAATCGGCCGACATGCTAGCCAAGGAAGTCACCAGGGCCATCAAAGACAAGGGGAGAGATTTGGTTGCTCAGAGGATGAGCAACACTTTCAGTAGGGGGGTGATGATGAGCCCCAAAAATGTACAATTATTTGGGCTCATTCAACCTCCTAATTTGGCTTAGTCCACCATTCTCATTTGTTTATTGCATGTTTTTGATTATTTTTATGTTAATAGAGTGAATTTGGTTAGTCATTATGCCAACAAGTCTAATGGGTGCTTTGTGTAGCCTTTTTGGTCAACTTGGAGACAAAATTGAAGGTCTTAATGAGCACTTGGCAGCCAAATTCGTGGGAGAACAAGCTAGAGGATTTGTAGGAAGGTGTCCCCCTCATTTATGGGCCCTCACCTCGAATTCTCCACCATCAACTCGGAGTTCAAAGGCCACCAAATCAATGAGCTCAAGGGCAGCCAAGCAAGTCAAGTTGGACTGCTGTTAACTACAAGTCTTGGGCAGCCAAGTCCCTAAATTTTAGGAGGACTGTTGGGTCCTCAAATTGTATAAATAAGAAGGCTTAGGGCCTCATTTTGGTTAGCTAGTTGGTAGGCAATTCGTTTAGCTAGTTAGTCAATTTGGTTTTTGCTCTTTGTAAGCCAATTTTGGCATGATGTTAGATTCATGATTATTCAATAAAGGCAGGCAGCTTTGGATTCAATTCTGAGTTTTTAAGGGAGCTATAGCTCTCAGGTTAGGGCCCAACCTGAGAGCAATAGACCTCCTCTTCCTTGTCTAGTTACTTGTTTTCTTTGCAGCACTTTATTTCTTTGTTTTGATATGCATTTAGAATTTACAGTTTGCTGATTTGATTTCTTTTGTGTGATTGAGTAGGATTAGCTTATGGTTACTTTGCTTTCAGTTGCTTAGATCCGATAGGAGGTTTGTAATACACAGGAGCTCCAAGAAAAAGGTTGTTAGAGATCACTACCATCTCTGTTTAGGGATTGGGGTGCAGTCCATATCAACCACCAAAAAGAAACGCAGTCTTTTACTTCCATGCAAGCTGCAACATAGTCATTGAAGATCCATCCATGCACTGTTGATATTGAACCATACTTCTACATTTTCCATTCCATGCACGGTTTCTTTTCTCGGTTTTACATTGCTGTTCATAGGTTTAATGGCACAGGTATCATAGGTTAATAAATTCTCGTTTTTGGTGCAAGACATAAGTCATTTGTTTCATTTACACTGCTCCATATCATTCCACTTCCTTCCTCTTTTTCTTGACCTCTCCTCAAGCCCTACTCGGCCTCTGTCCAGCTCGTTTACCCTCCAACTCATCCATTGCCACGTAGCTTCATCTTTTTGACCTTTCGTGCTGCCATCCTTCTATCCACCAACCAACTTCGTGCACTCATTCTCTGTCCTATTTCTCTGCCCCTGAGCCATCACAAGTTCCATCTCCACCTCACCTATCCACCCAAAACCATTCCATCCCTTCACCATCACCAAACTTCCACTTACAGCACATCCTGTAGAAGTTAGCAGACTTCCTGTAGAATTCCTTAGTTTCCTGTAGGATCCCCTGTAGACATCCTGTAGAAGCCTGCAAACTCGGTTGCTGAGCATCTGAACGTGTGGAAATTCTGTGGGATGATGTTAGAGATCCCCTGGGACCTCTCCTAGCCCCCTGACCTTTCCCAAGCTTTCCTTCCTTTCACACCACCTCTGCACAACCAAACCCTAATAAGAAACAAATTCATAATCACTCCATCCACTTAAGCAAAAATACAAAAATAATGTCCTTTTTCATAGAAGTAGTTTGAGTTCATCCATTTCACATCCTTAGAGGTAATGGCATCCTTTTTAGACATTTGCACTTTCACTATTGCGTCATAGAGGTCAAACTAGTCAAATTAGGGTTTACTAGGGTTTCATGTTTTGGTTGGCTTTCAGTTCACTTTTGCAAAGTAGATCAATTTCCCTCGAGATAGCCTTCGTCCATCATTTAGAAAGCTTCTTCTGAAGAGAATATAGAAGTTGGCTTGAGCCCTAGTAGACTTGTGCCAGCTGACCAAGTGACAGCTGCGACAATAGCTAGTACTTGTGCATACAGCACCGTCGCTTCCAAGTTTGTACGAACTACCAGGTTGATAAAATTAGAGATAGGGAGCCCCAGGAGTTGTAGCATTATTGCTACAATACTGGAGCCCACCAACACCCAAAGTCTTGGTCAACAGCATAAATAGGATTATTCCTAGCTTGATCAAATCTACAAACAGTAGTCATAAATCTAACCTCTCTATATAGCCTGAGGTGCTCCCCCCATATACCGTAATAGTGGCATAAAACATATTAATTTGTAGCTTCCTCCTAATTTAGCACAATAAGATCTTGACAGTAGCATGCCAAATTTGGGAGGGATGTCAGTGACTACTATGTCTAAAACCACACTTTTGACAGGGATCTGAGCTAAGGTAACCACCAAGTCTTTAATAAGTCCAAGACAAGGAAATTTATTGGAGTCAAAAGTGTAAAGATCATGGTAAGTTCTAGTGACTTCTAATTGCAACTGATCCATGATCACTTTAGGCATTAGATTATGGGAAGCCCCAAAATCTAACATACAGTTATATAACAAGAAATCATGAATTTTCAGAGTCACATAAAATGGTGGTACATTCTCATCTATCATGTCAGAGCTAGGACCAAAAACTACTGAGGGTTTTTCATCCTGCAAGCTTATCACATCCCCTTTAGCATCCACACTGGATGACTGAATCCATTTTGAAACTTGGTTCTTATACCCTAGATTCTTTGATAGTTCAACTAGGGGAATTGGTATTTTAACTCTTTCCAATTCTCTTTCAACATTGAAGGTTGTCAAAACAGTTTTATCAATTTGGCTTGTTTCACCTGTTTGATTCAATGGTTGAATGATAGTTGTCTGGGTTTCAGCATATTTTATCTAAGGTTCATTTAGAGTGGGATTTTTTGGAGGTATACCAGGCCCTGTCTTAGGTCTAAGATCATATCTTCTCTTCAATTCTCCAATTAGGAATTCATAGAAGGCCTGATATTTAGAAATTCGATTATCTTCTTGATTCTGGGAAGACTGATTTGAAGGGTGAGAAACAATAGCATTATGTACAGATGAAGAATCGAAATTATTTATGTCTTCAAATATTAGAGGTCCAATTTCATGTGGTTGTTGGTAATCAATCATTAGAGGAGGTTTGATCTATTGATCAATGTTAGGTCTCTGTAAAATTTGAGTTTGAGGGACTCTTCTAAATTGAGTCTATGGTCTAACAACAGTTTGTTGTATCGTTCTAGGCTGAGTTTCAATCTTAGAAATCCTATTATAAAGGTTTCTAATCAATAATGTTATCTCATCTATTTTCTGATGATCGTTTTTGGTCTTTGAGGAAGATCCTTCCTCCTTAGCTTTAACTTTTCTTTCAGCCTTTTCAACCTTGGATTTGAGTTTAGATGAAGCTAATATGTTAGCCTCAACTTCTATAGCATTGGTTTTCATGTCCTGAAGGGTAGGAGATGTCCTTTACCTCAACATGACTGCAAATTCATCATCAAAGGCTTTAGAAAACCTAACTTTTGCTGCTCCAACTGGAGGTTTACAATCAGGAAGCATTTTGTGGTAGAGTTTATTGAATCGTTTAATGAAATTTGCCATAGGTTCTTCAAACTCAGTAAGATAGTAAAATGGATCCTTTTTTACAACCCATTTATTCTTTAATATAGTAGTTAATTCATTCCAAGGTCGAATTAAATCGGCGCTCAGTTGCCTAAACCATATCCTAGCATTTCCCTCTAAAGACTGAACAAATAAACACATATATACATCGTCATGCTCTATATTCATATGATCTGAAAAATCTAAAAATGCAGCTAGATTGTCTTCTATATACACACCAGTTTCCCCATTAAACCTAGGCAAGTGTTTCAAATACCCATTTGGAAAATTGTTGAGCTAGTTGGGAAGATGCAGGGCAGCATATCTAGCTTGAACTATAGGTTGAAAGGCCATATCTAAAGATGAAAAAGAAGATGATTCAGTAGAATAGGTATGAGATGATGTAGTGGAGGATGAAGAGGAAGGTGGTGAAGCAGTTGATGAAGAAGAAGGTGTAAAAGTGGGAGGAGGAGAATGGGAAAGCGGAGGATTCCTAAAAATTTCAAAGTTGTTTTAATTACGAACCTATGAACCTCTAATTCAACCTGATCTTTACTTTCAAATAGTGGGTTTGAATATATAGAGAAGGTTTCTTCAATTTGGGCAGAAGTGGATGGAAATGTATAATGAGTGGGGGAGATAAAATCAGTTGGTTTTAGCTCCAGTAAATGTGCATCTAGTTCTTCCTCTGACTTGGGGGAATCTGAAAATATTTGAAGAAGTTTGTATGATTCCAAAGATTGGACTAAGAGAGATGACTATAGATCAACTCCTTTAGATAAAATTTCTAAAATCCTAGGTGTTAGATCAATCAAATCTAATTGGGATGGAACATAACTAAAGGGATCAAAAGCTGGAATATATTCAGGTTGTCATGGTACAGAAGAAGAAGTAGAAGCTTCAAGTCTCCTTCTAAACAAGGCCTCTCTCACCATTCTCTCTAGATCAGATAAAGGAGATATAATTTGAGATTCGGAGTGAGATCTGGTATGTTTTGAAGGAGCCAACTTGGTCTAGTGGAGTCACCAGGTGAATTATTTTAACCTACAATTTATTTATTGTCCATGGGAAAATAGTTCAATTTTCACTACCCGACAATGGCGTCGGTCTGATGTTGTCCTCTAAGATGAATCTAGGTCAGTTAGTCATGCCAGAGGATCTAAAATGTTTTTTTGGTTTTTAATTTTATTAATGAACAATGTTATGAATTATTGAAAACATGTACTTAAGCCTTAACAGTTACTAAGCTAGATGAAAGGGTTGTTATTTGTCTAGATATAGAAAATTGATTTAAAGTGAATGAATAGTAGAATATTGATGAAACATAACTTGCTAAATATTCAGACAGAATATTTGATTGGTTATCAACAAAGAATATAGGAAAACAATGTTTCCAGTGGAACAAAATATATTTAAACGAATGTATATTTGTGTGACAATTGATATAGGGGAGTTTATAATAACAGATAGTCTTATAAGCTAGTATCTAGTTATTGTTGATAACTTCACAGGGGATTTAAGACTGACTGATACTCAGTATGATCTTACCCAGATCTCTGCATAAAGACATAAATATATGAATAAATACATCACGAAATAAGAACATATGAAAATTTACAAGGAGACAAAACTATAGAAGGAAAATTCAGAATCCTTTCATTAACTTGGAAAATCTCCATCTCGTTTACAATTCTGTTGATGTAGATTCTGATGTCGCTGATGTATATTCCCCTATTATTCTGGACACTGCAATAGGAATAGTTGTGATGGTAGCTATAGCTAGCTGAGTAAATTTCTCTTTTTCCTTAAGCAATTTCTCAATTTTCTCCTCCATAGTCTTTATCTGTACATTCTGCTCAATAATCAGTTTAAGAATTTCTTCCTTGTGTTGTTCACTTTCTGCTATCTACTTAGTCTGGGGTCCTCCTCTGTAGAAGGTATTTTCAGTTGCTTCCTCAATGCTGCAATATCTTTGTTTTTCTTCTTGATAATACCTTCAGCAGCTTTCACATTAGTAGGGTCATTTCCAATATTTATTACTAAGTCCTCTAATGATTTGACCTTGTCATCCTTTGCTAAATATGATATTTTCTCAATCTTCAATTGTGACTACACATTTGACAAAGCAAATTTAAGTTTTGACAATGCCATAGTAGTATTGGTCATGGTAGAGAAAAGAATCTCACTAGACTACCTATGCATGTCCATTTGATCAATTGGATGAATTTGATTAGCATCAAAATAAAATACATTTTTCTTGTAATCAGAAGAACCTGTGGGAAAGGGCACTTGAGCCTGTAGAAAAGCCATTTGCATTTTTCCCTTCTCGCTATCAAATGTTGTCAACAACTCGTGTTATGAAGTAGAATTCTGCTTCCAAAACTGTGCATAAACATTTGCTTTTAAAGCTTCATTTTTCTGCTTAATTTCAAGGAAATTAGTGAAGACATTTGACTCCTCTATTTTACTTGGTCCTGCAGATTGAGTGATTTCTAGCAAATTCTGTGAAGTATAAGAACAAGAAGGAGTAGTAATTACAGGTTCTTTTGTCCCTATAGATACCTGTGAATCATCCAAATTGATGATGATAGGCTCCTTCTGACCCTGAGTAGTAGTAGTAGTTCCTTTGGATTCAGTCCTTGATTTCTTCTAATAGTGAATGAATTTATTTTCTCCAACTGCTCATGATGAAGATCCTTCCTTGGCCTCTTGTCATGCTTGGTTTGAGAAGTAGGAGTCTGAAGAGTAAAAGGAGGTAAACCCTCTTCTTCTTCTTCTTGAAGAGTATTCTCTTCCCACTATTCCTTATTTCTGAAATTCTCAATCTCTGGTCTAAGTGTATGATTGTAAGGAGTGTTTTTGAGTTCCACCCTTAAGTTTGAGATAATATTGAATGGGTCATAAGACCAGGTGAAGCTCAGTTGGAAACCCATCTATTTTAGTATGGAATTTGCTTCTAAACCTATTGATTTGATGTTACAAATGAATGATCCTACATATACCTTTATCTTGAACTGTGATCTCCTCTTCCCTGAAATGAAATGAAGCTCATCCATATTCATCATTTTCCTAATATATTCCAGAGAGAAAATTCTCATTGGAACATATTTGGGCAACTTATATGGAGCTAATTCACAACCATATACTCTGATCTTTGTGTAGTTCTGGTAAAGATACCAGTCTCATGTTCTAACTTGATCACTGAGATGCAGGATCCTTTTGATTTTTGTACTAATCCTGGGTTCACTCTAACTGTTGAGAAGTTGTGCAACTGGGTGAATCAGTCAAAAGTTGATTATAGTTATACATGAAGGCATGTTTGTTTTCTTTAGGAAAAAATGACAGATAGCCTAGGATAGATTCATCTATCCATTGGTCTGATTGGTTGCCTAACAAGCAAGAAATTAGGGAAATTGTTTGTTTGGCTATCTCAGGGAACATAAATGTTGGATAAGGAGGCTTCTTTTTGGGGAACTCGGCATCTTCAGGAGAAAATCTCAAAAATTTGATCTCTTTAAGGGAAGGTCTGCTTATGATATAGGTCAATCAAGGATGCAGTGGAGACAAAGATTAGGGAATCATTTTATGGGATCAAAAGCATTTTATTAATGGTTTTCACAGTGATAAATATCAGAATGTCTCCATTCTGAGCTACCATTGTTCTTTGTAAAGGATTATACTTAGCTTGGCACCAGATGACTAAATCGGGAAAGGAATAGGTCTAAGGAAACATATACAGAGGTAGAAGGGATTCCCATAGGTTTATTTCATCTTCAGAGTCAAAGTATTTCTGCTTCAGCCAATTATGCAATTCGAACATGTCGAATTTGCATTCAGTATCTGCAATTTTAAAATATTGGTTGGCTAATGGGATATGGTCCAAGTCTAAGGCATCAGAGGCCTTTGGGGTTCCTTGTGTTGCATAGGAACTGGCAGAAGGCTTGTCTTTCTTCTTTGGAGCCATGATAAAACTGAAATATAGGATGGAAAAGAAATTGCACAGATATGTTCAGAGGACGCTTATTGTTGCAAGTTTGACTCAGCAAAGAATTTGTAGAATAGAAACAGTGAATAGAACAATGAAAGAAAACTAGTTAGAAAAATATGGTGTAACGGGGTAAAGTTATATTTATCAATGGATTAAGGCTACCATTACAGGAAATTCGTTATTGATCGGCTAATTAGGAATTTAATGCATCAACGAGAGGCAAGATTAGCAATGGGAGGCAATTAATGACGGAAACGGATAAGCGGCAACGGGTGAGGGCACATGGCGTGGAGTGGTTCGAGGTTGACGGCGCGGGAGGTGTGACCGTTGGCGCGATTTCAGGAAGGAAGGAAGGTGGATTTCAGAAGGTGGGGGGGTAGTGTTAAGCCATAAGGAGCAAGGAGGGTGCAAAGCGCTGAGTTGACAACACGTACGCGGGGGGGTGCCCATGAAAAACCATTTTTCGCACCCCCTCGCTATTGTTATCTCATATCATGGCAAGGGTGTGCGAAGAGGCTTCCCTGTCGTTGATCTGGGTGGGGAGGCGAATCATCGTCGGATATTGATTGACGTTTATCGCTTGTCGACAAACCCTTTTTGTTGTATTTGACCTTTGACAAAAGGATATAAACATTTTTATTTACAAAAGAATTAACCACCTTTTAAAAGGTAATTAAGTGCTAATTTAAAGAATTAATCTATCTTGGGCGCATTTAGACTAATTGCCCTTATTTAACTATTTGACTAATCTAAGCCTAATCTAATATAACTTGGGCCAAATTTTGAGCATATTAGGCCTTTTATTTGTCCTATTCTATCCCAATTTCTAATGTTCAACCAAGATTAAACTATTTGGTTAAACTTATTCTCTAATCTAATACAAAAATTTTAATGATATGATCAAGATTAAACAGTTTGATCCAAATCAGGAAAAAAGACTGTGGCATAAAAACAGGTTGCACACAGACCTTTATTTATTACAAATACAATTTATTTTATGAAATGGCTTTTAAACAAGCACACTTATACATTTTTTTATTTTCTTTTGATGGGGTTCTATTTCATCTCTTTTTGTATTTTCTATTTTTTCATATTTTCATTGCTTTCTTTATTTTTTCATACCTTCTTTTATAAAATAAAAACTAATTTATCAAAAATAAAACATGTTACAACCCTTTATATGAAAAATTACTCCATAGATCCTTCTATAATTTGTCATTATAATTTTATTTAAGTATTTTTTACAAATTTTATGTGCATTTTCTACGATTTAATAATTAATATATATCCACCATAAAAAATAAATAAATAAATTATCAAACTGTGGGTACTTGAGACTATATTTTATTTAATACTATCGTTGTGTGCATCCCGAGACTATATTCATCTTAATAATATCATTATCATTGTGTGTGTCATAAGACTATATATACTTTAATGGTATAACGTTTTAGTTTTTAATAAATAATACTGGCAACTGTGACCCTTGGATTGAAGATCAATACTCTTAGGAAAACACTGGAAGGAGCCTTGCAGAGATTCTAAAGTTTAAACTAAATTTTAGTACCATTTAGATTCACTCGGCTATTGTGAAACACTTGATGGAACAAATGCAGGTTTTGCTGAATTAAGTATGGCCTTTTCTTTACCCTCGCTCAAGGAACATTTATATTAGTCGTTTATGAGGTTTTAAGTAAAGTAGTTTGAAATGGATTGTATCGAACGAATAGAAACATTTACAAATAGTATTTCAAGCAATATCGAATTACTGTAAAGAATCTTCAAAATTTGTTAAAAATTAGAAAATCTTAGTCAGAGACATCAACAATTGTAAAAAGGTTAATGGAAGATGCACAATTCTTTGCCATAGGCATTAAAATTTGTTTTAAAAAATAATAGTTCTTAGACGAAAACATAAAATAGTATTTTTTTTTTTTTGGATAAAGATCCGTCATAAATTAGTAACTTTGTGTCAAAGGAATTGAACTTTATAAATTCTTAATAGAGCATTTTGGAATTCCAAAAACAATTCCGAGAGCATTTTTGTAATTTAGGAGTAAGTAGCCTTGTAGTAGTATGTGAAGTTAAGAAAATATGTATTTTCTATCGATCAAGACTCAATTTCATTAATATAAGTTGTGTGAGTTACAATTTTTCATTGGAAAGTAGTTGTTCTCGTATCGTATCGTATCCTAAGGACTTACGAGATGCAATAAATTTCGAAAGCTTTGATGAAATTTACTTGGAGTTACTGGTCTATAGGAAGGGGATTTAAATGTGCGAAAAAATGGTTTAGGCATGTTTATGTTTTGAGTCTTTCTTGAAACTTGTGTTTACTACTTGTTAGAGGTATGTGCTTTAGGCAGCCAGCATTTTTTTTGCATTATGTTGGTGCCCTATTGGATTTATTTTTAAATTTGGATTGTTTTAATAAGAGATTAGCCCATATAAATTATAACTAAATTGTCAATGAGTTTGTGAAGTAAAATCTATTTTTTTGGGTATATATTAATATTAATATTAAACGCCCAAAAAGGTCGTGCGTCTAGTTGACTCTATGACAGGGACCTCGATCAAGATGGACCTGAGAAGGATCAAACCCATGTCTTGTGACAAAAGGAAAATTATAAGATTAGTGAGATTACATCTTCATCGTGTCCAAAGGTATTGAACCAGTGACTTCACATCAAAGAGTGCGTTAACAAAGCACCAGATCACCATCTATCCTAGACCCATGGATATATTAATAATATATAATATAATATTAGTATTATATATTATATTATATTAATAATATTAATATTAACTATTAATATTAATCATTAATATTAATCCTATTAATATTAAATAGTAATAATATTATGCTATAGTTTCATATCGCTATGAAATCCATATCACCACTTTCACTAACATTTTAGATTTTACTTTAGAATTTATTCATTTCAATTTATTATACCTGTGGCACGCATAGTATTACGTGTTAGTTTTGCTTTGACTTTTATATTAATTTGTCTTTGACCAAAAATTTTTGCCACTTATCTATAGTTTAACATTAGGAATTCAATTTTTGTTATTTATTATTATTATTTAAATTTATTTATTTGAAAAGTGATTGGTTCAGGTCTTATTATGGGCTTTTTAGTAACTTCCATTTTGGTTAGCTACTATTTTTTTATTTTTAGATTTATTTTCTTTTAATTTAATCTTTTTTCGTTATTTTTCTATTATTTAGATTTTTATGAATTATATTCCATATTTTCAATTTAAGGTAACTAATTATTATATTAAAAACAAATTTAGTAAATTGTATATATATATATATATATATATATATATATATATATATATATATATATATATATATATAAGTGTGTATAGGTTAACATGAACAATATTAGTTAATCATATTTCTTTTTTTTGGTGATTCAACAATACAACATTTTATTAGTTGTTTTATTTTTGTGATGAATTTTTTGTCTTTATTATTTTTTAGTATAATTCAACTATATTTAAGCTAAGCTATATGTACTAACTACTATGTAACCCTTATTATATTATAATTTTGTTTCTATTAATAATAATAATAATAAATCAATCATAAATAAATACCATATTAAAGTAAATTTAAATTCTAATAATTCATATGAGTAACCAAAACATATAATTAAAAATCAACCATACTTGTTGGTTCAAATTCAACCAAAATATTCTCTCATGTGATTTCTACCGAAAGACTTTATTTAAATCAAAATTATTAGATATATAAATGTGAAATATATAATATAAAAAATAAGAGTAAATTACAATGCAAATTACCATATAAATCAAAATTATGATTCAATATATATATATATATATATATATATATATATATATATATATATATATATATATATATATATATATATATATATATATATATTTAAAAATGGGGTGGCTAGTCCCTGAAGAAGCATTTTATTAGACCAGTATGTACAATTTTTTACATATATACAACCATCACATCAATCAACATCATTCACCATATACCAATATTCATGTTACATAAAGGCTGCACAGCAGCATCACAACAGCGGATCGAAACTGGGCGGGGAACGAGTAAGTCGTCAGCCCCGCCGCTGAACCATGCACTCACGTGCATATATATATATATATATATATACAAAACATGTTAAAAAATAATAGTCTAGATAAAATTAAAACAAGTCTAGATTTATTTTAATTATAAATTTACCAAACTGAAAAGATCAAATCTCTTTTTATTTAAAAAAAATTACATATCAAAAAAATTAATTTACATATCAAAAAATTTACCTATAAATCTAAGCTAATTATAATATATATATCTATATATATATACACCATCTACATGAATTAAATTACTAATATATTACATAGTTTATAACTAAATAGATAAATTACATTATATACATATTGCATAGTTTATATAAATTAACTCTCATTTGTGAGATCACTCGGATTTTCAAATTTTATGTTAATTCTTTTCTTATAAGGAATATAACCCACAACCATGTTAATTCTTTTCTCATAAGGAATATAACCCATAAGGAATTGAAAAAATATCAATAAAATATATTTAATAGGATATAAATTACAAAATATTAATTTAACTCTAATAAATATTTGAATTTTCCTATTATATTTATACATAAACAATGAGGAATAATGTGAACCTAATAAATTCTATGAAGAGCAATGTGAACATGATAAATCCTCTATTTCATGGAAAAAATTTAAATCCATTATTTATTACATAATTTATATAAATTAATCTTAAGGTTAAGTAAATACTGAATTTTAAATCTATTATTTATTACATAATTTATATAAATTAATTTCAAGGTTAAGTAAATATTTAGTAAATATTAAATTATGTAGTAGTTAACGATCTTATATGGAATATAATTAATAACATTTAGTTTTATTTTTAATAAAGTTTTATCAACTTCCCTCAGTTCCCTTCCCTATATATTTTTCTTCCTCATATTTATTTATAATTATATTACATTTATAAATTAATTAATTTTTCTTACTTATTCATAATATATATGTGGTAATCAATATCGCCAATCAGATTTTGCCACTAAAAAATATTGACAAAAAAGGGGTATGGCCCCTCTACCACCTCAACCACATGAGGGAGGGAAAGAGGCCAAACCACACCATATTACCATTATGACATTTAATTCCACCCTCAAGATTATACTTGCCCATTCCAAGGTAGGGAGGATGGTCTTGCCTCCAAATACATTGTCGATCTTTTCTACTAGCCCATTGTCGCCTCATTTGGTCTGTCTACATGCCAAATTAAACCAGGATTTTGTCAAAATTTTCTCTGTTGCAAAGGTGGTTTCCCTCACCTTTCACATGGAGATTCCTTCACCTCCTCTTAACATTCATGCAAAGAACCATCAAATGGCCCATCACCTATCCAAGATTGAGAATTTTCTTCATAAAAATCAAGGTCAACTCTCTCCAGGAGACCCCTCAACTCCAATTGATGTCTCAACTTCCAATTAACTCTCTATGGTTTGTCTTACATCTCTTTTTTGGGGCATGTCTCATCTTTTTTATTTAGTTCTATATGTCTATCATTCAATCAGGTTTTCCTTCTGGATGAGTTTAGCTTCCCAAACCAACTTAGCTAGATATACTTTTGTAGCTTGTATTTTCTATTATGTGTTTTATTTTGGCTCAAAAAAATTGTTATTCCGCTACTAATATGGTTTCCCTTATGGCAAACAGCAGTAGGTAAGGACTATGATGTACTTTGACCCCTCTCTCTCTCTCTCTCTCTCTCTCTCTCTCTCTCTCTCTCTCTCTCTCTCTCTCTCTCTATATATATATATATATATATATATATATATATATATATATATATATATATATATATATATATATATATATATATATATACATATATGGGTAATCAATAAGTTATTATAAATAAAAATTCAAAATATCAAATGATATATAATGATAATATTCAAAAGATTATATATTCTTCACAATATTTATTTACTACTTTTTTTTTACCATAGATTCATCATAACTTTAGATTTACCAAACATTTATAGGGATCAAACCTTTTGACATGTAAACCTCTTTTAAAGAAGAGAGATTTGATCCCTCTTAGTACTTGATAGATTTCAAATTAACATGGACCTATCATGGTTATGTGTGTTTGTGTCAACTCGTATTGAAAGAATTACACAACTCCTTCATCTTGACCAACACACTAATAAAATATTTTGACCTTAAAAAAAAAAAAATTCATTTTCCTTATATAATATATACATAACTTATATTCAAATATTTTACTCAACATGGTCTTTGAAATATTTTATTTAGGAACCATATTGTCCCCAGATATATATATATATATATATATATATATATATATATATATATATATATATATATATAGATAGAGAGAGAGAGAGAGAGAGAGAGAGAGAGAGAGAGAGAGAGAGATGTCACCTTCATATTGGATGATGGAAAAACAAATATCCATGGGATAGAATCTCTCTCTCTCTCTCAACTTCAAAATTACAAATCTCCCTCATACCCTAAATTAAAAAGCACTTATCAATAGAATATGAAATATCTCTCCCTCTCTCTAATTTATTTATATATATATATATATAATTTTTAAATACATGTCCTTGTTGAAGAAAGTAGTTATGGTCAGTCTTCATAATCCTTGATGTATTTATAATATTATAAAAAAGCACAAAAGAAAATTAATTGTTAAATTAGAAGAAAGAAAATTAAAATATAAGAAGTCAATAAAAACCATTCAAAATTAAGATCCTTGAAAATAGCTCATACTCACGTAAATAACATATTTACCATGAGTTACTACTCACCATAATTTTTAAACAAATATTTGCGTAAAAGATGGGATAAGGAACAAGATATAAATAAATATACATACCAAGAGTTATTTCCCACCATTATTTACGTGAGCTTCCATACGTTAACAAATATGAGTAAAAGTGTAAATGTGTAGACTTACTAGAATTTAATTTACAAAGAAACGTGATTTAATTTAAGAGACATGTCTCTTGGGTATAAAATACACTTGAACTTTTTTCATTTTACACATTCACTTATCACACATATATCTCTCTCTCTTACACACGTGATCTCACATATCCTAAGTTTTTCAACATTTGTGATCTTTACTTTCCTTTCATGGTTATTGGTTGAATTTCTGAAGTGTGATTTCTTGATGAAGATAAAATAACTATAATATATATTCACAAGTAATTACCATAGTTCAGAAATAAATTATTTGTATCAATTGTACTAAAAAATCAACATGGTATCAGAGCTTTGGTGAAGCAAGGAAGTTGAAGATCACATCTAAACCTATGCAAGGAAATGAGTTGATTTTTGTCTGCTAGCAAAGCTAAATATAGAGGACACAAGTTCACAAGAAGGCTATTACAGACATTCATGCTAGGCATGGTTGATCTCATGTGATTTATCTCTGACGAAAGTTGAAGGAATTTTGTTACAGGGAGAATTTGTGGTAGAAAGAACTGCTTCTGGGAGAAGTCAAAGAGCCTTGTACTAGCTTTAGAAAGAGTAAATATCCAAGTTCAATATTATGGGCTATCATTGACATTGTCAGGCTAGATAGTTGATATAATGAAAGGCTGTAGTGGCAGAGAGAGTAGCCATAGTTACCATAGTAGGATATGTGTCAGTGTGAGAGGGGGCACCTAATCAAGATGATAGAGAAGAAAATGTGGTGATTGACCCAATAAAATGGTTGGTGTACCAACATGGTACATTTAGTCATGGAAAATTCAGTTATATTTTGAGATTTGTCTCAAATAGTGAAGTACAGTTGTAGATTCAGATTAGGAAAAAAGTGTTGAAAACGAAAAAGGTTCGTCATGATATTATTTCAACTCTAGGCTCCATTATGACTACGAGCATGAAGCAAACATTTTCTGCACTCTATATTGCAGTGGCCAAGTATATTGTAGCTAGATGGAAATTTGTGAAGTAGTAGGGCTTCATAAACTACTTGAAAAATTATTTGATCAGGTGCAAGTGACAGCATGATGACAAGTTGGGTCACCTTGAGATGTAGTACCAAGACATGGTACAGAAGAGAGAAGTATGGCTCCAGTTCTACAGTCAAGCAGATTGATCCCAAGATGAAGTTTGTATACTTTGACAACAAGCTCGAAATGATTGAGCACGTCTCTCTTAGCAAGAGGGAGTGATGATATGGTAGCATCAACGACATACATTCTCTCTAGATCAGGGTGACTAGGAGAATGGTCCAGATTGTTGATAAGATAATACCATAAGACATACATTCTACCTTATGAGAATGGTCCTGTAGGGAATATACATTCTACCTTAAGGAGAATGATCTAGAAGATGACAAAAATTATTATCAAGCCAAAGATATTGACCAAAATGAGGAAGAATGGTCTTAGAGGCCTATACACTTAGTTGAGTCGGTGAATTTCAGCCTTAGTCTCAAACTCTCCAAATAAGATGGGGAGCACACTTAGCATCAGGACAGAAATCACTCATGAAGAGTGAGGCCCTTGGAGATTCACCATGAGTCAGAGATATTGACCAAGATGATGGTGACTAGTTTGTATACCATGTGTCAATGTGACCAGAATATGGTGACTAGTTGATGCTAAGATATGCCATGTGTCAAGTATTGACCAAGATATGGCAAGTAGTTGATGTTGATGATTTACCATGAGTTGGTAATTAGATGATGTTGTTGATTTACCATGTGTTAAATAAGGTTTTGACCAGATTATGAATTATGGAAAATTTGGAAGTATTTATGAGCTCACTAGAACAATGATTAAAAATTAAAATCTGAAGACCTACTATAGATGTCAATCTGAGTCATTGGAGCAGATTGTTCTCAACCATGAGCATAAAGATTTCTATGTTCAAGGTTGAGGATCTTGACTATAAAGTGACCATGAGAAGATCATAACATGGAAGAATGTTAACATCATTGGAGTTGTCTATAAATGTCTTGGAGATGCTTGGATAAACAGGGGCTTCACTGTGGGAGAAATACCATACCACATGCATTCATATTGGGGGTTATATATTGAGGAAAAATTGAGATAATATATTGAGCATGTAATAGGGTGTAAAGGGTTTTTATATTGGCAAGTATAAAAAATGGAGCTCAAAGTTAATGAAAAAAATATAAAGGGGTATAAAAAATGTTAATAAAAAAATGGATACCTACAATATCTAGTGAAAGTAGAGGTTTTTTTAAATTGGGAATGTATATTGCGTTCATAATAGTAGGGAGTTAAATAATGTGATTTTTAGAGGCATTTTCCAATATGTATTTAAATTAAGGGTATAGTTTAGTATTCCATGAAAGAAATTGATATGTCAGGTTCATTAAGTGAAACCCTCATACTCCCCACTAAGGTTCATGTCAAGTAGATTAACATGTTGTAGCTCTAGAATAGAGTAATTTTGTTGTGCTCTTAAGTCAACATATAGTGTGGGTTTGACAGGTACCAACGAACTCTCTCTTACCTTCAAGCTGAGATGGAGGCCATTCCCCATGCCATCCCCAATGCCCAAATCTCCACTAGTGACATGTTGAGCTTTGATGCCTTGAAGAATATTGTTGTAATGGCTTTGAGCCTGAGAAAGTGAGTATAAGTGTTGGTTGGATTGGTACCAACAACCTCACTCTTGCCTTTACGATCAAAAGAAGGTATATATATATATATATATATATATATATATATATATATATATATATATATATATATATGAAAAAGATGTGTAATCCCTTCTATACTCAATATGGAGTTTATAAACACACATAAAAAACCAACATAGATAAGCCGTCAAAATCACTCATGAATTGCACCCGGCTTGGGCGACACTGCATGTAGCATGGCTCGAGGGCCGCACCAGTGCTTAGCATTACTAGATTTTTTCTTACAGAGTTTCTAACTGATGACCTTTACACCAACGAAACGCCCTATCATCATATACTCTATGCCTCGTGAATATTATTATTATATTATTATAGTACAAATTACAAAGTATTAACATAAAGTTAAATAAATACTTAAATTTTAATTTATATATAAGATACAAATTTAAAATAATGTAAATAAATTTAATTATGTGTATATTAAACCATCTAAATACATTACTTTTTTTTATTTCTTTGGACGCATATCCGCATACTATTATATAAATCAACCTTCTCATTGGCAAGAGATCAATTGAATTTTCAAAATCTATATTAAGTATTGTCTCAGAAGGAATATAACTAACTACCTCTAAGACTCATGCCAAGCCATTTACCTGGTTGGTATATTTAATCCTTAATTTTTAATAATTAGTCATTTTTACATGGTCCTTATCTCTCATCACTTTATACCTTTATTTTTAATTTTTTCAATTGTAATCATTTATTTTTTATTATTAATATATAATCATTTAATTATTTATTTTATAATTTTATTAATTAAAGTAATAAGTAACACTCACCTAAAAAATTGAAAAATATTGATAAGATATCATCAACGCCTTAGTCACATTCATTCCTGTGAAATAAATTACAAAATACACCTTATACTGTGAAATAAATTACAAAGATGCCTTATTGACGTTCATATTCAGTTTCATTCCTGTGTGATAAATTACAAAGTATTGATATAAGTCTCTAATATATATATCATATTCAGATTCATTCATGTGAAATAAATTGCAGTGTATTGATATAAGTCTCTCTCATATATATATATATATAAATATAATTTTACCAGTAACGTATGTATATATCATCTTACAGGTAACCATAACGAAAAATGTGAATATGTTATATCCTCAAATGGGAAAATATTAAATCCTAAATCCTATATTACTTTATCATAAGGAATATAACCAACAATATTTAACTTCATTTTGAATAAACTTTCCTATGCTCGCTCCACCTCCTTTATATTCATTTTCCTCTTACTTATTTATAATTATATTAGGTTTATAAATATTTTAATTTACTTATTTATAATATCTATATGGTAATAAATAAATAAAAATTATTAAAGGTTTCGTTTTTAATTATCTATGAAAAAGAGTATAAACATGTTTTCTTAACGTTAAGGGTTGCCTCGCAGGGAAACCGACCCAAGAACACCAATTGAGAGTCTTAAGATTATAGATACCAAAGTTAACTAGATTGTCTAGCAAAATTATAGGCAGAAGAGCCAGTGTTTTGCAAAAAGATGCAACACAGCTCTTGTTTTGCCTCTGGCCACAAAACTGATTATATAAATACTAACATGACAAAACTATGATAAGAAACAGGCTATAAGCCGCATAAGAAAAGAATACTAACATAATAGCAAGGAGAGATCAACTTGTGACTGTGACAAATATTCCATAGGCCCCAAACCACTAGCCAGTATCGACAACTACGTGTATCCATAAGAAGCCACAAACCACCAACGAAGACCACAGACTTCCACTAAACCACGAGTCATAAGAGGATACCCACACCCGACCAGCAGACACCATGTACCTCCAACAAAGGAAATAAAGTACCTGCAAGTTGTGCTTCAGAAGAAAATACGCGAGGCCACAGTTGACCTCCATTTCTTCCTAGGGGACATAACCTGCGAATAGCCACCATCTGAGCCACAGTATGCTCTCCTCCTCTACTAGCAGACTCCTACTCACCAACCGAGAATGGACTCGCCCCATTAGACGAATGTGAATTGTCCATCACCTTCTAGAATGATGAATCACCATGCCCGAATGAATACAAGAGTGCCTGACTCGACCTATCATGCTCACTATGCACTAGAACCAATTTTCATGTTGACTAGGCACCAAATGGGATTTCAAAATCCATGAAAGCTTCCAAATGTGAACACACCTCTAAGTTGCCAGAGTCTCTGGATCCAGAAAGTGACTATGGGGGTCGAATTTGCACCATTGAACCTCCACAGAAAGTCTTCGGGGGGTGAATTGCTCCATGTCTAGTGGGCACCCAATCCTATCCTCCATGCCAAAGAGAGGAACAAAAATCCGAATATGGGTGATGTCCCTAGCTACCACAGAATTGCTATGACTACCGGCATTGCAGAGTATGTGCACCATGGCACTACTTGCAGTCCAAAACTTAATAACATCTACCATGTGATCAATTAAGGAATAATCACCTCACACACTAAAATAATTAACCACCTCCATATTTCTTTTTGTCAAATGTTCATAGTTGCATCATGCTCCATTATAATCTGAGTAGGGAAGTACTAAATTATCATAGAGGCACTAGATATGGCTCATATTTCACATGCATAACTATTTATAAACCATAAAAGACTCTGCAAATGAGTGATTGTAGTATGATCGATCACCATCATGAACTGAGCATACAGCTTTCCCCTCTAGTGAAGGTGCCCAACATCATCGAATTTAACGAAGCATACATGCACAGAGAATGAGACATATTTCCTCCCATGTGGATGATGAAGCCGACCCTAGCGGTCAAATCATATTTATTGTCTATCATGGGCACCCACGGTGGGGATATTTGGTAATCAATAAATTATTATAAAATAACAATTTAGTTAATATATTATTTAAATGATTATATATTTCTCATAAAACTATTTTACTATTTTTCTTTATCATAGATTTATTTTAATTTTGGATTTATATAACTCCTGCACCACAAAAAAAAAAAATTGAGATGCAAACCTTTTATAAAAACAAGAGATTTTATCTCTCTTGATATTTCATAAATTTAGGATTAACTCGGCTCTATGCTAAATCCTAATTCTTTATACGTCATGTGTCAACTTCATGCCAAGTATGGAAGGAATTACAAATCTCCTTCATATTGAGTAACATAGTAAAAATATGTTGTGTCGATAAGAAATTTTTCATTTTCATTTGCTTTATATAATATATACATTGTTGACATTAAAATATTTTACTCAATATATGACCCACATTTTCCATATTAAAATGTTTATTATTATTATTTTTAATACATTCTTTGGGTAATGATAGTTTTAGAATTACAATTATCCCTCATACCCTAAATTGCAAAGCACTTATCAACCAGCTTAGACCCATCGTAACAGCGGATCTACAAAGTGCCTAGAGGGATCAAATTTATCAAGATGCAAACTTTTTTTTGAGTGCAAAACTTGAGGAAAGATTTGCACTTTGAGAAATTTATTACTTTGGACACCTGGTAGATCCGAAATTAAGATGGATCTATGTTGATTATTAATAACTTTTTTTATATTTATATAAATTTCACATATTTATACATAGAAAACTTTGTATTCATAGTGTTATTAAAATTTTGATGATACATATAATTACATATACATGCAATATTTTTCTCTAACATACTTTATAATTTTTTAATTTAATTTTTTAATGTGATATACATAGCACTGATGTTTTAGACACATAGATACATAATATTATTTGTATTTATACAAATTTCATTTATATATATTAGTTTTGTCTGACATGTTTTATAATTAAGCAAAGTCTTTTGGTAGAAATCACATAAGAGAAATTTGATGGTATAGATAGAATTTAGCCTTGTTGGTTTAAAATCATGGTTACTAATATGAGTTATTATTATTTAAATTTATTTGATTCTTTGGGAAAAATGCTTGTAATTTTATTAATAAAAATCAAAATTACAAGATAACAAAATGAATTGAATCTTATTTTTTTTATTTTTTTTTCAATTTAGCCAACATTTAAATGTTTATACTCATTAAATAACACTACAACATCTCCACCATATTGGGTTGTAGAGAGTCTCTATGCACAATAAAATAATAACTATCTATCTATCTCTCTCTCTTAAATTGAGATTTCCATTGATTTTTTTCCTTATTTATAATATTCTTAAATGTTACATGACATGTTCATATTAAGCATTGAAGAAATTATAAGTTTTCCTTATGTCGTAAATTGAAAAGCACCTATCAGTGGAATAAGAAATATATCTCTTTATCTGTATGTGGGGGAATCAGAAATCTCTCAAAATACATATATATGTATATGTTAATGATGCATATTGAAATACTTTATTCATAACTCACATTAAAAAAAAAAAAAGTTATTAATATTTTTTAAGTGCCACATATCGACTCCATATTAAATTTTGAATAAATTATACATCTTCATGATAATGGAAAGTGAAAATATAAGATTTTTTTTTAATTTCAGTTACTTTAAAGTTGATATAAGCTTATGTTACTTAATATGGATATTGATATATTTTATTTATGGATGACACTAAGATACTTTGCGATAATAAATATTTTTTTAAATCTAATATTATTTTTGTATCCTGCGTGTTAACTCCATATTGACTAATGAAGGAATTACACATCTCCCTAATAGTAAAAGGCACAAGAAATTATAAATTGAATCCCAATATACTACATAATGAATTACACATGTCCTTCATTCTCGATTGTTATATTAATATTATATTTATATGACACTTGGTAACTCCATATTGACTAGTGAAAAATTACACATTTCTCTCATATTAAAAAGTAGAAATAAATTATGATGATGATGATGATTAATGTACACTAAAACCAATGTGGTCTATCACATCTTAATAAGGTATTAATTGTGTCTCTTTAATATTTTATTTCTATGATCAAAAAGAAGGGAAAGAAAAGCTTGAAGATCACTACAGTTTTGTTGAATTAACAAGTCATGAAGGTTGGAGGTGTGGAAAATATTTTGGAAATGAGAATGGATGTGAATAAGAGTTGAACAATCTAAGAGAAAGTGTTTTTCATCTTCAACCCTATTAGTATCGCAAAGGGGGCATGTTCTTTTGTCTTAGGGTATTTTGGGGAAGGTCCAATGCCCACATTCACTATGAAGCTCATGAGAATTAGTTCTAATCTTTGTAATGTTCATTATCTTCTTAGAACTGGTCAAGGAAAAGAGATAATTTAGCTTAACAAGGGTGGGGTTGATCTCATTCTTGTAATCCATTAGTTTCCTTTTCCCCTCTAGCTCCTTATCATCCCACAATTTATCCTTCAATTTGGAGGTAATAGCATACAATTTATCTTTAAATTTAGAGGTAATAGTATTTTTAATATTATCCTTATTCCCCAACATGATATCCTCCTTTATCCCCCAATGGTCGAGCCAAGGTTGGGCATCCTTATTCCATCCACGCTTGAGACAGAAGTGGAGTTTTTGGCTAGACTTGGAAGCAATTTTTTGAAACCTCTTGGTTTCCATGTTGTACAACATCTTCTTGTACATAAAGTACCTAAACATAGCCACGCTTTCAGGGGGGGAGGCTAACTTCCATCAAGAGGATAGGATAGGGAATATTTCCTTTAATATTGAGGTTGTAGGTTATAAATTGCTTTTGAATCATCTCGATCTTCCTCCATGACTCTCTAGATATACTGCAACCCCAAACCTCACATCCATATAAAATAACAGGGGTGACGAGAGTCCCAAAGAGAACCCTTTTTTACTCCAAATCCAAATATCGGCCAACTTATAATTTTTTTCTAGCTCCTTGTAAGCTTTCCAACCTCCAATAATCCTTTTTTCAATGCTATAATTCCAGTTGAGTTGATGATGAATATCAATACCTAAATATTTGTAAGAAGAATCCTTCTCCAAGTAATTTTAATCATATATGAAGTTACCATAGTTGATATTTTTGGATTTAATTAATATGACTTTAGTCTTGTTGGTATTAACTGCCATACCCATCCTAGAGCAGTAATCATGGAGGGTCTTAAGCTGCATGTCTGGATCATTATGGATTCTGGCTAGAAGAATGATATCGCCAACATAAAGGAGAAAATTAATGACCATACCAGTGAGCGTGGGGTCATTACAACCCGCAATTTCTAAACATTCTTCTAGCTTATTGATGTAAATTTCAAAATGGGTGGGTGATAGGGGACACCCCTGCTTAACCCCAATATTGTATTTAATTTCTTTATACCACCCCCAGTGGATTTTAAGTTTGGAAAAGACATTCTCGTGGAGATGAATTACAACAATTCTTAACTCAGGAGGAACCATTGTCTCTTCTAGTATTTTCATAGTTTATCCTGAGGAATAATATCAAATATTTTCTAAAGTTAACAAAATAGAAAAATGGATCATTTTTACTATTGTGACACTCCTCAGCAATGAACCTAAGTGTGACAAGACAATCAATAGTCGAGTTATGTCTCCTAAAAATAAATTTCCCTTTAGCTCTTTTATCATAGTTTTCAAGCCAGAGGCTAATATTATTTTCAAATATGAGCCCATACAATTTGTCTAAAATATGGCTAATCATGATGGTCCTATAGTTAGAGGGAATGTTTTTGTATCCACTTTTAAATATAGGCACAATAAGGCTTTACATCCAAAGCTTAGGGAAGTCATGACTTACCATCAAATTGAGAAATTTGTGGATATGAGGGATGAGGATAGACCTTCCCATTTTGAATATTTCATTGGTTACCTTCAATGTCCCTAGCTTTCCTGTTAGTGAGTTTTTTAATCCTAAATTCCACATCTTCCAAAGAAAATATATCCTCCTTTATAGGAGTGTTTAAAGCAATATCCATAGTGTTCAGGGAATCATAATTCTTATTAAGATACATATCCCGGTTATTTAAGGGGATCAAATGATTGTCTTTAGTTTTTCGAGCAAGTACATTTCGCCAAAACTTTATGAGTTGAGCTTTAGAAATGAATCTCAATATATTATAGAATGAATTACACATCTCCTTCATATCATACTAGTATATCGATATTATTTGTATATGTCACATGTTAACTCCATATTGACTACTAAAGTAATTACATATTTCTCTAATATTAAAAAGTATAAAGCAATTATAAACCAAATCTCAATATATTAGTCACTACTCCATTTTCATACCTTCAAAGACATAATGAAAATGTAAGTATAACCAAGTTTTACTCATAAACACTTGAGAGGCATCCACCCTTGTAATTGGTTGGATGATCTACCAAAATGGAGATACTAACTAGAGATGTTAATATCTATATAATCACATGGATATATACTTTTACTTGCCAATATGAGGGGATCTCTATTTAAAAATGTATTATTAACAAGGGATTTATTTTTAAAAATATATCAATAAAGAAAAGTATTTTAATGTGGAAAATGTGGGTCGCCCACAGGGCATAGAGGAGATAGTGACAAGGTGTTCTGTGAAGGCATTATGTGGTGTAAAAGTCACTAGTTCCAAACTTCGTAGGCAAAAATCCAGCCATGTTAAGGGTTGGTGTAGCTTAGGTTGGGTGTGATCCCCGGGGGATTTTGACATCTTAGATGCCTCTAGGTTGTAGCTACTCAAGGCATAGCTTAGGCGTGCTAGTCATATCGTAACTCACATGACCTAGCAAAGAAAGAAAAATGTGGATAATGTGGGTCATAAATAAAATATTTCAATGACTGTGTTGAATAAAATATTTTAATGTCAACTATGAATATATTATATAAAGTAAATACACATCTTATTAGTGTGTTTTTCAACGTGAAGGATAAGTATAATTCCTTCCATTATATATATATATAGAGAGAGAGAGATATATAGAGAGAGATATATCAAGAGGAACTCTACAACCTAGTATGAGGGAGATGTTATCCAACAACTCTACATTTGAAAGCAATAAAAAAAATACATACATTAAAAAATATTAATAAGGAAAAAATATTTCAATGTCGACCACAAATAAATACTTAAATGCCCACCTTAATTTTACATCATCTTTAGAGAGAGAGAGAGAGAAAGAGAAGAATATCTAGTTTTCTTTATAATTTTTAGTATGAGGGAGATGTGTTATTCCTCCACTATTCAATATGGACTTAGCACATGATATATATATATATATATATATATATATATATATATATATATATATATATATATATATATATATATATCCACATACATACATACATATTACAGCCCAGTGTGAAGAGGATGTGCAAATCATTTCATGTTCAACATAGAGTCGACATGTTGTATTTCAAAAAAAAAATTAATAACAAAAAGAGTGTTAGTAAAATATTTCAACATCCATATTTATGTCTACAGGCATGTCTATTTTGGAATAGGGTTCCAGAGTTTTAATTTAAATATAAAAAATTATTAAGTGGATGATAGGGATTTAACCTTTACAGAATTTTCTAGAATATTCTCAATAGCATTCACAAATCAAAGGTTGAGATCTATCCCCAAAGTAGTTATGTCTATTTTGTCATTTTAATTAAATTGATTAATTAAAAAAGTGTCATATGAAATGAGTTATATTTTTATGTGCATTAATAAGCGATGGTATTGGCCCATGCTATTGTAACAAAGCCTATTTACAGATTAGGAATCTTCATGGTTAAGAATATTGTTAAACGTTTTTTTCAGATGTATATATGTTTATTTTATATACTAGTTTTTTTATAATTAATAATAATAATAATTTAAAATAAAGTTATAATTTAGTTTATTTTTATTATTTTTTTATTACATGAACATGGGATTGTCTCAAGTAATTGTTTTGATAAGTATCATGGATTGATGCCTATTGGCATTTACTAGCCATTTAAATTTTTATTTATTTTCATAAGAAGAACATATTATTGTTATTTCACCATAAATCAAAAAGTACAATCCCTGGCATGGATATCATATGTACTTAACTCAACTAATTACATAGAAACTTCTAGCTCAACGTAGGGCGAGCATAATAAAATATTTAAAAGAAAATTCAGATACTAAAACATCATTATAAAATTTTGAGATAGAAATTACTATGTCATCTAGGTTCAAATCCCCCTAAAGAATCGTGTGAGTTGTGTGTGGGATCAAACATGGGTTCACCTAGAGGTATAGTGGTAGCAGTTGGAATTGACCCTTTGTCACGAGAGTACGAGCTTGGCTCAGTAGTTGATTCCTCTAGATATAATAATAATGATGATGATGAAAATCTCTCTCTCTCTCTCTCTCTCTCTCTCTCTCAACATGGATATTCAAATATTTTATTTAAAGTGAACATTGAACTATTTTTAAAATAGTAAAAGAATTACACATGTCCCTCATAATGAAAAGTGAATTTTTTTTACTTTCAATTACTTTAACTCTTTCTATATAAAGTTGATACAAATTTATTTTACTTAAAATGGATGTTGAAATATTTTATTTAATACGCTTTTGTTATTAATATTTTTTTTGAAATACCACATCTCAACTCAATGTTGAACATGGTATGAATTACGTATCTTCTTCATATTGGATTTTGATATCTATCTTGTTAGTCTCTGCCAAGGCACGACTATAGCCATCAATTTTTTTGTTGACCACTAATAGTTTAGCGTTGACCATGAAAACTTCCAATGTTTAACGTTAGAAATCATTAAAGTATTTTTTTATTTAAAAATAGTAATTTGTTGCCATGTGATTGGCTTAAAAGTTTGAGTGTCTTATTTCATCTTTTTTAACATGTGTCCCATGTCACCCATGAAATTTGGTCACCCTGACAATTCGCCAATTTTCATGGGGATCATGGTTGGCATCTTGTAATCAAAACAAAACAAATCAATAATTCAAACCAATTTTTATTAATTAACTCTTTGTATTGACTAATTGTAAATATGAACATAACATAATGTTAATATGGTTGTGTTGAGTTAACATATATTTATTATTTAGAAATCTACATGTTAAAGAATCAAATAAAGAAAATATCTTAATTAAAAATATATATATTATTTATTTAAATCAAATTAGTGGATATTACTTTTGATGAAATTTTTCTTTTTGCAAATTTGGTTGGTTGCTTTCTATTACCTCTTCAAATTGTAGAAGACATTACATCATCAACATCTGTGTCGAGATGCTCTCAACCTGCCCAAAGGGAAACCAGGTCTATTGACCATCTGGTTGCATTATAACTAGTCCAAAAACGAAATTATTTGAGATTTTCCAACAAATCTAAATAAACTTGACTATCTTTATAACCTCTAATATCTATAAGCCTATACCAAAAAATAAAAAAAAATATTTTATGCATCTAAGAGAGTTTAATCATCAGAAGACTCAACCGGTGTTGGATCATTAGCACTAGATCTAGGTTGTTCTCTCAGTGGCAAGCACGGAATGTGCCTCTCGATATGAGCCATGTGGGCATTCTGTTGTTAAATCTGACATTGAATAAGTTAAAGTTATTTGTGGATGTCTTGCATTTCCTCTAAGGAACCTGGATTTCCTATGAGAAGTAGCATCAATGCTTTGGCTAACAAAGTCTTCATCATCTAGTATATGTGAGTGTTTGTAGAAACAGAGACTGTTTGCCCATTATATTACCCGGGTCTATAATAATGTCTCTAAAATCGTCCAAAATTTCTTGCTCGCTAGGATCCATCCCAACTGAAATCTTAGCCTCCCATTTTTTGATGGCTTGACAGGCCTGAGGATGGGTGTTTGTCCTGTATGCATTATCTGTTGAATTTCCCACACGTTGAGAGCCCTCGTGACATTGACCCCTATCGGGTCTTGGTTGAGCATGGCTGCGACCATGACCTTTCCCTTGACCTAAACCTAAACCATTGCTACATTGAGACAACGATCTCACCTATCTACACTCAAATTTATACTAAGGGTTTTCCTAAATACTTTAGTGAAGAGGACCGGAGAGTCGCTGACCCACATTAGGATGAGGGCATGGGAAGGCTCTGGAGGACAGAAGAAGGGATAACACTAGGAAGCTTGCAGTTGAATATTACCTATAATATCTAAAATGTAACATCAGTTATACAAATTCAATGGTCGGGCCCATAAAATCCTTTCTAAACTAAACTCATGAAATTAACAACCCAAACAACCCAATTACACTGGGGTTTACCCTCGCACTGGATGAAAGACACATTATGCAAATTAAGACCCTGACCAATGGCCTCTCTTGACCTGAGACAGTCAAAAAACAATGTGCATGACTGAGGGAAATGCCTAATTCCTTTCCAACTATCATTCACATCTGAGGAAAATGGATTAAATTTAATTAGAGAAATATATACTAAAAAAATTGCAATTATAAACAAATAATATAATGGCTATATAAGCTCAAATAATGATACATTTTTAAACCCCCAAGGTCGGTGACAGCTTAGTGCAATGCCACGTTGATTCCTGAACCTTCTTGAAGCAATCAACAAATGGCAAGGGAAATTACTATGGTGTGTGGAGTATAAATTTTATTAAATAATCACATCAAGCAAGCTCATGTCACAGTAATGGTTTGTTACCTTCAACGATGGTTAATGATAGCACGTCTTGATGCCAGAATGACTTCACTCATGTGTGTAGAGAGTTTAATTTCGTCGGAAATGTGTAATTCGAATAGTATTTTCAAAGAGTGGAACGACTTGGCCCGCAGGAAAGGGAGTCTAAAGCTCTAGGAGGAGAGAATTTCGTAAAACATAAAAGCAAGGTTATGGTGCAAGAGTTCTAATAGCAGTGGATCTACACTCTCTTACTGGCCTAGTGTTTGACCTTCTCTGGCTACCAAGAATGTGGGTTGTGCGCATATCAATTCATGTCTCAGAGGGATTCCCACCCCCCACCAATAAGAGTTTCTATGGATAGCTCGAGATCTAATTTCTTCCACCCACCTCTCATTTCAGTTCTTGCTTGCTCATAGCTTTGGTGGAATCATCACAATTCACCAATTATTCTAATGAAAACCTCACTGACGCATAATTTCCAAAGGGTGGACTTCTCAGAAGGCTTGCATTAGTGACATGCTCATGAACTAGCTTCAACCTCATTCCAACTCCCTCTTTCTGGTCATTTCATCACTCAAGGGCACTCCCTTAAAGCAGAAAAGTGCCACCCGAGATAAATTTTGCACTCCTTTGACACAAGCGTGTTTGGTTTCTTGGCTCATGGAATGTGTGGACTAGCCATCAGCAATGAAAATTATAAGCAAAAAAATCACTCAGGCATCTAATTTCTTCCCCCTCTATGTAGTGGCCTCTTCGACCTCCCAGCAGATAAGGAATTGCTTCTATAACACCCTCCTCCCACATTTACCCAAGCTAATGGTCCAATGGGGTAAACGTGTGATGAAGAGTTACTATGATATGATTCAACTCCCCTTGAACAGTTAACGAAGTGGAATGGACACATCAAAAACCAAACTAACCTTCCTCATGTTAGAAAAACATAAAGGAAGATAGATTTTTTTATAATTGATAATTACTTGTGTAATTCTTATTTTCTTATTACCTTTTTTGTTCTTCTTTAGTTCATCAAGGAATTATCAAAACCATATAAAGGTTAGGGACACCAAATGTAGGCAAACAGTCAGGGCAAAACCCCACTCTAAGGGAAAACCCAGCCAACAACTCTTCCTTCAATAGTTTCACAAGACAATCCAATACTTTTTGACTTTGACATAGACTTCCTCCAATCACCAGGTCATCCATTTCCTTCTTTCTCAAATGATAACCTTCCAGCACTATCTTCGACCTAGAATAGCAACAGCAGTCGCAGCACTTCGACTTTGATGCAACACTTCGACCTAGAAGCATCACTTCGACTTTGAATCACTTCAACCCTGAATCAAAACTTTGACTTAGAAGCAACAATAGAATTTTTTCCTTGATGTAGTACTTCGATCTAGTTGTAGTAGCCTAGAAAATTCCACACGTGTGAGAGAGAGATGACCCAAAAACCTTCGATCCTGCAATTTCTTGTCTTCTTCTGCAACTTCACACTTTTTCACTACTTCTTCTTGGAGATCGAACTTGTGTGAGTGATGGTCTCTCAAATGAATCGAATTTCTCTTGTATATACCCTTTTTTGGAGTTTGAATTCCCTTCTTGTAGGCCAACTTGAACTATTAAGGGCCGACCTAATGTTGAGGTGACAAAATTCATTTTTTACTCAAAAATAATTATTTTTACATGATTCAAAAGCCCAAGAAGGGTATTATTAAATGTACAATAATGACTCAGTATAAATCATAGAAGTTCTCAATGGGGACTTTGACCTAAAATATGATGACCCAAGCACGAAACACATGCTTTAATAAGTCATAATAATAATAATAATAAAATTCTTTTTCATAAGTACATTTCATTGTGACTCAAATACAATTATCGAGACTGAACCTAGTTACATTCTTCAACACTCCCTCTTAACTATGGAGGTAGTCATAATAACAAGTACAAGGAAGATCTAAGAACATATGAACTATGAAGAGTTTAGGCACCGCAATTCCATGGACTAGATTCCTGACTAGGGAAATCTATCCAAGGTCCTCCAACAGTTTAGGCACTCACGGTGCCACAGACTAGATTCCTGACCAGGGAAATGTATCCGGGTGGGACTAAGATGGACTAAATCAGTGAGCCTCTGTAGGTACCATCGAGCTTACTTTCTAACCATCAACCCAGGGATCTAGGTATGTATCTGAGGTCAAAGCTCTATGACCAACACCACTCTCCCTACTTCAGGATCCATCTATCAACACATAGATGTCCTCCCAGGCAGTGTGTATCGCACACAAAGCCTCAAACTCCTGATTATACCTATCGGTATCAAAATCTCCTCGATTAAACAGATCGGAAAAAAAATTCTCCTAATCAAACAAACTGATAACAACAAGCATGTTATATATGCTATCAAACCTCTGAGATATTTACGAGTACAAACACAACCCAAATCAATAGAAAACTTTCAAATATACATAAGTAACCACAAACTTTCAGGGTATTTCAGACAACTTTATGGTGTTGCTCAATTTATCACAGTAGGACTTTCAAATGAATCTAGAATATTCCTCAACAATGTATCTTCCTTTCCTACTTCACATGCAGTAACAAATTATACAACCAAAACATGCTTTCCTTCTTTTAGCAGTACCTCAAAGTGGATTCTCCAATTTATTCTTTCAAGGTATGACCATAATATGCCCTCCAACTCAACTTGAGAAGATTCTTCTATCCAGGCTTCCTCTTAACTTAGGGAGATCAACTTTTGTATATAACATCGGAGAATGTTTCATGGCTTCCATCCTTCTTATCAGAGTCATCATGACCATCATCATTCATATAACTTTCTTCGTCATGCTTATCAACTTTACTTACAAACATCTTCATTATCTTGAATATTATGTACCTACACAACTTAGATAGAAAGTACAACCAAATCCATAGAAGCATGAATTTAACCATTTCATAATCATATAATAATGGAATATTTATACTTTAGACACTAGATACTTAACCTTAGTTAGGTTCATAATCAGCAAGAGACACATACTTCAACTTCTGGCTCGGGTTTTGTTACAAACCCTAAATCACATTAGTAGCTTAGACAAGATATCAATCTCATTATACCTAGGGACTCAATATCTCTTTCAACGATATGAAAAATTATTTTATAGCATATTTCAATCCCTAGAAACAATTTAAACAAGTATAATTCAACAATCCATCTAACAAATTTCTGAATTCTTATGTTACATTTCTACTAGGATTTAGTGCAAGATCCTAGATTTCATACATGAGCCATTAAGCTTCAACAATCAAAACCAATCACAACTGAATTTCAGATTTCAACAATCTTTCAACAATCTTAGATTATCACATTGTCATCATATATTAGAGAATTGAACTTCTACTAAGGTTTAGTTACAAAACCCTATAATTCACAAACATTATCATCCTAGAGTATCAAACTTCGACTATTGCTTAGTTCCAAAACCTATGACTTGTGACCATCCACAATTAGGTCAACACATATATCTAGGATTCCATCATTGTGCACAAGAATATCATAACAACATATGTTAGTCAAACCCAATGACACAAACACATTCAGACATCTAACATATTTGATTAGATGGACAAACATATGCCTAGGGTTTCATTCCTAGGACATTATCTAAAATAAGGATCTTGCTCATAAACCCTACCAAACCTTAAATATCTAGGGTTTCAAAAGAAAGCCCTATTATCAATACTTTAAAGGTTTTGGATTTCTGACATCACCATTCAACCCTAACAAGTTAGGGTTTTCATAACCATACCAAAACCCCAAGCATGACATCATCAAAGCATCAAACATTTTCTTTAGACTTCATCAGTAACCCTGAGCAGGCTCGAGTTTCACAAATTATCATTGACATACTCTTAAGTTAGAGTTTTACAAAGAACATTTTTAGGGTTCCACAAGAATAATAAAATATATGAGGAGGGTATATTTATCTTATGATGAATCACCCAATCAAGAATATTTATGATTCAAGAGAGCTAGGCACAATAATGTTAGTAATCAAGAATGAATAACCTTTATCATGAAGAGAGAAAAACTTATAGTCTAAGGCATACCTTTTGTTTCTTAACAAACCTTGTAATTCCAATGTTTTGTCTTTTTAGGCCTTCTTCCATAATCCTTAAGTATTCAGCAAACCTTTCCTAAACAAGGGAAATATGAATAGATTTGTGATTATTATTTAATTCAAACAAACTTAGATAAGTAAGGGAACCCAAAAATGAAAAGGTAATACAAGGAGTAAGATACTTATATTTGGAATTTGGTGAGGGCTCCATCCAAAGTGGAGGATACCTATAACCTTATAAAAACAATTCAAAAATGTTTTTCCAAAATATGTTAAACCTACACATACTAGAAATCAAAAAAGAAACAACTAAAGCTTAGAGAAAAGGACTTAGTAGTGTAAGTCCCTTATATCTAATTCTTCAGCTGTATTCTTCTTTGGAGATACTTCTTCAACAACATTAGCCTAGTCCCTATTCCTTTTCTTATTCTTCGGATTGTCAATATAGTCACTTTTATAGTGACCCATTTTATGACATTGGTAGCATTTTATTTTGGACATGTCTACCTTCCTTCTTGGCCCTTTTGACTTCTTTAAGTTTCCTTTCTTGTGATGAGTGGAGTAGGCATTTGAAATTTTCTCTTTTTTATTGTTGGTTACTAATGAGATTCTCATTTCTTCTTGGCTGCAATAATTCCATAATTCTTCCAATGAAGGATTTATTTCCAATTGTTGATTCTTGAAGCAAAATCACTCCATGTAGGTGGCAATCCCAATAATACAGTAATCACTAGCTCTTTTTTTGGTACATTCTCATATATGGCTTGAAGGTAATCTCTAATTATATCTATCCTTACAAATAAGGGAGCCACAGTGTCATATTTTTTTATTTTTGTGGTCCTTGTTTCATTCTTAATACTTTCTACTTGACCAATGTTCTTGATAGCGAACAATTTTGATAAGGCTTCATTAATTACTTGAGCAGACTCTATGTTGGAAATGTATGGGACATTATGTTCCTTTATACCTTCTATCATTATAGCCAATATTTCTAGCTCTATAAACTTCACTTTATCGGTAGGTTTCTTCACTTTTCCTCTGACTGAAATCTAGGACTTTTTATTTTCAAGAAAGAGATCAATTTTTTTCTTCCATGACCTGTAATTTGATGCTCCTTATAATTTTTTCTCTCCCTTTATTGTGTTATAAATTTTCCTTGAAGGTAGTAAGCTTCTTTCATTATATGATCCCTTGCGCAAATTTTTGAGGTTTCTTAGACTCCTTTCAGTAGATCCTCAAACTACCTTTTTCCTTCTTCACCTTAGCTCTAATACCATGTTAGAAAAACAGAAAAGTGAAAATATTTTCTTATACTTTATAATTACTTGTGTAATTCTTATTTTTTTATTATCGTTTGTGTTCTTCTTTAGGTCATCAATCAATTATCAAAACCATATAAATATTAGGGACACAAGATGTAGGTGGAAAGTCAGGGAAAACCCCCACTCTAGGTGAAAACCCAGTCAACAATTCTTCCTTCAATAGTTTCATGAGACAATCCAAGACTTATTGACTTAGACACAAACTTCATCCAATCACCATGTCAGTTCTTTCCTTCTTTTGCAAATGACAACCTTCCAGCACTATCTTCGACCTAAAATAACAACAACAACAGCCGCACTTCGATGCAACAGAAATTTCGACCTAGCAACTTTGATCTTGGTACAGCAGCTTCAACCCAGTAACTTTGACTTTGATGTAACACTTTGACCTAGAAGAAGCACTTCGACTTTGAACCACTTCAACCTAGAAGAAGCACTCTGACCCCGAAGCTGCACTTCGACTTAGAAGCAACAGTAGAACTTTGGCCTTGATGTAGTACTTCTATCTAGTTGCAGTAGCCCAGAAAATTCCACACGTGTGAGAGAGAGATGACCCAAAAACCTTTGATCCTACAATATCTTGTCTTCTTCTACAACTTCACACTTTTTCATTACTTCTTCTTGGAGATCAAACTTGTGTGAGTGATGGTTTCTCAAATGTATCAAACTACTCTTTTATATACCATTTCTAGAGTTCTAATTTCCCTCATGTAGGTCGACTTGAACTGGTAAGGACCAACTTGGTGTGGAGGTGAAAATTTTCATTTTTGACTCAAAAATAATTCTTTTTACATGATTCAAAATCCCAAGAAGGATCTTATTAAATGTACAATGACTCTAATGACTCAGTATAAATCCTAGAAGTCCTCAATGGGGACTTTGACCTAAAACATGATGACCTAAGCATGAAACCCATGATTTAATAAGTCATAATAATACTAATAATAGTATTTTTCATAAGTTCATTTCATTGTGACTCAAATACAATTATGAAGACCGAACCTAGTTACATTCTTCAACACCTCATGAGCTAGAGGACCCCTAGGAAATAACCAACCACTCGAGGTGCCCAACCCCTGAGTTGACTTTCCTTTTTACTAAACTAGACCCACATTCACTCCCATGGCAAGCCCTCCATTTGACTGAAACCCTCCAGTCACCACCACAACAAGGCCTCCATGCGACAACATACTTTTCTAGATAACTCTATGCCAATGACCCCAAAATTTAAGCCACTTTTTCAGGGCTAGGACTCAAGCCTCTTCCTAGAAATTCATTAAATTATCATAAATGATAAATAACAAGTAGAAAAGGCCTCTAATGCAAAACTTGAACAAGGATCTGACCTAACTCATCCTAACCATGATAGGAATTCCATCAAACACATCACCAACATGTAACCTTCAGTTCATAATTACAAATCTAAACATAGGAATCTCATGCTTATCTTAGAATCGATAAGAAGGATTGATGCCCTCTCATAATAGCTACAAAAACATATATTAGGTCAGCCATTCATTAACATTTCATCTACTAACCAAAACGTGATGAGAGCCATAACTCAATATTGTCATAAAACCATACTTGTGACCAACATATAACCAAATAAATAACAATAATAGAAAATCCATTAAAGACACATAATAAAAAGAAAATTTACACATAGAACACATGAGAAGAATATCTCTTATTAACATATGCAAATCCAACCAAGTCAGGGACTTCCACGTACCATGTGACCATAGATGCCATGGAAAATTTTCTAATGTTAGTTAATTTTCCATGATTTTTATTCGCCAATTTCCAGACGATTCGCCCAAATTTTAGAATATAAAATTATTTTACCTTAAAAATCGCCAACATTATAGAGAGGATTAATTTTACAAATATATCAATAAACATTTGCATATTAGGGATTAGTGAGATTCGCCATGTTTGAAACTTCAAGAAAACCATCCTTAAAATTTTCCTTGGATTTTGCTGAACCAAATCTTTCTTTCATCCAATCATCCTTGTTCCATATTCCAAGCATAAATGTGGGATCTCACGGAATAAACCAAGAAAACAAAACAAAGGCTTGTAGAGGCCATACCACCTCAACCCTCAACGAGTGATTCCACCTCACGGTCGAACATCACTAACCATCACCAAATCGGTCTCTATCCAAGTTGTCTAAGGCTCGAGAGTGTTTGTTCCAACCCAGTTTCCAGGACCAGTAACTCAACCCACAATTGTCATTGGGCTCCAAAGAATTTTTTCCAACCAAGGCTTATATGACTAGTAACTCAACCCACCAAGGGCTATAGAGTGTTTTTCCAAGCAAGGCTTTGAGGACTAGTAACTCAACCCAAGCTATTACAGGGCTTCTAGAGCGTTTGTCCAACCAAGGCTCTAGGAACTAGTCACTCAACCCACATCCATAAGGAACATGAGAAACAACCATGATCCACATGGATATTGGTGGCTATCTGCCTATTCCACCTAGACCTCCAATGAATTTCGTTTGTTTTATTGATTATAGCAGCATTTACTATTTAGAGCAATTTTTCGGGTCTAAACTTCTGGAGTTGTTTTGAACCCATAAACGGTGTTTGTTTGAGGTACAGAGAAGGCCCATAGTTGTAGGAAAGTTCCTATGGAAAATATTGTAATAATCGAAGAGATATTTCCAATGAGGTATCATGTGCACCAAATAGAGATCATATGACTAAGTTACGGCCCTGGGAAGTTGGATGCCCAACTAACCCCAGCGGGGCCCGCAAACGCTTGGTGTTTCATCTCCTAGGGTTAGTGTTTTGGTTGTTCAGGGTTTTACTTTGTTATTCAACAATAAAAAGTCCCTTGAGCCTCGTTGTAACATAGTTTAGAGTCATGTAACCACCACATCTCTTCTTAGAGATAGGAAACCATTACCTGAGCTAGTTTATTTCCATTTTGCATGTACACATATTTCAGTTCTTTGATATTAATGAAATGAAGTTTTATTTATGTTGGATCTTTTTTTTAATGTTTATATCTATATTTTGTTGCGTTCCTGCATAAGTTTGGATCAAACTAGAAAACAAAATATAAAACCCACAATACCATGGTTATCAAGGAAATGGAAAGGCTAGGCAAAACCACTGTCAATCTAGGCAATCCTCCACGTTAATGACAGATCATAACCAAATAACCACATGCATATTCCTGGGATGTCTGGGGTGCTCATGGTTAGAGTACTTGCTCTGCAGGGGCTTTTTCTTTCCACAGTTTGCGGCTTGAGTGACATTGGTTACACTTGAAGGGGGTAGTTTAAAAACCACTATTTTTTGGTTTACCTCCTGTCTTCATACTCTAACTACAGTTTCCACATTGCAACCAAGGGTGGACTTCTGAGGTCACGCGTTTTATGTTGAAAGCTTACGGGACTATGGATCAGTCTGGCAGGAGAATTAAAATAAACCCTTGTCTTTTTTGTGTCAAAACAAAATCTGTTTTTTGCAAGAGGGTTTGAACCAAATCACAAGGGCGTTTTTCCAAGAACAACGGTCTCGGGCAAGTGTAACCCCAACAGGAAGACGCGGCGGAACAGCGCACTGTTTTCTTAGGCCGCTGGCTCCCAAATGGATGAACATCTACTTGACTACACTTCTGACTCCCTTTCTACTGAGGATATTTGGGTCAATTTCTCCCGACCGGCTCGAGCATTGACTACGCCGGTGATAGCCAGTTTACCGGTTACAGGGGTTGAGGCAGTTATAACTCAAATGGAAGATATGGAAGTCTCTCCACAGACCCTAGAATCGACTCTGCCCCCGAAAATTTTGGAAGGAATATTCATCCCAGAAGAAGGCCCAGGGTTACCCTTCCTACCCATTCCTTCCCCGTCAGACCTAAACATATGGTCACAGGCCTTCCCGACAGCAACAATTACCCAAGGTGGTGTGAGTGTTTCAGGAGAAGGACCGAGTAACTTGGGTCAAATAGCACAAGTATTGTTTCCTAAACAAGTAGGAATCCTCAGGACTGCCCCCTTCTATACAACATTCCAACTAGTCGCCTCAGCCCCTCCTTCAGGCTGCTTCATTGGCATTCCCAGACTGGACCATCCTTCGGAAGGAAATCATTATGATTCAGAAGACATTAGCCTTGAGGAAGGAGAGCAAGCAACTAAATCCTAGCCAAAACATCCAAGAAAGTGAAGGAATTCAAAAATCAGAGAAAGGGACAGGAAGTTAATCTTCGGAGAAGGAATCTCTATGGCTCAAGCGGCCCTCACGGAGAGCATGGTGTTATTTGGTAGGGTGAGAGGACGAAATTACTCCCCAATATGCCTTCAAAAGTGGACAGTGGATGTTTGGGGGAATCTCCTCATACGGCTCCCAGGCTCGCTTTCCAGGGGCTAGTTTGTCTGATTTTCGCTCATCTGGACCAGGTCGACTGGGTCCTCACGCGGTACTGGCACATCGAGATGACACTAGTGCTATTGAAGTGATGGTCGCCAATGTTTGACCTAGAAAAGGAAAATCATGGAGCAGGGCCAATCTGGGTCTGATTGCCTACTCTCCCATTATAATTTTGGGGGGAAGAAATCTTTAAGGTAATAGGAGATGATTTGGGTGTCTATCTAGATCATGATAGAACCTACCAAGACATAGGATGCCTAGCATTGGTACATATTCTAGTGCATCTAGATACCAGAGAAGGTCTGGTAGAGAGCTACCTACTTTAGATGGGCGACATCACTCAGAGGAAAATTCTAGATTACGAAGGCATTCCCTTCCGTTGCTACAAATGTCACGAAGTGGGGCATTTATACAAAGATTGTCCAAGAATTTCAAGGTAGAATCAGATCCCGACCAAAGTGTTGGTCTCAGCCTCCACTCAAACTCTGGATTCAGATTTCAATTCTCCATTGGAACTCCAAGAAAGTACTCTACCCTCTAGTCTGACTCCGTAGTAGGCCGTAGCTCACCATTTCGCAAGGGCATCGGATCAACCCCCTGAAAAATCCAGATCCCAGGACACAGCTTTTGTGGGTACTCCCTTCTCCACTCTTCCTCTTTTTTCTCATTCTATTGAAGGTTCAGTAAATTTATTATCTTCTTTGAACTGTGTCATCTCTCAAGATGAAGTTAATAAGTTATGTTCATTGGTTTGTCATATTCCTGCTGTGCCTCCCCCATTCCCAAACCCTCTGTGGATAGGACCACCTACCCGCTCAATTATCGCCCACTATCAAGTGGTCCTCACCAATATTTCCTCAGTTCCCTTCTTGTTGCTCCCTCTTCGGTCTTAGGCCTGGACCTTGACCCCCCTCCTTCAATTACTCTCAAGCCTCCGAGAGGCCATCAATCAAAAATTTCTAAGGCTATTAAAAGGGCTAGTGTTGAAGTAGCCTTCGGGGTCCAATCCCCAATCGAATGGGTTCTTAGAGCAAAGAGTAACCCTCACTCCTCTACCCCATGATCTGTCTTTCCTTTAATTGTAGGGGTCTAGCCAACCCTAACAAAAGGCTGGCTCTCAAGAGGCTCTATCTGTCTGAAAAGTTGGATGTTATTTTCCTTCAAGGAACTCTGGGGAAGGTCACCAGATAAATAAGCTTCTCTTAAGTTTTCTACCAACCTAGGATTTTCATTTTTTGGATGTGAAGGGTCACTCTGGTGGCTACACCTTGGGGTTTAACACTCGTTCTACAAAAATCCTCAACTTGGGGAGGAGAAGGTTTTCTTGGTGTAGATATCTGTTCTATGGAGCTCGGCAGACCATTTAGGATAATCAACATCTATGGCCCTTGCCATAACAGAGAATTATTCTGGAACAGAATCATGGAGGATAATTTTATGAATCAAGATAATATCATTATTGGTGGAGATTTAAATCTCTCCCTCGGATTAGCGGAATCCTAGGGTTTCAGGGGTCAAAGTGATCATCTCACAACATTTTTTGAAAACTTGTTGGATGCTCATGAATTTCTAAATATTGACCCTGTTAAACTCAAGCCAACTTGGAGGAATCACAGATTGGGGGTATATGCCCTTGCTTGAAGATTGGACTGATTCTTGATAAATCCCCTCTTACGACAAGTTTAATTCTCTTTCATCAATGGTGGGGAGTGGTGGGATCTCTGATCACTCTCCTATATTTATGGAGCTCAAGGGTAATATTTCTAAACCCTCTTCACCTTTTAAAATTAACTCCTCCTGGTTGTTGGAGCCGAGTTTCAAGAACTTGGTCTCGGCCACTTGGATCCATTTCTCCCAGAATGAAACCTCCTCCCCAGGGGAGCTCTTTGCAAAAAATCTAGCAGTTCTAAAAGGAAAAACAATAACCTGGGCCAGATTAAAACAAAGAAAAGAAGATGAAGATCTTCAAAGAATTGAAAAGGCTCTACTAGCCTTCAAAGAATCAACTCCCACAGGATCGAATTCGGCAAAACAAAAGTTGCAACTAATTTAGATGGAAACTAACAGAATAAATCTTCTTCGCTTAAAAGAAGAAACCTGGAGGCTCAAGAGCAGAGAAATCTGGCTCAAAGCAGGTGATAAAAATTCAAAGTTCCTTCAACAATATTCAAGGGGTCGGAAATTCATTAACTCAATCTAGGAATTAGAAGACTCGAAAGGAAGGAAAGCGCACAATTTTGAACAACTGGCTGACATGGGGATTAGACATTACTTTAATATCTACAAATCCCCCATTGGAATAACCCTTCCAAGCATCATTCGCACTGCTGGAGCTCTGCCCAGATTCATCGAGCCGGAGGAAATTGAAGAACTAAACTCTCAGGTTACTAGAGAAGAGCTTGAAACTTTGCTGAAGTGCTTTCATAAGGATAAGAGCCCGAGTCCTGATGGGTGGCCGGTTGAATTCTTCAATTCCTTTTTAGATTTAATTGGAGATGATCTCATCTAGACCATTGAAGAAAGCCGAAAGTCTGGCAGAATTTTGAAGGCCTTCAACTTGACTTTCCTGGCCCTTATACCCAAATCTGATAACCCTTCCTCTTTTGAAGATTACAGACCCATATCACTCTGCAATAGCATTTAAAAAATCATATCCAAAACAATATCCCTTCGTATTAAACCCTTTCTCTCCCGAATCATATCCAAGGAACAATTTTCCTTTCTCAGCCATCGCCAAATCCATGAAGCAATTGGTACTACTCAGGAAGCTCTTCACTCAATTAAGAAGCTCCATAAAAAGTTTTTCATCCTAAAAACTGATCTTTCTAAAGCCTTTGATCGTACCTGTTGGTCCTACCTCAAGATAACTCTCACTCACATTGGCTTCCCCTTTGCTTTCATCAATTGGATCATGGGTTGTCTTACTTCAGTCTCCTTTAGTATTCTCATCAATGGAGCAGCTTCGGGTTTCTTTCATGCAGAACGAGGCCTTAGGCAGGGATGTCCTCTCTCCCCGCTGCTCTTTCTCCTCATCATGGAAGGCTTCAGCAGACTGATAACAAAAGGTAGAGAGGAAGGCTCTTTGGCTGGAGTCAGGCTCTCGGATATGTCCTCTATAACCCATCTTTTATTTGTTGATGATGTTCTGATTTTTTTAAATGGATCTTTTCAAGACTCATATGCTTTCAAGGCTATTCTAGATCTTTTTTGTATAGCTACAGGCATGCAGCCAAATATTGCAAAATCAACTATTATCATAGTTTCCTGCCAGCTGAATGAAGCAAGATTAGCTAGCCAATTTTTTGAATATGAGCGTCAAGATCTGGATGATGGTCTTAAATATTTGGGTTTCAGATTGAAACCAAATGGTTATCGCATAGCAGATTGGACTTGGCTTATAGCCAAGATTGAAAGCAGAATCAATATTTGGCAACAAAGATGGCTTTCTAGAGTAGGTAGGCTAACTCTCCTCAAGTCGATCCTACAAGCTATTCCGGTTTACTAGATGTCACTGGCCTAAATTCCCAAAGGCATTTTAAAAATAATTCAACAATTATGTTTTCGCTTCCTTTAGCGCAAAAAAATTCCAGGGAGAACTTTTGCTTGGGTCCATTGGGAAAACATTGACAAACCCAAAAAACTGGGTTGTTGGGGCATAAAAAATTTGCATTTATTTGCTGAGGCTTTGGATGAAAAAATGGGTTGGCAACTTATTAATTCTAGAAGTCTTTGGTAGGAAATCACTTATCATAAGTACATATATCCGCTCTCAATTATGGAATGGATCCTTAGACCTTCAGTTCCTACGACTGGATCCTCAATCATTTGGAAAACATTATCTCATTCTATCTCTTTGATCAAGCGTGGTCTGGCTTGGAAAGTTGGCAATGGATTTCAAGTGAGGATTGGTTTGGACGTGTGGAGTGGATGTGAGAATGGCCATATTCTCCCCCATCCTCTTTGCAATTTCCTTCAAGACTTAGGCATCACCCACTTATCACATATAGCAGATGATATTCAGGACAGGTGGAAAAACTAGACTTGGAAGGACCACATAACGCTCAACATTCCAGTAGTTTGGGTCAATGATTGGTAGAGATTCATAGGCTCATTAGAGGAGACCAATGTGTGTATAAACGACAATCAAGATGTCCTTATCTGGGAATTGGATCCCCAAGGTAGATACTCCCCTAAATCAGGTTATGCTTTTACAATGGCAGCCAGACACACGAGTGATTTCTCTTGGTGGTGGAGTCATATCTGGAAATTAAAGGCCCCTCCCAAATCTAGGCTTTTCAATGTGGTGCATTTTAATAGACAAGGTTCCCACTGAACTAATGCCGAGGCATCGTGCAAACTACAAGCCTTCTAGATGTTGTATGTGTAGGATGCAGGAGGAAGATACTTCTCATCTCTTCTTTACTTGTTCTGTCTTGAAGGCCTTCTGGCAAAGGATCCTCACTTCACTAAATCTACATATTGATTGGTAGGGACGAGATATTGAAGAGGCTTGGCAAAGATGGTGGATAAAATCCAACTCTCAGAAAACTAGATGCCTTCCACTGCTAATTTACTGAGGAATCTGGCTTAACAGGAACAAATCCATTTTCAAGAATGCCAAAATAGATTGGGACTCCTCTAGTATTTCGTTGTTGGCTTTGTACAATTCTCTCCAGAAGGACCAGGACATCCGACCCCCTCGGATCATTACCAAGGAATCCATAGACATAAACTCCCCCTGAGGTTATTTAGATGGCTCAGCACAAGCTAAAGGCTGTGGTGGAGGGGTGGTGCTGCATATGGATAATATAGTGTCTTATAGAATCAAGGTTGGCCTTGGTATAGGCACCAACAACTATGCTGAATTGAGTAATCTAAAATACCTTCTCCTTTTTGCAAAAGAACAAAATTGGCAACAACTTTAGATATTCGGAGACTCACAGCTCATAATTAACTCGACAAATGAAGTTAATCATTGTCACTTGCACACACTTAGAGATATTCTGACTGATATCCTTTCTCTAAAGTCCCAATTTGATTCATTTGCATGCTCACATATATACAGGGAAAGGAATGAGATCGTTGATCGTTTATCCAAAGAGGCAGTGCAGCTGAACAGAGGTCAATGGCAGATACAGGAATACAGGGGCGGCAGTTTCTATAGTTACTATCATCGTCCTTTTATGGACATGATTGGTTCCTATCAGAATGATTGCTAGATCATTCAGTAGCTTTTCTTTTACTTTCTCCTTCTATGTATATAACTTACTAGTTTTCAGTATATTTTTGGACAAAACTCATATTCTCAGAAACTTACTGGACTTCTCAGAAGTTTATTATCAGTAAGCATCATAATAGTTTTTGTAAAGTTTATAATAGCTCTAAAAAGTACTCCTTTTTGTTGAAAGCAGTTCATATCTGCAGTATCATACAACATGTAATTTTCTTATCTTTTTAATGAAAATTACGCTTTTTCTAAGGAAAAAAACCACATGCATATGCCATGCATGTCAAAACTAGCAAGGAAATCATACATGTAACTCGGTACCTGCAAGCAGATCTTGTTGTAGTTGTTGATCCTAATGTTCCCTTACGCTTTTCTTCTCTTCCTTTGCCTTCTTACTCCAAATCCAAAGTATGCCACAATGCTACAAAAGTGATCCAAGAAAAATATAAGTATCCAAGGGTATGAGAGAGAGAGAATGGAATGAGAGTGTCAAAAACTGAACTCACTAAAGCTAACACTGACAAAAGCCATCAACTGATCCTTAGAATCCTTTTTATCATTTAGGCCTCTATTTTCTTTAGTTTGCTCTATTTTTCCTTCAATTTTCTTCACATGCAATTATGTTACCTTTCACCTTCCTTTTCTCCTATTTTACATTATTTTCATAGATAAAATTCCAATAAATGCCTCATACCTTTTGAAAGTTGTTCTCATTGTTTTTGCCAATTTCCATAACCATAAATTAATCACAAGTGATCCCCATCACTATGATTTTGCCCAAAATTCAACCTAGAATACATGTCCCATGACCTTGGTTATTATTTCACCTTTATTAACTTTATTACATGGATTTTTAACCCGGGGTTGTTACAAACCCCTCCCCCTTAGGGGAACACCGTCCTTAGTGTTCAATGACACCTACAACCAACAAGACCACTAAAAACCAAACATATTTCCCATGTAGCTTTATAACTTAGCTTGTTCCATTATTTATAATGAACAACCTGTTGAAAAGAAAACCAATATGACAAACATAGCAACATGACAACCATACCATTATTAGCTTTATAACACAACTCATTGTTACTTACAATGACAACCATATATAAATATGTATATATACCAAAACTCATTTGCCTCCACTAGCAAACAATGAAGGATACATAGCCCTCATCTAGTCATCCATCTCCCATGTAGCTTCATTAGTCCCAAAGTGCTTCCACTGCACTTTAACCTACTCAATTGCTCAGTTCAAGAGCATGAACATCTTTCTCTACAAAATGAACTGGGGTTCCAGCTGGAATTTTCCTTTTGGTTCCACCTACAATACATACCATTCAATCACATGATCAACATATTTAACATACTTCTTAAGTAATGACACATGGAAAATAGCATGGACTTTCACTGTCAGAGGTAGTGCAAGTTTGTAGGCCACTGGCCCAATCCCTTCAAGGATCTCAAAAGGCCCACAAAATTGAGGTGTTATTTTCAAACATGACCTAATCCTCAAGGAGATATTCTTGGGGTTGATGCACAAATACACATGTTCCACAACCTAAAACTCCTTAAATGACTTGTGTTAATATGCATAAATTTTCTTCATGTCCTATGTTGCCTTTAGATTCTCCTTGATAACCTGCATTTCCTATTCCATCTCTGCCAACATGTTTAGCTCTATCAATACCCTATTCACTAGATCACTCCAACTGATAGGAGTATTACAACTCTGCCCATAAAGTGCCTCAAACATACTCATCCTCATTGTGTCCTGATAACCATTATTGTATGCAAACTCAACTAATGGAAGGTGCTCTTCCCACTTTTGTTACTGTTTCATAACATACATTCTCAACATGTCTTCTAGAATCTTGTTAAACCTCCTTGTCTGTCCATCTATCTATAGATGATAAGTTGTACTAAAGGCTAACTTTGTCCCTAAACTTGAAAAGAATTCCTTCCAAAATCTAGAGGTGAACTTAGCATCCCTTTCTGACACAATATTCTTCGATACTCCATGCAACCTCACTACATCTCTGATGAAGGCATGTGCTACATCATTATCTAAATAAGTAGACTTCACTAGAATGAAGTGTGCTACCTTTGTCAACCTGTCAACCACAACCATAATAGGATCATGATGTCTAGATGTCCTAGGAAAACATGTAATGAAATCCATGGAAATAACCTCCCATTTCCACTCTGGAATCGGTATCGCCTATAGTAACCACTTGGATGCTTACACTTTGCTTTTACATGTTGACAATCCAAACATCTAGCCACAAACTTTGCCACTTCCTTCTTTATATTCGACCAGTAGTAGAACTTCTTCACCATTGTCAATGTCTTCTGATATCAAGGGTGACATGAATATGGCTTGGCATAAAATTCCCTCAAGATAAGCTTCTTGAGCTCACTGTTTTTTGACACCTATATCTTTTCCCTAAATATAACCAAACCATTCACTATGATATGATAATCCATATCTTTATCACTTGTATACCATTGTACCATGTGCCTAAGCTCCCTATACCTGTTATCCTACTAACTTGCCAGCAAGATCTGATCCTGTAGATTTGTCCCATATGAACTCATAGGTGTAATGTGATTTTACCTATACTCTTATGCTAAGAGCATCTGCAACCCTGTTCTCTTTCCCTTTAATGTACCTAATATCAAAGTCAAGCTCACTTATCGTGGCTAACCATCTAGCTTGTGTACTATTTAGATTCATTTGGTCAAACAAGTATCTCAATCCACGGTGATCACTCATTAATATAAACCTCCTGCCAAGAAGATAGTGCCTCCATATCTTCAAAGCATGGATGATTGGTGCCAACTCAAGATCATGTGTAACATAATTATGCTCATGTTCATTTAGTTTCCTTGATTCATAGAAAACTACCTATCCTTTCTGCATCAGGACTCCACCAAGTCCTCTCTTCCAAGTATATGTACACACCATGAACTCTTTGTCTAGATCTGCGACATTTACAACTAGATCATTTGTAAGCAACTGCTTCAACTGCTCATGATTTCTTATCATATTACATCATTGCAAAGGACATATAGATAGGCGAGAACCTAATCTTTGATATTATTATTCCTATTAGCATATCATGTCAACTAATCCAAAACATAAACATAACCAACATACATCAATATAGTTTAGGGGAGGATATCTTGTCTGCAATATCAACCAGATTAGCGCAATACATGTATAAACATAATCATAGCAGTATATATACATCATCTCAATCATTATCCCAACTACCATGCATGATGTCACAACTGTAACACTAAATAAACACAATGCATCCACAACAACATATAGACATGTTAGAACCTCCTATAATAACCTACTAACCCCATGAGTGATCTGACCTCATCCACATTCCTAGGAGCTGCCCATTCCATAATGGATTTTATGTTTTCTGGATCCACTGTTATGCCTTCCTTGGAGACAACATGCCCCAAGTAATCTACATATGTCTGAAAGAAACTGCATTTACTAAGCTTGGCATACAACTGATGCTCTCTCAGTAATCTCAACATTGTTACTAAGTGTTCGGCATGTTCTTCTTCATTCTTAGAATATATCAATATATCATCAATGAACGCAATAACAAAATTTCCAGATAAGGACACAACGCACTATTCATCAAGCACATAAAAGTAGCTAGAGCATTACTTAAACCAAAAGGAACTACAACAAACTCATAATGCCCATACCTGGTCCGAAAAGTAGTCTTTTATATGTCCTCTTCTTTAATGTGTATCTTATGGTATCTTAATCTAAGATAAATCTTTGAGAACATTGATTCTCCCTTCAACTGGTCAAAAAAATCATGAATCCTTGGAAACAAATACATGTTATTGATGGTCACCTCGTTTAAATGTTGGTAATCAATGCATAACTTGAGAGTGTCATCCTTCTTCTTTACAAACAATATTGGTGCACCCCAAGGTGACACACTTGGCCTAATGTATCCTTTATCAAGCATTTCCTTCAACTACAATTTCAATTCCAGTAACTCTGGTGTGCTCATCATGTATGATGCCTTTGATGTTGGTGCTTCCCCTAATACGAACTCAATAGAAAAGTCCACTTCCCTGTGATGCGGTAACTCTGGAATCTCTATGGGAAATACATCTTGAAACAGTTGTAGAATTGGGTACCTGTTCAATATTTCTGCATCCTCGACATCCTTACCTTTATCACTAGAAATATGTACTACAAATAACACACACCCTTTCCTACGGCTACGCTTTGCCTACATAGTTGTCACCATTCTAACTGATGTTTCCTTCTTCTTACCGTGCAATATCCTTTATTCTCCATTGTCATTCAAGCACTCAATATCTGTGTCATAATAATCCAACTTGGTCCTATGAAGATATAATCATTCCATACAAAAAAACATACTATGTGATCCCAATGGAAGCACATTCAAATGCATTGATGTAGGCATACCATTCAGCTCAAATGCACAAGTTATTACCTAATGATGAAATATTTTCTTAGTACCTATAGCCAATTTAACTAACCAAGATTTTGCATGTACTTATTTATTCAAACCCCGCTTATCCACCAATTCAGGATTAACATAAATATAATTAGATCTAGGTTCAATCAAAATAGAAACAACTTGATCACAAAGCTTACCATTCATCTCGATAATAGGTGCCTGATGATCAGCCTACCTATTATCCAATGATGCATAGACCCGTTGAATATTTTATCCAACATCCCCCACTATATGTGCCTCTTGAACACTATAGATCTGAGTTATACCACCCTGATGTTGTGGACAACCTCTCCTACGATGATATTTGCCACAAGTCCAATATTGTAAAGGCTTCCTGCCATCACGCTTGTTCATCTCCTCAAATTGGAATCCTTGTCCTATGTCAGATGCATTGAACTTATTAGGTGGTGCTACATTCTCTTTTTTACCTATGTCCTAAGGTCTTTTTTTCTTCTTATCCCATTTTACTTTATTCTTCTCATTACCTTTCCAATATTCCTTAGTCTCGGATCTACGTTTCGATTTCTCATAACAATGCTTCAGCATTCTAATGGCTTCCTCCAATGATCAAGTCTCATCAAACTCAATTTTGTCCTTGAATGCTACTGGAAACCCACTAATGAACCTTTGAATCTTATCTTTGTCCTCCTTCAAATAAGGCACATGTAACATCCTCCTCCCACATCTACCCAAGTAACCGACCAACCAGGGTAAACATGTGATGAGAGGCTACTATGATTAGATTCAACCTCCTATTTGGCCTTAAGGAAGTAGAATCATCAAAAACACAACATAAAAACCTTCCACATCAGCTACAAGACTCATAGGAACCATTCCAACCACTCAGGTAGCTAGCCCTCGGGTCCCACTGAGGTTTTAGACCACTTGACCCCCAGACACTCCCATGATATGGACATGTAAGCATCCTGGAGGCTTTGGGCGCTCTCATGCTAGCATCCAGGGTCTAACTTTCCAAGTGTTGTGTCAGCGTCCCCGAGATTTGAGCCACCTTTTTAGGCCTAGAGACCAGGTCACTGCCCATAATTGAATGAAACCTTAGGAACAGTAAGATAACAGGGAAACAATGATGCAAAAGTAAATACTTGAACAAGACCTTAACCGGACCCCTACTAGCCATGATAGTTATTTCGTCAAACATATCACAAATATGTAATCTACAAGTGTAAACAACATAGTTAAGCATAGGGGTCTCATAGTTATATGAGAATTGCTATGAAGCATTGTTCCCTTATATCATTTGTTGCATTATCATCTATTAGGTCATAGATACATTGTTCATTCATTTACAAGTAAAAACATGATGAGATCCATACATAGCCATTGTCATAAAAAATATACATAACCATCATAATATCAACAGAAATACCAAGGAAATCACATCCATATGGTCCACATATAAACCAATATAATACTCCTAGAAATACAAGGAGAAATAACCTCATATTGATGAAGCAAAATCCAAACCTGGGATAGGACTGCCACATTCCACCCAACCATAGAATGGTTGAGCCAAATCTCTCTTCAACCATTCACCCCCGTGCCATATTCCAAGCATGAATGTGAGACTCAAACCAAAAGAACCAACCAGGGCATCTCGAGGCTAAACCACCTACCCTCATCAATAGAAACCAGGCTTTATCAAAATCCATTCCATATCACTAGGCCAACACAATGAACATGTAATAATAGGCTTTACCATGATCTCCACCCAATCACTAGGCCAAACGAGCATAGATACCACTGGGTTTCTCCACCTACACCATGAGGAATTTTATTTTCTCCTAATCTCTTAGGCTTTACCACAATCCACGCCATATCACTAGGCCCTAAACTCAGACCCACTCTCCAGGATTTATTGCATATCCCAAAGCCAAGATTATTAGGCCCAATGGAGAGAAATCTACATCTTGGCTTTACCGTATATCATGCCATTCGCCGGCAAGGATTCCTATGCCCAATGAGGCAACACAATCCTAGTTTTACCGCAACCCACAGTCTGGCTCAGGTGTTACTAGGCCAATGGCTTTACCCTAATCCATATTCTGGTTCAAGGACCACTAGGCCATGTGCTCTATCATTCATATATCCACCTCACTCAACTTCGAATCCATCTGGAAATCCATCTCAACCAAAACATGAGAACCCCATCACACCATGGCTATCTAGAAATGGCAAGGCTAGGCTAAAAACACTATCACACCTGGAGAAACCCATGCCATAACAACAAAAGAACCACATGCAATACCATGCATGCCAAATCTACAAAGCAAAATACACATGCAAATTGGTACCTACAAAGAATATTGTTGTAGTTGCTTGATCCTGCTCTTCCTTGCTTGATCCTTCCTTCCTCTTGGCTTCTTTGCCTTGCTTGATCCTTCCTTCCTCTTGGCTTCTTTGCTTTGCTTGATCCAATGCCAAAATGCTCCAGAAAACTCTAAGTGTTTAAGAGTGAGAGAGAGGGGTAATAATGAGAGAGCTCCAAAACTGAAGTCACAAAAGCTTACAAACTGATCATCAGAAGCCTTTTTATTAATTAGGTCTCTATTTTCTTCATTTTCCATTATTTTCCTTCATTATCCTCCTCACATGCAACCTGTGACCTTTCACCTTCCTTTTCTCCTAATTTCCATTATTTTCATAAATAAATATGCCAAAAATGATATTTTACCTTTCCAAATCCTTAGCCATTTCCTTGTCCAATTTTCTTAGCCATAATAAACCAAATGAACACCCACTAGGATGTCTTGCCCAACATTTAGCTTGGAATAAGTGTCCCATCAACCGTGGTTATTATTTTTTCCTTAATTAGCTTTTATTACATGAAATTTTCACCAGGGCTATTACAGAACCCTCCCCCTTGGGGGACACCATCCTCGGTGTTCAACCACACCTATACCTCATTGAACCGCTAAGAAGAAAACATATTTCCCATGGAGATTTATAACAAAGATCGATGCAGTATTTACAATGATCACCCTGCTGAGAAGAAAACCAACATGATAACATAACAACATGACAACTATAGATGACATGACACACATACTACTTATTGGAGATTTATAACATAACTCATGGTGGTATTTACATCCATATGCATATGTACATATACCAAAACATCACCAAACATGTACCAGAACATATAGCAAATACATATACCAAACACCATACTAAAACTACTTTGCCTAACCTAGAAAAAAATGAAGGATAAATAGCCCACATTTGATCTATCATCTCCCATATAGCTTCATCTGGCCCAAAGTGCTTCCACTGCACTTTAACTTGCTCGATTGCTCGATTCTGGAGCATGAGCACCTTTTTATGCAATATACACTGAGGCTCCGGTTGGAATTCTCCATCTAGTTCCACCTGCAATATAAACCAGTCAATCACACGATTGGCATCTTTTACATACTTCTTCAGCAATGACACATCGAAAAAATCATGTAATTTCATTGTCAGAGGAATTGCAAGTCTATAGGCTACTAGCCCAATCCTCTCAATAATACTAAAGGGTTCACAAAATCGTGGTGCCATCTTGGCACATGATCCAATTTGTAAGGAGCTCTTCTTTGGTTTGATGTGCAAGTACACTTGTTCCCCAACCTGGAACTCCTAGAACAACATGTTATGATCTGCATAGCTCTTCTGCCTATCCTGTGCTAACTTTAGATTCTTCTTTATAACCTACATTCTTTGTTACATCTCCACCAACATGTCTGGTACAATCAACACACAGTTAACTATATCACTGCAACTATTGGAAGTATTTCAAATCCGCCCATATAACCCCTCAAACGAACTCATCTTCAAAGATTCTTAATACCCATTGTTATAAGCAAACTCTACTAGTGGAAGATACTATTCCCACTTTCATTGTTGATGCATAATGCACATCCTAAACATGTCCTCCAATAACCCGATGACCCTCTCAGATTGGCCATCTATCAGTAGATTATAAGTTGTATCAAAAGGCCAACCTTGTGCCCAAACCTACAAACAACTCCTTCCAAAACTTGGAATTGAACTTTGCATCCCTGTCTGACACAATCTTCTTTGGAACTCCATGCAATCTGACCACATCTTTAATGAATACCTATGCTACATCACTAGTTGAGATGTAGACTTCACAGGAATCAAGTGTGCAACCTTTTTCACCCTATCCACAACAACCATTATGGAATCATGTTGTCTCAATGTCCTCGGTAATCCTGTAATAAATTCCATGGAAATGACTTCCCATTTCCACCCTGGAATCGCAATTGGTTTTAGTAGTCCACCTGGATGCTTACATTCTCCCTTCACACGCTGACAAGTGAAACACCTAGCCACAAACTCTGTTGCATTCTTCTTCAAATTTGGGAAATAATAAAATTTCTTCATTGTTGTCAATGTATTCTGATAGCTTGGGTGACTTGAATATGGTTTCACATGAAAATCTCTCAAGATCACCTGCTTGAGCTCAGTACTATCTGGCACATATATCATGTCTCTAAATCTGATCAATCCATCTGTCGTGAGACGGTAGTCCAAATCCTGTGCACCTGCACCTGTACATGTACCTATACCACTACATGTACCTGTACTTGTACTACTACATGTACCTGACATGTACCTATACCTGTACTACTACCTGTACCTAACATGTACCTATACCTATACCTTACTGCAACCTGTGCACAATCTCTATATACCTTACACCCTGCTCACCTACTTGCAAGATCCTATCCTATAAGTTTGTCCCATAGGAGCTCATAGCTACTAAATGATTTACATGTACCCGCCTAATTAGAGTATCTCCCGCCCTATTCTCCATTCCTTTGATGTACCTGATCTCGAAAGAAAATTCATTGATTGTGGCCAACCATCTAGCTTGTCGAGCGTTCAGATTCGGTTGGTCAAACAAATACCTCAACCCAATGTGGTCACTCATGAGCACAAACCTCCTGCCAAGAAGATAGTACCTTCACATCTTCAATGCATGTATGATCATTGCTAACTCAATATCATGTGTCGGGTATTTCTTCTCGTGCTCGTTTATTTTTCGTGACTCATAGCATACCACTTATTCATCTTGCATAAGGACCCCACCAAGTCCTCTTTTTCAAGCATGTGTACATACTAAAAACTCCTTGTCTGGATCTGCAATCTTTAACATTGTTGCATGTGTCAACAACTTCTTAAGTTGTTGGGCACAACCCAACTTAGCCTAGTTTTTTGCAAAAACCACACATTTTGTGGAGTGGGGCACGCAGTGGAGCGTGAAGCGTAGCACGAAGTGGACCGCGCAGCGAAGTAGTTTGAATATACCACGTGGTATAAGGGCTTTGGATAGGGAGAATCCCCTTTTTTTTGTAATAATGTAAAAGATCAATGGGTTTTGGGACCATAGCTGCTTGTTTTAGTGAGTCCATGGTATTTGGACCATGGTATTGTAACGATGTAACCCTTGATGTAAAATTATATATGGGGTCAAATAATAAGAAAAAAATAATTAGTTGAGATCCAAGTCTATGTTATGGTTGAACTTTTATGATCTTTAGTTTGGGAAAGAAGGCAAGGCTCTACAGTTGAGTGCACGGAGGTCTGAGCCCGCAGCTAAGTGTGCAGGCCAAGAATTGTTTGTTGTACAAGATTTATTATTATAAGCAACACTTCTTGTGGACGTAGCCCCACATTCGGTTGAACCATGGTAATTTGGTGTCTTCATGTGTATATTTTCTTATTATTTATTGTAGCGTAGCAGTTTATTATAGTTGCACATTATTTCAATACAGGGATGATTTATGGCTTTATATGGTGTGTTTAAGTGATTAAATGAATGTAGCAAAGTGATTTATGAATGCTAAGAATAAAATATGATATAAAACAGCACAGCGCGTCATCCTTCAAGGCTACAGAAACCTTGTTACGTAGGTTGTTGCCAAAAGGGCTAGTGATTAAAGGTTTTGTTGGTGCGCGATATAGATCGAACCTAGTTCAATCCAAATCAAACCAAAAAATGGTTCCATTGTCAGGATTGGGATCTATTTTATGGATATGTGGATGTGGCACCAGTCTAAGAAAGAGATTCAAGATTGGATAGAACTATAAGAGCGAGAATTTTCAAATCTAGAGAACAGAAACCCTCGTCTAACATCTAAAGCTTGGTTACAAAAGTATACTTTTGCAGATCAATACGAATTTTTCTTCGCAGCATTTCCTGTTGAGTTGTATGAATGGATATCAAGGTTGACCAAAAGAAAGAACTGTTTTAAAGGTGGAGAACCTACAGTTTAGACTCTTGAACTGATACAGCGACTCAAGAGCACTAACAATAAGATTTCAGGGGATGTCGATTTCTAGATTGATAGCATCTTAGGAGGATTCATTATTGAGTTTGCAGTGGACTTGACTATGTCCTTTAGCGAAGCAAAATGACCATCCTTTAAAGGGCCACGAGGTAAGTATTTGAAGTCATTGAAACTTTGGATTAAGATGCTTCTATGTGAAAAGGGAGTTTTACAGATCATAATCAGATTGTTAGTTTACTTATGTTTGGAAGAAAAGAGAATTAATATAAGCTAAAGATCGCAGTAGTGCGAAGTGAAAAGGGATATAGAGTAGATACCAGAAAGAGATCTCGTGGATAAGACCCGAAGACCTTTGTAGAGATTGAGTATAGTCCTCTTTTGAGTGAATCTGAAAGTGAAAGAGAAGATAGCCACCCTGATAAACCCTAGGTAACTTCACAATATTCACCTTCCCAACCTAAGAGTTCACAGAAGCCAGAATCCAGTAATAGCCAGGGTGTTTTTGGCTCTCCCCCTCCTCCTCCCCTTACTCACCCCCCTCCCCATTTAAAAATAAATATGGCTGATGGTATTAAGCTACATGTTTTCAAAGGAACCGGATAGAGGATCCAAAACATTTTTGGTTTTTATGTGAATTTGTATGGACCGCGAAGCAGATCAACAATGAAAATATAAAGAAAGTGCAGCTCATTATGACATTCTAATATAGAGCATTGACATGGTATATGAAGTATTCATATAATTAGATTAGAACATTTGCATATACTAAAGCAGCGCTGATCAGAGAATTTAAGAAGCCGAAGTCTAAGTCGTAGTGCATCACTAAGTTGAAAGAAATCAAACAGAAACCTATTGAGTCTGTTTGAGAATTTGATCAGAGATTTAAGGTATTTTTGGATCAAGTGAGCTTCAACATAACTCTGCAGCAACATCAAGAATGGTTTATAGCTTCGATGTTATCGCAAATCAGACTACAATTGACACTACAAAAGATAACAAGTCAAGCCAAATCTCTACAGATTGTGATGAAGTTGAAAGCTTCACCGATAGGAGATACTAATTCAGGTATGCAACAGATTCAGAGTCAGTTGGCGAACCTAACCGTGTAGATACAAGATATCAAAAAAAGTAAATAAGTCAAAGAATAATTATGGTGTATGAAGTGCAGATTGAAGGGCCATTCTAAAGAACAATGTCCTATCTTCAGGGATTACATGGCTAGTGGGGAACCAAATCCCTTAAATGAAAGATCCATCCTGTGGTGTGAGATATGTAAGACCAGAGGCCAACATCACTCAAAATATTGTTACCTATTATAGAAATGTGTGCAGACTCCAAGGAACCTATATTGAAAATTCTATAAATCAGTAGGACATGATGAGAATAATTATCGAGCTTATAAACTAATGATGGAGCATAGTGCTAACACTTATAGAATTCAAGAAAAATAACATGGAAATGAAGGCAGTGGACAACGTGGTGGTCAATGAGGCTACCAAGGAAGAGTTTGAGGTGTTGGAGCTGGTCGAGGACGTGGATAGATCACTTGTTTAATTGCGGCCATCCAAACCATTTTACGATAGATTTTTAGAATCCTGCAATGACATGTAAGTACTGTAAATCCTTTGACCATGTAATTGATGAATTCCATGTACCTATGGAAAAGATGCAAGAAAAATAAATTAGCAACCGACATAGAATATTCAAATGATGATTGTTGAATGGAGGACTGACAAACCTAATTATTATTGTTACTAGAAGTGGAGTTGCGGCCGGTAGTGATAAAGCAGATGGAAAGAAACAGTCTGAAGGTGCATGGGTTAGAAAAATTGTTGAGAAAGTTCTTGCTTTTGATATTCAAAAGTAAAAATAAGTATTTATGGAAGCAAAGTGAAGTTTTATGGACAATGGAGCTTCAACATCTAGTGCATAGCCAAAGAACGATCTGAAAACTAACTGTGACATGACATCACCTTCGACACAGGACCGAGCTCCAACACAAAACTAGGATTTAGCAAATAAAGCAGGTATTTTAAAGTCTTTTTGCAAACTTTTATGAAATTATTAAGAGATCAAAAGGTGGTAAAAGGGCTTCAGGAGTTGATAGATTCATGTGCATCCATAGGAGTATATGAGATGGATCAAGTTATCCTTGATTTGGGATCTGATGCTAATATCTTAAAGAAGTAGCCATGGGATTTAATGGGTAAGTCGAAGCTATAATGGTCACCTATTTAGTTAAGGATGGAAAATCAGCAAAATATCTTCCCCTTAGGAAGACTACCAAGTGTAACAGTGGAAATTGAAGGAGTTTGCATTACTACTGATTTTGAAGTAATAGAGATCATTGATGATAGTAACACCTATCCTGCATTGACTAGACTTAATTGGGCATTTGACAATATGACTATAATTAATCTGATGAAGAGAAAGATGATATTTGAAGGGAATAATATGAGAGTAATTGTTCCCTTGGATCCATTAGAAGGAGTAAGATATATAGAACCAATTAGAGAAGAATGTTGCACAACTAATATAGATAATATTTATCAAATGACAGCAAAATAATAGGTTTGGGTTAACCCTAATGCATAAGGCAATTTGACTTGGTAGCATGATGGTTCTTATACCTCAAACTTAGAAGAAGAGTTGGAAAACTGGCAGAATAGATTGCATGAAGTATCCACGGGGCATTGTGCAGGAATTAGCAAATCAGTTTGTTGTATGATATCTGAGGTATGGCATTTGTCTTCTTATGATGGCTTGGGTGATCTAAGTACTTTTATTATTATTATGAAGAACAAGTTCCAGAGAATCAAAGGATGTTATCCTTGGATGTAGCCTTGAACGCTACCCCTTCTAGATGGTGGAGTGCACACAAGAAGAATATAGAAGGCTGGCAGGAATTTCGAAGATTGATGTGGATAAGGTTTGGACAGATAGATACAGAAATAGAGATAAAATATGATGGTGAAACTAATCCTAGGAAACATATCCATCTATGCACTACAACATGGAAGGTGATTCCACAGAAATAATGGGTACATGGGTTCATTCATACATTAGAGACAATCCCTAAGAACTGGTACTTAGAACAGATCTTTGACATGGTACAGTAAACTAGGCAGGCATGGTTGATGGCTTCATATTAACATTCAGCTTTGAGGATGATTTCCCATACATAGATTTGGCCCTTCAGATAGTTAAGAAAAAGAAATTTGAGAATGTAACCCCACTAGCATGGCAACAACCTGATTGGGCTACACAGATAGAAAATGCATTGGAAGTCTATTACCTTACTGCAGATGAAGAAGAAGATCCTCGCAACATTGATATACAAGAATCAAAAGGATATCGTGAAGTAAATGGACTTGAATTAGAGATACTAGACATAACGAAGCCACTGAATACTAAGAATGTGAACATAGGATCAGAGAAGGAACCTAATTTTGCAATAATAGGAGACCATTGGGATGAAGAGACAGTGAGTAAAGTTACAAAGTTAATTCATGAATACCAAGAACTGTTTCCCCCCAAGTTTTCATAAATGAAGGGTATAATAGGAAATCTAGGAGTCATGACGATTCCCCTTAATTTTGATGTGAAGCTAGTCAAGCAAAGACCTTACAGGTTGAACCCGAAGTATAAGGAGAAAGTCAAAGCAGATATGGATTAGATGATACCAACAGGAATTATTGAACCTGTAGAAGAATCAGAATGGGTGAGTCCTGTGGTGGTGCAAGAGAAGAATACTCAAGGAAAAATCAAGATCTGTGTTGATTTGAGAAAGTTGAATGATCATGCTTACATGATCCCTTCCCTACCCCTTTCACAGATGAAGCGTTAGACAATGTAGGAGGCTAAGAATCTCACTCATTTATAGATGGATTCTTAGATTATCACAAATTAATATTGCACCGGAGGTCGGCATAAGACCACATTTGCGACAGAATGGGGCTCATATCAATACATAGTAATTCCTTTTGGATTGAAAAATGCCCCTGCTATATTTTCTACGGTGGTGATCGCAGCTTTTAAGGAATACATCCACAAGTTTTTAGAGGTATATTTTGATGATTGGACAATATTTGGATTGCTAAGCAAACATATTAGAAGTTTAAGACTTATGCTTGACACATGTAGACAATATCAGATCTCCTTGAACTTAAAGAAGTGCATATTTTGTGTACCTTTTGGCATATTGTTAGGACATATTTTTTGTAAGCAAGGACTAATGGTGGACCCTGCTAAGATTGATATCATTATGAATTTTCCTCCACCTAAGATAGTAAGACAGCTTCACACTACATTGGGACATACCGGATATTACAGGAAATTCATCAAGGGGTATGCGTAGATCACTGCGCCTATGGAGAAATTGTTGAAGAAGGATGTAACTTTTCAATGGAATGAAGAATGTCATAAGAGCCTCGACATATTGAAATAAAAAATGGTAGTTGCACCTATATTAGTGTTCCCTGATTGGAATAATAAATCTGATGTCCATGTGGATTCCTCTTGTATAGCTTTGGGAGTAGTATTGGCACAACCTGGTGTACGAGAATTTGATCATCCTATAGCTTTTGCAAGTAGAAAGTTATCTAAAGTAGAAAAGAATTACACCACTATATAAAGGGAAGGATTGACCATGGTGTATGATTTGCAGAATTTTAGACACTATTTGTTGGGATCACACTTTAAAATGTTTATAGATCATTTTGAACTAAAGTATTTGGTTAATAAGCCTATATTAGGAAGAAGTATTTGCAGATGGTTACTGTTATTCCTGGAATATGACTTTGAAATCATTATTAAACCAAGAAGATTGAATGCATGATCGGACCATCTATCAAGATTGGAAACAAGGGAAGAACCAACCAGCATAGAGGATAATATCCCTTATAAGCATTTATTTTCAATCAGAGTTGCAGATGACCATTTTGGAGATATCATTCACTTTTTTACCACGGGAATGGCTCCTTCAGAGTATAATACGCAGCAAAATAAAGAAGAAAGGGAATGGCGTCATCCTAATCTTTTCCAAAGTATATATACAGGTGCGCAGGGAGACAAAGAAGAAATGGAATCCACTGCCATATTTGGTAACAGAAGATGATCTCCTCACACAAGTACAACAATGACCTGCAGAATGGATGATTTTGTTGGAGGGAGAGGCAAAAGATAGTACAATGGAGGAGGACACCTCATAGCATGGTGAAGTGAGTGGAAAGGAAAAAGATAAGGATGAGCAGGAAGAGGAGGAAGAGGATCAACATGACGAAGGTCATCGAGACCCTCCTACAGGAGATGAGAAGAATAGGGAGTGTGAAAAGACAAAAACAGAACAAGTTTTTGTAGAAAAGAGGAAGGAACAAGGCAAAGCTACCATGAATATCAAGAAGAAGTAGAAGGCAGATAAGATGAAGGATATCACGCCAATGGTCCTTACTAATGGGGACCTAGAGTAGATTGGGGATAGGATTCAGGAGGTGACAGCAGAATCATGGAATAAGTGGGAAGATATCTACAATGCACTTCTCACAAGTGTGCAGGAGCATATCGCAGAACTTAAAATTTTGGCACAAACAATTAGACAACCCATGCAGGTAGTGGAGAGGATTGGATAAGAAAGGAAAATAGAGCCTACACTTACAGAAAGGATAACATCTATACCTATCAGAGCCCTACAGTTTGACTCCGCCAAGGTACAACAACAAGTGAAAGGGTGGAAGCATGTCAACATGAACATCACAACAGTACCATTGTAGATATTACATAAGTTGCACTTGGAAATAATAGAGGCATTGAAGTTGTGTGAATAGTACACTTTGCAACTGAACATTCAAGTAGAAAAATAGTGGGCTTTGCTACAGTAGAAGCTCGACCAAATGATCCAAGAGAGGGATCAAGCAGTTCAGCAACAACAGAATATTAGGGAGGTCATTGAAGCAACATGCAAAGAGATTACAAACCTTGATGTCCGAGAAGAAGATCTAGTGGAGGATAAGGTCACAAAGCTCGGCCTTGCAGTTAAAGAATATAAGAAGAAGATCACAACAGTATATTTTAAATATTAAATGTAGATCAGTGAGTTGCAAATGAAGCTTCATCCAACCACGTCGTATGAAGTAAGAGAGCAGAGGAGACTAACCTAAAGACCGCAATGGCCAGCATCTCCACAGCAGTGGAAGACTGTGGAAAAATTTTGGATGAATGTTTACAGATATGGACTTCCCTGCAAGAATATTCAAATCTACAAAAACTGCAGGAAGACATTCAACAGAAGCAGCAGCAATTGGAAGAGATTCGGGTAACTATGAAGACCTTACCAATCTCGTAGAAGCTCGCCAAAATTATTGAGGGAAAGGCCCTCCATAATAAGATTGAAGAACTGAAGAAGGAAGAAAAGGTTTTAAGAGAGAGGACTTAGCCATGGTAGGATGAGGCTCTCCAACTATTGTTAGAAGTAGATGAGAATCTTCAAGAGCTTCGATAGAAGAGGACAACGATGGTGCAAAAGGTTGCAGAACAAGTGATGAAAGCACTGTTGGAAGAGGTGCACAACAAAGAAAAGCAATTCACAGAGACTCTGCAGCAGTTCAACAATACTTATAATAGTATTGCAGAAAAAATTAGAGGCAAAGCAGTTGCGTGACTCGAGACAAGTCACATGTGAGTGTTGGGGGCTTGTTGGGCACAGCCCAACTTGGCCTAGTTTTTGCAAAAAACTTCGTGCTTTGTAGGGCAAACCATGCAGCGGAGTGCAAGTGGACCGCACGGTGAAGCAGTTTGAATATACCGCATGGTATAAGGGCTTCAATATAGGGTGAAGCCCCTCCTTTTTGTAATAATGTAAAATATCAATGGGTTTTGAGACCATAACTACTTGTTTTAGGGATTTCATGGTATTGTAACGATGTAACCCTTGATGTAATAGTATATATAAGGTCAAGTAATAATAATAAAATAATTAGTTGAGATCAATAAATGTGTTATGGTCCAACTTTTATGATCTGTAGTTTGGGAAAGAAGGCAAGGCACTATAGCTGAGTGCGCAAAGCCCTAAGTCTGCAGCTGAGTGCGCAGACAACCTACAACTTAGTGCACAGGCCAAGCACTATTTGTTGTACAATATTTGTTATTATAAGAAACAGTTATTGTGGACATAGCCCAACATTGGGGTGAACCATGGTAATTTGGTGTCTTCATGTGTATATTTTCTTATTATCTATTGTAGCATAGTAGTTTATTACAGTTGCACTTTATTTCAATACAGTGATGATTTATGGATTTATATGGTATGTTTAAGTGATTAAATGAATGTGACAATGTGATTTATGAATGCTAAGAATAAGATATAATATAAAACACCACATTGCAGCATCCTTCAATGCTGCAGAAACCTGGTTTTGCATCCTCCCATAGTCACTTCGGGTGAGACTGTGACGTTCTTGCAGGTCGTTGTTGAAATGACCAATGATTAAGGGTTTTGTTGGTGCACAGCATAGATTGAACCTGGGTCGGCCCAAATAAAACCAACATAAGTTTCTCAAATGATCTGATATTCACCCTATGAGTGACTTCAGTTAAAGATTTATTGAATAAAGGTATTACAGACTCATGTGTTGGTGTGTGCCTATGTTATTTAAGCAACCGATCGATCAAATTCCCAATACACAGACATTTAAAATGGAAAGACAGTAGAGAAACATAGTAAGCAAATACAAGAACACAAGACATTAATAAGGAGTTCACCCTATCCTCCAGGGCTACATCTCCGGTCCAGCTTTCAATGGTGGCCTTATTTTATTGTGTCTTAAGTAGAGAATTACAATGCAGGAGCTCAATATGAGTCACCTGAAACTGATTTGCTTGGCAAGGTGGTTCTTGGATTCCCCAAGCCACTGGAGCGCACAGACTTTGTTGCCCACCAGCTCTATGACCTTCTAGTCTACAACGAAGAGAACCCAATGTGGTGCTCAGTCTGGACGGATCCTCTATGGGATGGCTTGAATCTCTCAAGCTCTCTGGTGCTCAATGTTGCCTTTGGTTAGCTCGGCCCTCTGTCTTTTCTGCTTTTGCTTCACTGTCTTCTTCTCTTTGCATTCCATCCTCCTCTCGGGATTTTGGTCTCTCTGTCTCTCGTCCTCCTCTCAGAATTCTCTCTGACTAACTTGTGTATTCTGTCTTTGTTCATGGCTTTGAAGCCACTCGTTTCCATGCCTATTCGGTTCCTCTTCCGCCTTCGTCGAATCACCTTCTGCAGCTGCACCTAGAGTTCCCTGTTTGGTGTCATCATAAGTGCTCAAGGAGTGGCCACATATCCTCCTATAACTCGCGCCAGCCTACTTCGTCGGTTCATTTCTTTAGTTACATCATGGATGAAGTCTTCCTCCACCGTGGTGGTCAAATGGACCTCAAATCCTTCTAAAACGCGGCTTAATCCCTCATTGATTCTGCTTCCTCCCATCGGGTGTGATCTCAGCCATTAGATCTGGGGCCTCCAAATCCGACGCCATACACACGTTTCAAGCGGTTGACTTGCTCGACCGTTAGCGTGCTATCAACGGTGGTTTTCTCTCTCCTCCACTTGCCACGTGTCAATTGTTGAGTGGGATCGCTCCGCTTCCATCCAAAACCGCTTACCATTTGAGGGCGCCCAAATCAATACCATTGGTTTCTAGAGTGTGGGTCCCGCCTTGTCCTTTAGTACTTTTTCGCTTTTCGCTCGCAGTTCTCCTACTCCCCACGCAATTGAGTACTCGGGCTTCCCCCATTTCGAGCATGTTCACCCAGTGATGCGTGATTAGCGCTAATCGCGCATCAAAAATCACCTCCATTTCCCGATTCGGGCCTCCCAGGGGCTACTTTGACCTCCTGCGCAGTCTCCATGGGCCTCGGTCAACGCGCTTTGACCGAGGTCCTCGTCATTCCACATTGGCTGCCATTGCCACATGTTCAGGGGTGTTTTTGATCGCTGTTTTGGAATCCTTTGATGTTTGTCCCGACATGATACAGTCATGGTTCTTTCTGACAATTCTTCATGGATCCAATTCGAATCACGGGTTTTTGGACCACCAAAAGTTGGTTTTCAAGCATCGACTAAGTGAGGGTATTGCTTTCTCACTTGTCCAATCTCAATCCACTTTACACTACTTGGCTTTGAACCTTTGAGCCCAATCCTGAGGTACTCCACATCTCCCCTACATGTCGTCCTCACCTTCCTGTCCAAAACTGTGTCTTCCTGCAACTCATTGATATATTCAAGTAGCAGGTCATCAATAGAAGGCAATTGACTCTGCTCTTTAGGGTCCTCAATCATTGAAGGTTCAAACAATCTCAAGAAATATGCATTTACGACTGAGTAGATGTGCATGTAAGCTACTAAATCAAGGTGAAAAGCATTTTCACCAATCTTCTCAAGTATCGTAAAGGGTCCATACCTGATAGGCTTTAGCTTTTTACCTTCACCTTGCATTCTGTCCTTGCTGATATATAGCCAAACTTAGTCACCAACTTGAAAACTATGCTCCATCCGATGCTTATCATGCCTAGACTTGTACCTGGCTTAGCTCTTTTCCAGTTGTTCCTGTACTGCCTGGTGAATCTCCTGGATCTTTTCAATGAACCTAGTTGCCTTGTCCACATCATTGTGTCCATTAACCATGGTATTTTTACCAAAGACAAAATCCAAAGGAGACCTTGGTGTGAAACCAAAACAGGGCTCAAAAGGAGATCTCTGTGTAGAAGAGTGTTTTGCTTTGTTGTAAGCATGCTTCACCTAACACAAGTGTTCATCCTAAAGCTTAGGATGTTTGCTGCAATATCCTCTCAGTAACTAGATCACTATCTTGTTTACTACTTCTGTCTAGCCATTTGTTTGTGGATGAAAAGTTGTGTTTTTCTTTAGTTTGGTGTCCATCAGTTCCCACAGACTCAACCAAAACTTCCCCACAAATCGGGTGCCTCGATCAGATACAATGGAAGTAGGTAGTCCAAAATGAACCCATACATGTTCAAAGAACAATTTTGCAATTTGTTCAGCTATAATTTGTTTATTACAAGGTATCAAAATACACATTTTGTTGAACCTACCCACAACAACATACAAATAATCATGACCTTTCCTATATTTAGGCAGTCCTCCAACAAAATCCATGGAAACACTTTCCCAAGGGTGAGAAGGAACTAGCAATGGAGTGTACAAGCCTAGTTTTCTATTGATGGGCTTTCTTTTAGCACACATAGCACACCCTCTTACATATCTAGAAATTGTCTCATTCATTTTCGGCCAATAGCAGAACCTTTGTAGCTGTGAAATTGTTTTACTTACCCCAAAGTGACCTGATATCAGAGAAGTGTGTGCTTCCCTAATTATCTTTACCCTCTAAATTTGTGGAATGCAGAGTTTCCCACAATGATATAAGAGTCGGTCCTTTACATGATAGTCCAATTCTTCTACTCTTTTGCCTTGACTCAAAGTTGCATATACATCTTTAAAGTCCATATCCTGAGCATATTGTTCAATGTAGCTTTCATGTAGTACAAGATTATGCTTAAGTATGGTAGATGCATTTATAATGGGTCTAGATAACATGTCTGCAACCTTGTTATGTATGCCCTTTTTATATCTGATGACTAAATGAAACTGTTGTAGAAAACCCATCCATTTGTAATGTCTTGATTGCTACAAATTAGTTTGGGAGTGTAGATATTGAAGTGGTTGATGTTCAGTATGTATTACTGTCTCTTTGCCCATTAAATAATGTTTCCACTTTTTCACACTCTGAACTAATGCATATAATTCTTTATCATATGTAGGATAGTTAACTACTGCAGGATTAAAAGTCTCAGAATGATAACATATGGGTTTACCGTGCTGTGTCAACACTGCTCCCATGGCATAGTCACTGGCATCAGTTTGGATCTCAAATGGTCTTTGCGGGTCTGGTAGTGCTAGTACAGGTGTTGTACTAATATTTTCTTTTAAGGTGTCGAATGCTTTCTGATGTTTGCCTCCCCACTGAAACACCTTATTCAATCCTATTAAAGCATGTAAGGGAGCTGCAATTGAGGAAAAGTTAGAAATGAACTTCCTCCAATATTGTGTTGCTCCTAAGAAGCTTCTCACTTCTGTAGCAGACCTGGGTGTAGGCCAACCTACAATGACTGCCACTTTAGAGGGATCTATTTTCAATTCACCTCCCCCTATTATATGACCCAAGTAGTATAGAGATGTTTAGCCAAATTCACATTTTGAGAGTTTAACATAAAGTTTTTCTCTTTTCAAAACATCTAATGTCTGCTTAACATGCTTTAAATTTTCTTCCCACGTTTTACTAAAAATCAGAATGTCATCCAGATACACAATAACCAGCCATTCATACAATCCCTGCTTTGTTTTGAAAGAAGTCTTCCATGCATCTTGCTCTGCAACCCTGACCTCATGGTATCCACTATGCAAATCCAGCTTGGTGAAATAAAAGCTTCCTTCAATTGATCTAAAAGATCATCTATACGAGGAAGGGGATAATGATTTTTTACTGTTATCTTATTCAGTGCTCGGTAGTCAATGCAAATTCTCCATGAGCCATCTTTATTTCTCACCAAATTGATTGGTGACCCACATGGTGATGTGCTAGGCCTGATGAACCCTTTCTCGAGCAACTCCTGCACCTACTTCTTGATTTCAGCAAAGCAGACAACCTGTACATCCCAATGTTAGGCAATGGAACATCTTGTTGCAAAATAATATCATGTACTATTCCCTTTTTGGGTGGAAGACCTTTAGGTTCTTGTTCAGCATTACAGCCCTCAAATACATTGGTTTTATCAGGTTTCTTTTCCTTTACAACCATCAGTAAGAATTGTTTGCATGAATTTATCATTCTTTTCATCTACCTTGAGTTTATGAGAGTATAATTATTCTTGAGCTTATGAGCTCCTACAAAGTATTCGATTCCATCTTTGACAAGTAGATACTTGTTCTCAGCTCTATAGAAAATAGAATTTCTATCATACAAGTAAGGACTTCCTAAAACAACTCCGCATATATCCAAAGGAATTATGTCTAACTCAACCTCATCTACAAATGTTGACCCAAAAGAAAACTTGAGTTTGCACTGTCTAGTCACTTGTAGCTTTGCTTTATCATTCAACCATCCTAATGGGTATGGTTTCTTGTGAGTTGTAGTTGCTAATCCCAATTTTCATTACAATTGCTTCAGAAATTAGATTTACTTGTGAGCCACTATCAAACAAAGTATCAATCTTTTGATTTTTGGAAATAACTCGAATATGGAAAAGCTCATGTCTTTTTCTCTCGTTTTCTTCATCAATAATAGATTGAGCAGAATTACTAGTAGATGCTTCAGAATTATTACCTTTTATACCTGTGGCTGCAATAGTTGTTTCATCTCCTGAGTCTGACCCCAAATCTTTCCGAATAGCTGCAGCAGTCTTCTTCTTCTTGCCCTCGGACTTCTTAGGTCTCAGCTCTGGATGCAGAATCCAACAATGCTCATATCATGCCCATCCTTTTTACAGTGAGTGCATGAAGCTTTGCTTTTCTGTACAGTTTTAGCCTTCCTTGCTTTCCACTTCTACTTTCGTTTCTCCTTGGTTTTGCTCGCAGTGGGTTGGGATGGTTCCCCAACTTCTGGATTTCCATTCTTTCCTCTAGCTTCTAGATGAGTAGCTTGTACAGATACGTCATCTATACTAGTGGGATTAAACTTGAGGATGTTATGCCTCATGTAGCTGTGTAGACCACCAATGTACTTCAAAAGAGTCTCTAGTGAGTCTAATGAGATACCCAACATCAATGCTCTCTTTCTAAATTCTTGAGTGTACCCTTGCACACTTTGCCTTTTCAACTGTCAAAGAGTTTGCCAACTCATCATGGCTTGTTGCATATAGGCCAATGGATAGAACTGCTTTTTGATTGCAGCAACAAATTCACTCCAGACAGAGATGGTCTTACCATGTCTTTTCACATCAACTTGGGTTATGCCTTCCCACCAAACCAAGGTAGTGCCTCCTAGGCGTAGGCTTGCCAGCTAAATCTTACTCTTGTCTGAGTCTATGTTCTGTACCTTGCAATACACATCAATTTGTCTAATCCAATTGTCCAACTTTTCAGCATTTAGCTATCCACCATATATAGGCAAATCAAATTTAACATCTAACTTGATCAATGATGCTTTCTTATTATGCACAGGGCTATTAGAAGATGTTAGAAAGCTTTCCTCTTTCCCTTTTCCTTTGGAGTGGTCATGGAAGTGAGACTCATCTTCTTCTTTATCTTGTTTAGAACCTGAGGAGTCTTCAACCTTATGCTTTCTAAAGTCCATATACATTTCTTCTACCATAGACTTTATAGCTAGGAAACTTTCTATGAATTGAGGGTCTGGCCCCATAGAACCTTCCTCTGACATTGTCTTTTGAGGATAGACTCTCCCAATTTCAGGATTAGTTTCTACCAACTCTCCTTCTCCTAATTTTAGCTTTGATATAGTGAGCATTCAACAACTAAACCAACACAAGCTTGTCTAACCTTACAACCAAGAGCTCTGATACCACTTGACTTGATATTCACCTTATGAGTGACCTTAGTTAAGGATTTATTGAATAAAGGTACTATAGACTCATGTACTGGTGTGTGCCTATGTTATTTAAGCAACGGATCGATCAGATTTCCAATACAAAGACATTTAAAATGTAAAGATAGCAGAGAAACATAGTAAGCAAATACAAGAACACAAGAAATTAATAAGGAGTTCACCCTATCCTCCAAGGCTACATCTCCAGTCCAACTTTCAGTGGTGGCCTTATTTTATTGTGTCTTAAGTAGATAATTACAATGCAGGATCTCAATATGAGTCACCTAAAACAGATTTGCTTGGCAGGGTGGTTCTTGGATTCCCCAAGCCACTGGAGCGCACAGACTCTATTGCCCACCAGCTTTGTGACCTTCTTGTCTACAATGGAGAGAGCCCAATGTGGTTCTCAGTCCGGATAGATCCTCTATGGGATGGCTTGAATCTCTCAAGCTCTCTGGTGCTCGATGCTGCCTTTGGTCAGCTCGGCCCTTTGTCTTTTCTTCTTTTTCTTCACTGTCTTCTTCTCTCTGCGTTTTGTCCTCCTCTTGGGATTCTAGTCTCTTTGTCTCTCGTCCTCCTCTCAGGATTCTCTCTGACTAACTTGTGTATTCTATCTCTGTTCATGGCTTTGAAGCCATTCATTTCCATGCATGTTCGGTTCCTCTTCCGCCTCCGTCGAATCACCTTCTGCAGCTGCGCCTGGAATTCCCTGTTCGGTGTCATCATCAGCACTTAGGGAGTGGCCACATGTCCTCCTATAACTTGCACCAGCTTTCTTTGTCGGTTCATTTCTTCAGTTACATTGTGGATGAAGTCTTCCTCCACCGTGGCGGTCAAACAGACCTTAAATCCTTCTAAAACGTGGCTTAATCTCTTGTCGATTCTGCTTCCCCCCATCGGGTGCAATCTTAGCCGTTAGATTTTGGGCCTCCAGATCTGATGCCATATGCATGTTTCGCGCGGTTGACTTTCTCAACCATTAGCACGTGATCAACAACGTTTTTCTCTCCCCTCCGCTTGCCACACATCAATTGTTGAGTGGGATCACTCCGCTTCCATCCAAAACCGCTTATGTTTGAGGGCGCCCCGATCAATGCCGCCAGTTTCCAGAGCGCGGGTCCAGCCTTGTCCTTTAGCACTTTTTCGATTTTCGCCCGTGGTTCTCCAGCTCCCCATGCGACCGAGTGCTCGGGCTTCCCCCATTTTGAGTCTGTTCGCCCAGCTATGCAAAATTAGCGCTAATCGCGCATCAAAAATCACCTCCATTTCCCGATCCGGACCTCCCAGGGGCTACTTTAACCTCCCACACAGTCTCCATGGGCCTCGGTGGTTGGCTGCCATTGCCACTGGTTCAATGGTGTTTTTGATCATTGTTTTGGAATCCTTTGATGTTCGTCGCGACCTGATACAGTCATGGTTCTTTCTAACAGTTGTTCATGGATCCAATTCGGATCATCAAACTGGCCTCACACTCCTTTTTCCATTCAAACTTCTTACCTCTCCTTTGCAATGATGTAATAGGATAAGAAATCTACAAGTTTCCTGATGAACCTCTTGTAATAGCCTGCCAACCCCATGAAATTTCTTACCTCATCCACATTCCTGGGAGCTACCCACTCCATGATGGACCTTATCTTTTCTGGATCCACTGCAATGCTCTCCTTGGAAACAACAAGTCCCAAGTAGTGTATCTCATTCTAAAAGAAATTGCACTTCCTAAGCTTAGCATACAACTGATGATATCTCAACAACCTCAACACTTTTTCTAAGTGCTCGACATGCTCTTACAAACTTATCCAAATACGAGCACAACACATTATTCATCAAGCACATGAATGTAGCTAGAGAATTAGTCAAACTGAATGGAACTACAACAAACTCATAATTCCCATACTTGGTCTAGAAAGTAATCTTGTAAATGTCTTCCTCTTTGATGTGTATCTGATGATATTTGGATCTCAAATCAATCTTTGAGAACACTGCTTCTCCCTTCAACTGATTGAAAAAGTCATCAATCCTCAGCAATGGATACCTGTTCTTGATAGTTACTTTGTTCAACTTCCTATAGTCAATGCATAATCTGAGAGTACCATCTTTCTTCTTGACAAACAATACAGGTGCACCCCATGGTGATACACTTGGCATAATGTATCCCTTGTCCAACATTTCCTTCAACTCTACCAATTCATGTGTACTCATCCTGTAAGGTGCTTTTGATGCTGGAGCTACCCCTAGCACTAACTCAATATAAAAATATACTTCCCTATGAGGAATCTCCTTAGGGAATACATCCTAAAACTATTGTAGAACTGGGTACCTGGTCAAAACATCTGCATCCTAAACTTCCTTACCTTTTTCACTATAAATATATATGGGAAATAACACACACCCTTTCCTGTAACTACGCTTTGCCTGCATAGTTGTCACCATACTAACTTATGTCAATTTCTTCTTTCCCTGTAAGACTCTTGGTTCCCCATTGTCATCCACACACTCAATTTCTTTGTCATAACAATCCACCTTGGTTCTATGAAGATACAACCAATCCATGCCAAACAATATATTGTATGATCCCAATGGTAATACATTCAAATGTGTTGCAGTTGGCATACCATTCAAATCAAATGCATAAGCTCTTACCCAATGATGAACTCACTTCTTTGTACCTATAGCCAACTTCACTAACCAAGATTCTACATGCACTTCTTTATTCAAACCACACTTATCTACCGATTCAGGACTAACATAACTATAATTAGATCCAGGGTCAATCAAAATAGAAATAAGTTTATCACAAATCTTACCTTCCATCTCAATGATAGATTCTTCATGGTCTGCTTGTTTGTTATCTAATGTTGCATAGATATAAGGAACGCTCTGACTAACATCCCCAACAGTTTGTGCCTCCTGTGCACTATATATCTAAGGCCTGCCACCCTAATTTTGTGGACAATCTCTCTTAAGGTGCTCCTTACCACATGTCCAACACTCTAACCGACCCATACCCTCACCTCTATGTTGTTGTTGTGACCCATGTCCTTGTCTAGTTGTATTGAACCTCTTTTCTAGTGCCACATTTTCTTTCTCGTCTACATTTTGAAGCCATGCTCTTTACTTCTTCCATTTACCTTTACCTTTTTCTTTTCCTTTCCATCCTTGCTAAGATTCATTCTTATGCTTTGATTGTTCATAGAAATGCTTCAATTTCCCAATAAATTCCTCAAGCGACCGAGGATCATCATGCTCAACCCAATCTGTAAATGCTAATGGAAATCCACTAATAAATCATTGAACTTTAGCCTTATCATCTTTAGGATACGATACATACCTCAATAGCTCCAGGAACTTAGTCATGTACTCTTCATCTATCATTGATCCCATCTTTAGCTCATAGAATTATTTGGCCTTACTGTCATAGTACCTTTCTGACAAGTACTTCTTCCTTAAAATCCTCTTGAATTCATTCCAAGTCAATTCATTTGTCTTGATGTCTCTAACCCTGCTTCACATATTCCCACCAGATGTTTGCTTTACCTCTCAGGTTGAAGATAGGTATTATGGCCTTCATATTATCTGCGTACTCATGCAACTGAAAGAAATTCTTCATCCCAACCACTCAGGTAGTTAGCCCCTTGGTCCCACTGAGTTTTTAAACCACTTGACCCCTGGTTGCTCCCATGATATGGACCTAATAGTGTCCAAAAGGGTCTAGACGCTCTCATACCAAGGCATGCCAGCGTCTAGTGACTATTTTTCCTAGTTTTGTGCTAGCGTCCCCAGGATTTGAGCCACTTTTTTAAGCCCAAAGCTGAGGTCACTACCCATAATTGAATGACACCTTCATAATAATAAGATAACAGGGAAACAATGATGCAAAAGTAAAGAGTTGAACAAGCCCTTAATCAGACCCCTACTAGCCATGATAGGCATTTTTTCAAACATATCACAAATATGTAATCTACTGGTGTAAACAACATATTTAAGCATAGGGGTCTCATACTTATCTGAGAATCGTTATGAAGAATTGTTCCCTTATATCATTTTATGTATTATCATATATTAGGTCATAGATACATTGTTCATTCATTTACAAGTAAAAACATGATGAGATCCATACATAGACACTGTCATAAAACATATACATAACCAGCATAATATCAACATAAATACCAAGGAAATCACAGCCATATGGCCCACATATAAACCAGTATAATAATCCTAGAAATACAAGGAGAAATAACCTCATATTGATTATGAAAAATCCAAACCCGGGATGGGACTACCATGTTCCACCTGACCATAGAATGGTTGAGCCAAATCTTTCTTCAGCCATTCACCCCCGTGCCATATTCCAAGCATGAATGTGGGACTCAAATCAAAAGAACCAACTAGGGCATCTCGAGGCTAAACAACCTCACCCTCATTAATAGAAACCAACCTTTATCGTAATCCATCCCCGATCACTAGGCCAACATAATGAACATGTAATAATAGGATTTACCATTATCTCCACCTGATCGCTAGGCCAAACAAGCATGGATGACACCATATTTCTCCACCTACACTGCAAGGAATTTTCATGTCTCCTAGTCTCTTAGTCTTCACCATAATCCACACCAGATCACTAGGCCCTAAACTGAGACCCACTCTCCAAGTTACCGCATATCCCAAATGCAGGATTACTAGACCCAACGAAGAGAAATCAACCTCTTGGATTTACCATATATCCTATCATTTATGGGCAAGGATTCCTAGGCCCACTGGGGCAACACAATCATGGATTTACCACAACCCACATTCTGGCTCAGGTGTTATTAGGCCAGTGGCTTTACCATGATCCACAGTCTGGTTCAGGGACCACTAGACCATGTTCTCTATCATTTGAAGGTCCCCCTCACTCAGCTTTGAAACGATCCAGCAATCCAGCTCAATCAAAACATGAGAACCCCATCATACCATGCATATCCAGAAATGGCAAGGTTAGGCTGAAGACATTGTCACACCTGGAAAAACCAATGCAATAATAGCAAAAGAACCACACGCAATACCATGCATGCCAAATATAGCAAAGAAAATACACATGAAATTTATCCTTGCAAATAATATTGTTGTAGCCGGTTGATCTATATCTTCCTGTTGAAGCCCCGAAAATCGGGTCGACAACAAGGGCGATACCCACCCGGTCTAGACCTTGGTTGGCAGCTCCTTATCCATTTGGTATAGCGGGTCCGACTGGGGATAATGGGACCAGTTTCCAAATCTATGGGTGTGTGTGTGTAGAATTGGATGTTGTTGATCTAACAGTTCCTATCTAAGCTATTCTAATTCAAACTTTAATCTAATTCTATGCTATTTTAATCTAATAAACAGCACTTCTAATCTATGCTAACCCGGGATGTAATTCTTCTATTATGCGATCTAAAGAGATTTCAAATAACAACTGGTAATAAAGATCATTCAGCGATTATAAGAAAGGAAATCAATTAAGATGAACCACTTCGCATAAAAAGTTAGACGAAACAGTTGTGAACCGCATATCGCATAATAAGTTACTCATACATTAAACATAAATAAATAGCTACCACCATACAAAAGTGCCAAATGATAACTCAAGCATTCATGCAATAACATATAAACAACTAAAAACTGTATATCACTTTAACATATAAGCAGAAATGGTCAAGAGATAAAAATACCATTTATGACTGGTCCTACTCATAAGCTTCAAGCAACAATGATTTATCTCTCCTTGCTCTAACATCTACTAAGAGTACAGAAGTGCATCATCAGTAGCAGATATCAAATGCAAACATCAACAAATCTTGATCCATTCATTCATCAAAACCTCCTCTGAGGGTGCAAAAGTGCATGTTCTGAGGACAAGTTTTTGATAAATTTCTGAACCCTTCTCTAAATGCATGAGAAGGGTTTAAATACTACTAACTAAATAACTTAATTACACAGATTCAGGGTACGGTTTAAATGACCGCCCTTTTTCTAAGCAAAACTATTTCTAAAAATTAAATCTAATATCCAACTATTTCTGCATTTGCTCCTTAATGTTGCGAGCATTCAATATTTGCCTGGGTAGAGTCGGCTGACTGTCTTCCGCTTTTGGTTGAGTTAAGAAAACAGAAATGGCAAGAGCTGGCACCATCTTTTCAGCAAAATAGAAGATATACTTGAGAATCATCCTCTAGCTATGTGGATTTACTGTGTATGCTTAGTAATAATCCAAATTCCACTGGGTTAATCCTCCAATTGCCTCTGCCTTTGCTTTCTTGCGTTTTCTGGGCTTATGAGTGACTGAGCAGTTAGGGACTTTGCTTTTTGAACAATTTTCTCAGCCGCGATTAGCGCTAGGCGCTAATCGCGCATCGGAAACTACCTCCGTTCTTTGATCCGGGCCTTTCTGGTGCATTTTTCGCCTTTAGCGCCTTTTCCTTCACCGGGTATAAGCTTCAAAATTTTGTAAACATACTGCTTTCGTGAGCTTCTGACCTTGAGCGTTAAATCGCCTATTGATATTAGCATTGTTCAACTACCCATTCAACCATGGCTCTCACTGAAAGATCTGTAATGGATAGCTCAGTAGCGTTATGGAATTTGCGGCTCTGTTGCATGCGATATCCGTTCATGAGGGCATCTCTTCTCTGTTTTCTGAGCATTTGGAGCTTTACCCTTTTCCTTAATTGCTTCCTGCACATTGCTTCATGTTGTTTCTATTTTCATTCCTACAGTTCACACATGAGGAGAGAGTAATGATAATAAAAATAGACAAGAAAGCTTTGAGCTCTACGGATGTACAAAAACATGCCACCTGACGTGAACTAACTCTTCGAAAAACACAAAACTGTCTTTCATTAACACTTGGCGTATGATTCATTAATTTTCATTAAAGCGCGTATCCAGTTTTTGGTTTATGGACAACTTTTCTTGAATGTTGAGCCGGGGAAAAATTGCGATGGACAATTTCTGCGATTCACATCGCAGCATCGCATCATCGCAGTATCACATTATCGTATTTTCATTAAGATGTGTTATCGCAGAGTTGCCCGATTGCACTTATCGCACTGTCGCGTGATCGCAAGAGCGCAGATTGCACTATCACGTTATCGCAAGATCACAGATTGTTACAATCGTTAAATGGTTATGTGTTTTTTTATGCGATTTTGCGATATGCGATATCGCATATCGGCCATCGGTAATTTTTTAAGGTTATTCTAATATGAGTGTTTCTTCATGTATGCGATGCGATGGAATTCGCGTCGCACTTTCGCATTTTATCATTTTACTCATAAGGAAATATCCTATCTTCTTTGCGCGATGCGATGTTTTCTTGAGTAGAATGCGTAAACCTTAATTGAATTTTTTGAATTTTTTACTAAGGGTCCCCACTTACTTAGTTTTATTGCTAATACTAAACAAGGAGGGGGGTTGTTGGTGGCCACAACAATTGGCGATTCACTTGGAAGAACCAGTTATCTCTATTTTTCTATTGAATTTTTCAAACTTCCAAAACAGAAAATTTTTCAGAAAATTAAACTTTATTATGGAAAGATAGAGTACATTATGCTTTAAACTGTTAATGATATTTTGTTTCAACCTCTTTCTACTCTAGTTATTTGCTTCCTCAGGCTAGTCCTTGTATTTACATCAGCCATTACTTGGTCTTGTAAAGATAAAATAAAGTCTCCTCTGTAAACCAGTTTTAAATATGCTCATTTGTCGTAGGTAGAGCCTCTGCTGCCAGCAGGCATTTATAGCCTCGACAGGGTTACCTGTTACCCAGCAATGATCCTGGATCCTACTTAAGGTGACCGACAAATTTCAAAGAAAAATCCATTTCCACACTTATTGCTTTGATTTTCTTTTTTATTCTTAAAGAACAATGTCTTGGTTTGGTAGCCAAATTATGACACAGCCACTCACTCGATTCATAACTTTGCTGAACAAGCTGGCTCGTGATAAGACCCCTTGTCTTTTGATTGCAACAATCCTGAGTCATTTCCCTGTTGTGGTAGACAGTATTGGCAAAGTCAGCAATTTATAATATATGTGATCATGATAAGCCGGCTCGTGATGAGACCTCTTATTCTTCAAGATATAGTGTATCCTTGGATTATCCCTCTGAAAGCTGTGATTTTCCTTAGCAGGGAGGAAGTCATTGTTTCCTTAAGATAGCTCTGGACGACAATAATAGAGTTTTTTTGGAAACAATTGTTCTACAGAGAATCTTTATTTTGTTATTGATACCTTTCATAGTACTGAGATAAAACAATTTCTTCACTAAAGGTTGCTTTCATCAAATTTTTTGAAGTTGAAACTAGTATCATATCTAGGCTAAAGTTTTTAACCGTATCTGTCAATAATAAAGATCAGTTTTCAAAAAGATTTGCTATTTATACAAGTGAAAAGTTCAAAATCTGAAAGAGAATTGGTGTCTTTTTCGTAAATACCTCATGTAACCACTCACAATTGGTTTTATTATGAAAAGAAAAACTATTCTACAAAAATAGAAGAATAATATTCTATGGAAAATATTTCTTGAGGATTTTTCCATTAACAGGCAAAGGATCTCTCTTGCCTGCTAAATCCTGTAACACAAATGTTGATGGACCTATGACTTCAACAATCTGAAAAGGACCAAGCCACATCTTTTGAAATTTTGTATGTTTTCCCTTTTCTTCATGAGCCTTATCCCACTTTAAAACTAAATCTCCCATCTGAAAATCTTTTCTGGTCATTATGTTTGAATCAAAAGAGGATTTTACTAGCGCTTGATGATGAGCATGTGTTTTCTTAGCTTGTTCTCATTGTTCTTCTAATTTAATTATTTCCATTTGCCTTAGTTTAAGGAGGAAGTGGGTACTTCATCAATGTATTGTACTAAAGACAAGGAGGGAATGGCTAAGTGAGTCGGAAGAACCACTTCTTTCCCATAAACTAAATTAAAGGGAGAAGTGCCGATAGAAGCTTTTTGCGTTATCATGTCTGCCCATAAAGCATATATCAAAGCCTTGTGCCAATTCTTTTGATTCTGGTCAACTGTTCTTTTAATAATCCTGATTAGGTTTTTATTTGTTGATTCTGCTAACCCATTACCTTGCGGATAGTAATTGGCCGAATATTTAAGTTTGAATCCTCTTTTAAGTGCAAATTCAATCATTGCATTTCCAGAAAAGTATGATGCATTATCAAACATTAAAGCGGATGGCAATCCAAACCTAGTGATTATAAATTGATCTATGAACTCAATAATATTTTCAGAATTAGTTGTCTTGAGCGGAACTGCTTCTACCCATTTAGTAAAATAATCTATTGTCGTGAGGATGTATCTATGCTGCTTAGAAGAGTGAGGAACGATCTCACCTATTATGTCCAAGCCCCACTGACTGAAAGGTTGCTCGATGTTTACCGGCTGTAGTGGCAGGGACGGCTTCTTTTGTCTTCCAGCAGTAGTTTGGCAGACTTGACATCTTCTCACGTAACTGTGCGAGTCTTTGAACAGCGTGGGCCAGTAATATCCTGCACGTAAGATTTTATGTGCAGTAGCATCTCCAGCGTAGTGTCCACCTGCAGGCCCATCGTGGAGTTCCTGCAAAACTTTTTCAGCTTCAGCTTTCTCAAGACACCTAAGAAGAACATAATCATAATTTTTTCTAAAAAGAATATCATTTATGAACTGATATTGTTTAGTTTTCAATCTTAGAGCTCTTTTTTTAGTATGATCAAGGTGTGAAGGAGCATACCCGTTCTTAAGATAATAAATGATATCAGCATATAGTGATTCTGCATCGTTTAGGCTTACCTCACACATTTGTACCTCTTCAGATGGAATTTCAGAAATTTGCGATGCTCCAGCCAGCATTTTGCAGAAGCCTTGACCTCTCACAATGTTTGTTGGCTTGATCTCAAGGTCATATTCCTGTAAGGCAGTAACCCAATTGGCCCTTTTCTCACCCACATCCTTCTGTACTAGAAGATTCCTTACCGCCGGAAACGGTACTATGATCTTAGTATGGGTTTTAAGTAAGAAAGGTCTGAATTATTTGACCGCTTTGAAAACAGCATAAGCCTGCTTCTCCACGTCTGAATAATTGAGTTCAACGCCCTGTAAATTTGAGCTAAAAAACGCAATTGAAGCTTCCGCTTTTTCTTGATTTGCTTGAGTTAGAATCGCAACATATGACTTATCTGAGGCAAATGTGTATAAAATAAAAGATTCTAAAAAATTCGAGGTTGCTAAAGATGGAGCATTAATAATAGCTTGATTGATCAGGTTGAATGCTTCATGTTCATCTTGACCCCATTTAAAATTTGAATTCTTTTTAATCATGGTTTGCAAAGGAGACACGATCCGTGAAAAACCTGGAATGAATCTCTTTACAAAATTGATTTGACCAAGGAAAGATTGCATGGCTTTTTTGTTATGAGGTAGGGATATTTCAGAAATTTCTTTGATTCTGTCGGGATCAATGTGAATACCGAACTTTGACACTATGAATCCTAGAAGTTTCGCTTCACTTAGTGCGAAAAAATATTTCTTTGGGTTAAGTGAAATTCCATACCTTAAACACCGTTGAAAGATTTGTTTCAGGTCTTTGAGATGGTTGCTTCGCTTCTTCGAGTACACTGTTATATCATCCAAACAAAATACAACAGATATATTGACTAAACCTTTGAATGCGATGTCCATGGCTCTCTGAAATGTGGCACCAGCATTAATCAAACCAAATGGCATCTTCTGATATGTGTATGTGCCCCATTTAGTTCTGAATGTGGTTTTCAACTGATCATCAGGATGTACCAACACTTGATTGTATCCTGAAAATCCATCCAAGAAAGACATTAATTCTGAGCCCACCACTGCCTACAGTATCTGCTCCATAGGTGGAAGAGGAAAATTGTCTTTTTGACAGGCTTTGTTAAGGTTTCGAAAGTCAATGCAAATCCTAATATCTCCATTTTTATTTCTAACAGGTACCATATTGGAGACCCATTTGGAATGTCTGACGGGAAAGATTATTCTGGCTTTCAGTAACTTATTGAGCTCAGTTTTTATCTGATTTTCTAAATTGGGGTGGATTTTTCTCAGCTTTTGTTGGACAGGTTTTTCGTTATCAATCATGGGAATAGTATGCTGAATGATAGAAGTGTCATATGTTTTCAGCTCATCATAATTCCAAGCAAAAACATTTTTATATTGTCTCAAAAGACGAATATACGCTAGTTTCTCTTCAGGGGCTAGGCCGAGGCCTAGATTAATGTTTTGTGGTTTAGCATCGGTCCCTAGGTTTACTAGTTCGTAGTTCAAGGTTGAATTGTAGAGTTTTGAATTGGTAGACCTCTTAAACCGATCTTTCAAATCGTATAAGTCTTCTAACTTGACCACCGACTTAGGTATAGCATTATTAGTGCTATTTTGTTGCAATTGTCGATCGTGCTAGTCTTCGTCAATTATTTGATTGGAGTAGGATCCTTCAGACATGAGGAAATTTACGATATCAAGATCGTCATTGAATACTCTCCAATTTTTGATGTTGTCAGGAATGGACGGTCTAAAGATTAATTCTATTGAGAATCTATCTGGACTAAAATCTTCGGAGGGAATAAGCTTAGAAGCTACGTTAGCCAAAAGGTCTGCACTTGCATTTTGGAGTCTGGGGATTGAAGAAATATTAAACGCTATGAAATGCTCAGTCAGATCTTGTACTAAGGATTGATAGTGTTTTAAATGACCTGATAAACAATGTATAGTGTTACGTACCTGTTTAACCACAATCTCAGAGTCTCCAAAAACTTGAAGATACTTGACGTCTAACCCAATTGCTTTGTACAGGCCTTGAACCAAAGCCTCGTATTCTGTTGTATTGTTTGTGCAATCGAATTCGAGTCTGCATGTGAGCATGATTTTATCTCCTTCTGGACTAATCAGAATGCATCCTGCTCTTGCTCCTTTGTTAGATCTAGAGCCATCAAAAAATAATTTCCAAAACACAGATTTATTTACAGGTTTATCTAAAAAAATGATACATTTCGAACTATCAGTTCGAGAAAAAAATTTCGACTTGGGAAAAAACGGAGTGTTCTAAATAGGGTGACGCATGAGCATTGAAATTTCCAAGGAAAGAATCTACCGAGTAATTGCCAATAATGCTGTTGTTATACGCTACCGGTTCATTTTCTCCCTCTAACTCCGTTACTATGTACTTCTGGTGTAGCTCTCGTTCAACTTTTATTTGATTCGGTTTACCATTGTAGGGCAGCCACATATGCGACCAGTCGGTTGCAAAGTATCCATGGAGTTTCTCTGACCAATCTCTGCTAAGAATTAAGCCATAGAATTCTGGGATATCGGCAACTAGAATGTCAATAACCTGACATACCTTCGGGTTGGATGACAATCTTATGGTTACTTGATTTAGTTCGCCGATCACTTCGACTTGAGATCGATCTAGCTGAACTATGCGCACTGCGGATTTCTGTGGTTGAACATTTAACTTGGCACATATAGATTTGGGTAAAATATTCGATGAAGCACCGGAATCTACCAAACAATTGTGCTCATTTTTATTGAAGATTTCATAAGTAAGGAGAAACGGGGGAGTGTGAGATCTTGATCTTCCTCCAATTAAGGCAATGTCACTTGGATCAATCTTACTGATTGCAGTAGTTGGAGGTCTTCCCATGTTATGGGAAGCTTGAGAAAGTACAGCGGCAGGAAAAGGTGCAACTGGCACGGCATGTAATTCTTTCATCATTATCTTCTGTTGATGTTTCAACTTGCTCAGTTCATAAAGGGTGATATTAGCCCTAGTCTTCTTCATGTCATCAATAATATTGTACTCCATTTCATCCGACACTATCAGTGTTTTCAATGGTGTCGTTTCATCAACTTGGACTAGGCTAGTTTGAGTTTCTTTAGATGTCGTTTTCTTTGTTGCGACTTTATCCTTTGTTGCAGAGCTTGCGCTCTTCGGCTTAGGGGTAGTTTGGGGAGGATCAAGCTGATTTTTGCTTCGTGTGCTAACTGGAAATACTTCTTGATCTTCTTCTTGTGGGAGGTGAAATCCCACATTCCTTGTAATTCCACAACTTCTTTGTCATCGGTCTGCCCTTCAGTGGCAATTTCCTCTTCCTCTTCCTCGGATTTAGCATTTGAAATGGCATTAGGTGGCTTTGCATCCATTGAAGGACCTCTTTTAAAAGCTCTGTAGGGCTTTTTCGAAGAAGTTTCTGCTACTTGCTTTTTTATGTCGACCATCTCATTGGAAATGGTCTTTAGAACTTTCTGCAATCCTTCCAAATCAAAAGGATATTTTGCTTGTTTCTTCTTGGAGTCTTCCTTGAAGGTGACTTTTTTAGACTTACGTTCCTCTATTGTGGATCTCTTTTCCAGGGCTATTATTCATTTCTCTACTGCTATCGCCTCTTTCATGTTATCAGCTAAGGTTATTTTATTTGCCCTGTCCACGAAGATTGCTATGTTCGATGGCAGAGCGGTAATATACCATTCACATCGTACTTCTTCGCTGGGTTGGGAAGCAGTAGGAATTTTGTTGAAAATTTTGTTGAACCGTAAATTGAAATCCTTGATAGGCTCTCTAGCTTCGACTTTAAGATTGGATAGGTCATTGATTAACGTTGCCGTCGACCTGTCATCACCAAACTTGGTTAGGAATTGGTCCTGGAAGATGTCCCAACTTGTGATGGATCCGGAGCGTAATGAAAAGTACCATGACCCGGCTGTCCCTTGCAGTGTATAGGTAAAAAGCCGAACGACAGCATCTTCATTGGTAACTCCATTGAGATTAATGGAAAGCATGAAGTTGTTTATGTGCTCTTTTGCTAGCATGCCTGCTTCGGGATTGAATTTAGGAAGCCATTTCTCAAGATGGGCCGGTATTTGACTCAAGGGTGCAGGCATTAAGACTGCCCCAGGGTTATTCCATGGAGACTGGGCCATTGTTGAACTACTAACAGAGGAAAGTGCAGAAGATGATCCCTGTGGCTGGGAGGATGAGGATACTATGATCGTAGATGGTTGAAGAGGGGTTGTGGGGGTTCCAGTGGACGGATGGACGATGATCTGGAGTGGAGGTGTGGATGGTTGACTTCGCGGTGAAGTAGTTGAGATGGATGATGCAGACGAAAGAGTCTCACTGTTAGACTCTTGCGGTGATTTCCTCACTCTTTGCCTGGTGGGAAGAGGTAATTCGGTTGGCTAGACGCCAAACTTTTCACTCTTTAGCCTGGTCAGGGGATGAGCAGGGTTGTACTGCGAAGTCACACTGCCTTGAGATTTATCAGACCTCTGAGGAGAAATGGAAAATCGCTGAAGTTTGTGAATCAGGGATTCGACTTCAGGAAGTTCAACAGTAGATTATTCTGAAATATCCGGGAGTGTAGCAGCGGTAGATACTCGAGCGACTTCTGACTCTGGATTTAAATGTAATGGGGAAGTCGGGGGAGATGATGAGGGTGATTTACTCTTAGAATGGTATTCGGATTTGGATTTACTTGCCATTCATAGTTCAGGCCCTCCTTCTAGCGCCAAATATGTTGAAGCCCTGAAAAATCGGGTCGACAACAAGGGGGATACCCGCCCAGTCCGAACCTTGTTTGGCAGCTCCTTATCTGTTTGGTATAGCGGGTCCGACTAGGGATAATGGGACCAGTTTCCCAATCTATGGGTGTGTGTGTGTAGAATTGGATGTTGCTGATCTAACAGTTCCTATCCAAGCTATTCTAATTCAAACTTTGATCTAATTCTATGATATTTTAATCTAATAAATAGCACATCTAATCTATGCTAACCCGGGATGTAATTCTTCTATTGTGCGAACTAAAGAGATTTCAAATAACAACTGGTAATAAAGATCATTCAGCGATTATAAGAAAGGAAATCAATTAAGATGAACCACTTCGCATAAAAAGTTAGACGAAACAGTTGTGAACAGTATATCGCATAATAAGTTATTCATACATTAAACATAAATAAATAGCTACCACCGTACAAAAGTGCCAAATGATAACTCAAGCATTCATGCATTAACATATAAACAACTAAAAATTGTATATCACTTTAACATATAAGCAGAAATCATCAAGAGATAAAAGTACCATTTATGATTGGTCCTACTCATAAGCTTCAAGCAACAATGATTTATCTCTCCTTGCTCTAACATCTACTAAGAGTACAGAAGTGCAACATCAGTAGCAGATATCAAATGCAAACATCAACAAATCTTGATCCATTCATTCATCAAAACCTCCTCTGAGGGTGCAAAAGTGCATGTTCTGAGGACAAGTTTTTGATAAATTTCTGGACCCTTCTGTAAATGCATGAGAAGGGTTTAAATACTACTAACTAGATAACTTAATTACACAGATTCAGGATACGGTTTAAATGACTGCCCTTTTTCTAAGAAAAACTATTTCTAAAAATTAAATCTAATATCTAACTATTTCTGCATTTGCTCCTTAATGTTGCAAGCATCAATATTTGCCTGGGTAGAGTCGACTGACTGTCTTCCGCTTTTGGTTGAGCTAAGCAAACAGAAATGGCAAGAGTCGGCACCATCTTTTCAGCAAAATAGAAGGTATACTTGAGAATCATCCTATGGCTATGTGGATTTACTGTATATGCTTAGTAATAATCCAAATTCCGCTGGGTTAATCCTCCAATTGCCTCTGCCTTTGCTTTCTTGCGTTTTACGGGCTTATGAGTGACTGAAAAGTTAGGGACTTTGCTTTTTGAACAATTTTCTCAGCGATGTGCGATTAGCGCTAGGCGCTAATCGCGCATCGGAAACTGCCTCCGTTCTTTGATCCGGGCCTTTCTGGTGCATTTTTCGCCTTTAGCGCCTTTTCCTTCACCGGGTATAAGCTTCAAAATTTTGTAAACATACTGCTTTCGTGAGCTTCTGACCTTGAGCATTAAATTGCCTGTTGATATCAGCATTGTTCAACTACCCATTCAACCATGGCTCTGACTGAAAGATCTGTAATGGATAGCTCAGCAGCGTTCTGGAATTTGCGGCTCTGTTGCATGCGATATCCGTGCATGAGGGCATCTCTTCTCTGTTTTCTGAGCATTTGGAGCTTCACCCTTTTCCTTAATTGCTTCCTGCACATTGCTTCATATTGTTTCTATTTTTCATTCCTGCAGTTCACACATGAGGAGAGAGTAATGATAATAAAAATCGACAAGAAAGCTCTGAGCTCTACGGATGTACAAAAACATGCCACCTGACATGAACTAACTCTTCGAAAAACACAAAACTGTCTTTCATTAACACTTGGCATATGATTCATTAATTTTCATTAAAGTGCGTATCCAATTTTTGGTTTATGGACAACTTTTCTTGAATGTTGAGCCGAGGAAAAATTGCGATGGACAATTTCTCTGATTCACATCGCAGCATCGCAGCATCGCAGTATCACATTATCGTATTTTCATTAAGATGTGTTATCGCAGAGTTGCCCGATTGCACTTATCGCTTATCGCACTGTCACGTGATCGTAAGATCGCAGATTGCACTGTCGCGTTATCACAAGATCGCAGATTGTTACAATCGTTAAATGGTTATGTGTTTTTTTATGCGATTTTGCGATATGCGATATCACATATCGGCCATCGGCGATTTTTTAAGGTTATTCTAATATGAGTGTTTCTTCATGTACGCGATGCGATGGAATTCGCGTCGCACTTTCGCATTTTATCATTTTACTCATAAGGAAATATCCTATCTTCTTTGCGCGATGCGATGTTTTCTTGAGTAGAATGCGTAAACCTTAATTGAATTTTTTGAATTTTTTACTAAGGTTCCCCACTTACTTAGTGTTATTGCTAATACTAAATAAGGAGGGGGGTTGTTGGTGGCCACAACACTTCCTTGCTTGATCCTTCCTTCCTCTTGGCTTCTTTTCCTTTCTTGATCCAATGCCAAAATGCTCCAAGAAAACTCTATGTTCCCAAGAGAGAGAGAGAGAGATAATAATGAAAGAGCTGCAAAATTCAACTGACAAAAGGTTTCAAAGTGATCCTGAGAAGCCTTTTTATCAATTAGGCCTCTATTTTCTTCATTTTCCATTATTTTCCTCATTTTCCTCCTCACGTGCAACCTATGATCTTTCACCTTCCTTTTCTCCTAGTTTCCATTATTTTCAAATTAAATATGCCAGAAATGCCATTTTTCCTTTCTAAAGCCTTAGACATTGTCTTTGCTAATTTCCTTAGCCATAATAATCTAAATGAACACCCACTAGGATATCTTGCCTAACATTCAGTTTGGAATAAGTTTCCCATCAACCGTGGTTATTATTTTTGCCTTTATTAACTTTTATTACATGAAATTTTCACCAAGGTTGTTACAGCACGTATCTCAACAACTCCAAGAATCTACTAGTATAGTACTCATCGGTCATGGATCCATCTTCAGCTCATAGAATTATTTTTGCCTGTCATCATAGCAACTCTCTAATAGATACTTCTTCTAGAAAAGTCTCTTGAACTCACTCCAATTCAACTCCTCTTCTCGAATGCCAATGACATTCTTTATATCTTCCCACAAAATGTTTATTTTACCTTTGATACTAAACGTAGTTATTCTAGCCTTCTTGTTCTCTAAGTAATCATGCAATATGAAGAACTTATTCATCCCAGGATTTTGTATCCTATGACTTCTTCATTTCTCCATCAAATGTAGGTGGATTTTCTTTCTTTAACTTATCCTATAAATATCCCATGTCACACGTCCCGTAAGGAGGATAATGGTGTTGACCATCATACTTGTTTGAGCTAGAGCTAGATTAAATCCCATGTCCACTACCTCGTCTATCAGGTGTATCCAAGAATCTTCCATCTCTAATGGCATAATATTTGTCCTACATGTTCCCATCATGAGACATGCTATCATATGCTCCATTAGTCCTATCCTCCTATCCATGACTGATCTTAAGTGGTCCTTGTCTCTGCAAGTCTAACAAACTCTAAAGGAGGACTACAGTTACCTCTGCTTGTTTCTCCTGTTCCTTGGCAAGTCTCTCTTGTGACTAAATGATTCTTTCATTATATTCTTCGCAACTCCTTATTTCTTCCTTCAAACTTCTCAAAGTGTCTACTATGTGAGGGGAGTACTCATCACCATTCTACTCATCTGATCTATAGGGACAAGCTCATGAACTATAATCCACCATTTTTCTAGTCATCTTTTATCTTCTTCTACCTACAAGCATATCATGTCAAATAAACCAAAACATAAACATAACCAACATACCTCAGTATAGTTCAGGGGAGGATATCTCGTCTGCAAGATCAACCAGATTAGCACAATACATATACAAACATAATCATAGAAGTATATATACATCATCTCAATCATTATCCCAGTTACCATGCATGATGTCACAATTATAACACTAACTAAACACAATGCATGCACAATGTCATATAGACACTAACATGCATAACCAATGCATATACAACTGACATGCATTCGTGACAAACACATCCTAACAACAACATCATCAACTTCTACAAGAAAACACAACTGTAACAATGACGAATACCATGCATACATAACAAACACATAAACCACAAGCATAATGAACACATATGTAATTGTCATGTATGCACGAAAAACACATTACACCCATCAAGTCCAAGGTTTGAACCATGCTCTAATACCACTCTATAACACCCTCCTCCCACATTTACCCAAGATAACTATTCCACAGGGGTAAATATGTGATGAAAAGTTGCTATGATATGATTCAACTCCTCATGTACAGTTAAAGAAGTGGAATCGACACACCAAAAACCAAATTGACCTTCCTCGGGAGCTACAGGACCCCCAGAGGTTAACTAACCACTCCAGGTGCCCAACCCCTTAGTTAACTTGCATTTTTACTAAACTAGACCCCTAGTCACTCCCATGACAATCCCCATGTGACTTAAACCCTCTGTTCGCTCCCACAAGAAGGCATCCATGCGACTGCAGACTTTTTCAAGTAGTTTTGTGCCAGTGACCTGGAAATATGAGCTACGTTTTAAGGGTTGGGACTCAGACCTCTGCCTAGAACTTGATGAAATTCTCATAAATGATAAATAACAAGTAGACAAGGCCTCTAATGCAAAACTTGAACAAGGACTTGACTTGACTCATCCTAACCATAGCAAGAATTTCTTCAAACACATCACGAACATGTAATCTATAGGTCATAATTACACATTTGAACATAGGGGCCTCATGCTTATCTAAGAATCAACAAGAAGGACTAATGTCCTCTCATAATAGCTACAAAAACATATATTAGGTCTTCAATTCATTAACATTTTATGTACTAACCAAAACATGATGAGAGCCATAACTCAAGACTGCCATAAAACCATACTTGTGACTAGCATATAACCAAATAAATGACAATAATAGAACAGACATTAAAGACACATAATAACAAGTACATTTACACATATAACACAAGAGGAAAATAGTTATTATTAACATATGCAAATCCAACCAAGTCAGGGACTTCCACATACCACCCAACCATAGATTTGGCTAAACCAAATCTTTCTTTCAGCCAATCATCCCCGTGCCATATTCCAAGCATGAATGTGGGATCTCATGGAATAAACCAAGAAAACAAAACCAGGGCTTCTGTGGGTCATACCACATCATTCCTCAACCAATGATTTGACATCATGGTTAGACATCACTAACCATCACCAGATTGGTCTTTATCCAAGTTTTCTAGGGCTCGAGAGAATTTGTTCCAACCTAGCTTCTAGGACTACTAACTCAACCCACAGCTGCCACCAGGCTCTAGAGCATTTTTCTAACCAAGGCTTCCAAGACTAGTAACTCAAACCACTAATTCCTAGAGAGAATTTTCCTAACCAAGGCTTCGAGGACTATTAACACAACCCAAGTCGTTACATGGCTTCCAGAGTGTCTGTCCAACCAAGGCTTCAGGAACTAGTAACTCAACCCACAGCCATAAGGAACATGAGCACCAACCAAACAAAAATATAAAACCCACAACACCATGGTTATCCAGGAAATGGAAAGGCTAGGCAAAACCACTCTCAATCCAGGCAATCCTCCATGACAATGATAGATCATAACAAATAACCACATGTATATTCCATCCATGTCAAAACTAGTAAGGAAATCATACATAAAACTCAGTACCTTCAAGCAAAACTCGTTGTAGTTGAAGATCCCAATGTTCCCTTACACTTTCCTTCTCTTCCTTTTCCTTCTTTCTCCAAATCCAAAGTATGCCACAATACTCCAAAACTACTCCAAGAAAACTCTAAGTGTCTAAGAGTATGAGAGAGAGAGAATAGAATGAGAGTGCCAAATACTAAACTAACTAAATCTAACATTGACAAAAGCCATCAACTGATCCTCAAAATCCTTTTTATCATTGAGGCCTCTATTTTCTTCATTTTCCTTTATTTTTCCTTCAATTTTCCTGACATGCAATTATGTGACCTTTCACCTTTCTTTTCTCCTATATTTCATTATTTTCATAAATAAAATTCCAATAAATGCCTCATGCCTTTTTAAAGAATTTTCTATTGACTTTTCCAATTTCCATAGCCATTAATTAATCAAAAGTGATCCTCGTCACTATGTTTTTTCCCAACATGAAGCTTGGAATACATGTCCCATGACCTCAGTTATTATTTTTTCTTTATTAAATTTATCACATATATTTTTAACCTAAGGTTGTTACAGCTTCTAAACTTGGCAAGGTCGTGGCTTTAAAACCAACAATCATGTTTCACCATAATCATCTTCTAGAGGGAAATGTTGAGTCTTCTATTAGTAGTTGGGTGCCATGTATTTTCCTATGATTCAAGGCATTATGCTTCGGAGATACACCTCTTTGTCTCATGCAGGACTGGAGGAAATTGGCCTCTGGGTTATGGTCTCTTTGTCAACTCGCAGTGGACTTATTAGCTTCAGTGCAGAGAAAAAGGGTGGTCTTGGGGCTCTGGTCTCTTCATCAACCAACAATGGTAGAGCAGAGGGCAAGGTGATGCTAATTCCTACTCACTCGTGGTCTTTGTTCCAATTGTCAAGCCTAGCATCATTGTGAATGTAATTTGTGGGTCGGTCCATGGTCATGTTTTAGCCTCTAATTCAATATCTCTTCTCTCATGAATATATGTATCAGCACTACAACATGGTAGTAGTAGGCTTATCAATGAACGGTCGATGTTTCAATGACATCAAGTCAAACAGTAGTAGTCTATACTTTTATAACTTTCTCTTAGACAGGAAAGTCAAAAATAGTATGCACAACTTGAAGACACTAAACTTGTGTTGTTGAGTCGGCTTCCCATCATGGTAGCTAACAGAAGCAAGGGAAAATATATGAAATCTTTTGCAACAGTATTACAAGCTAGATGATTTTTGTTGTTATTAATTACTTTGCAAGTATTTGTAGAATTTGAGAAAGTCGTTGAAAATGAGTAGGCATTTTGGAATACAACTAGTCCAAAGTCTGAGATAGTTGTTGAAAATGAGCAGGCATTTCGGAATACATCTAATCTAGAGACATTTGCAGAGGAAGGTGTCAAATTCAATGTGGATTGTAATGATCCCAGAGAAAATACAAATCCTCATGTTCCAACCCCATGGATGACATGGCTTTGTAGTTCAATTTAGGAGGCTCTGAAATTTAGAATTCAACTTTATATGGCTTTGTAGTCTAGTTTAATTGGTTTTTATAGTAGTTGGACTAGCATTTTGCATCATTTTAAACAAACAAAAATGTGTAGAAATAAAATTTCATAGTGAAGTTCTCATGGATGTTAAAAATCAAAATTTCATAATTAAATTATTAATGACTTGAGTGAAATTTGATTGTTTCCAAATATTTTAGAAATATTCCCGATAGATTTCAAACTTTATATTCATAATGTTTTTAAATTTACAAACAAACAGGGTGTTATCACTGAAAAGTCTAATGCCAAAATTTCAAAACCGCTCACATTAGTTTGATGCGCATAAAGCCTTTTTGTAGTTTCGCAGCGCAACATGTTTTAAATTGCGCTACGAAATGGGGGATTCGTGCTGATCCATAGCACATCTCACACCCACTGTCATATTTTCTGCAAGAATTTTACAGGAATAGCATGTGTAAGGTCTTACATGTCGGTCTTGACACGTGCAGGCTCTGTTGGCATCAAAGGGGCTACAGCTTATGAGGTTTCTAGTACCCCAGCAAATTCTGTTTCATTAGGTTTATCTGGAGCACTCTTTTCTTGGAAGAAGCCTTCTTTGGTAATTAGTGGATTCAACAAGGGTTCGGAAGGTGGATGAATTTCGTCAAAGGTGAAGAATGTGGGGTCTCAGATCCCATCCAATGTTTTGTCGAAATTCCACGCAATTACATATGATTCCGCTTCTTGCTTCTCGTTCACAAGCTAGAGACAGAGTTTACCAAAGATGCGAGGGCTATCCGAGAGCGGGTGTTTAAGCAAGGTGAGGAGTCACTCAAGGGTAATAATCCGGGCGATGAAAAACTTTATAAAGGTATTCACGGTTATACCGATCACAAAGCAGGTTTTAGAAGAGAACACACAGTTTCCGGAGAAAAAGCTGGCGGTGCACATGGGCCTCTTAGGGCTTCTGCTCATATTAGGTCTTCTATAAGATTTGATTATCAGCCCGACATCTGTAAGGACTACAAGGAGATTGGTTATTGTGGCTATGGGGATGCTTGCAGGTTCATGCATGATAGAGGTGATTATAAGTCTGGTTGGCAGATGGAGAGAGAATGGCAGGAAGCTGAGAAGAAGCGAAAAAATAATCTGGCACGCGGATTGGTTGCAGAGGAAGGAAGCGAGTAAGCGATCTTGACCGTTCGCAGTGAAATCGCCCCTGCCTTCCACGACACCAGATGCTATGTCGGCCATCTCAGGGAGATTTCAGTTGTTCTGATCTGTATTCAGGATCTACATTTTCCTATTATTATTTTTTTTTTCTACAGCGCATAATTCAGATCGATCAAAAAGAGCTCCATTTCACCATTTATTTTTGGCTTGGCGAAATTTCACGAGTCTTATGGGCAGGCAATTCTGGCATCGAAATAGCTAGTCTACTTTCAAATGGACAAATAAAGAAGCAAAGTCTTGTTCATTATAACTGTGTGGTGTTCCTTTTTGAGGAATTTTCAATCATCAGCATTTGTGGAGTTGAACTTCGAGGAGAAAAATGGGTGACTTCAACCTGGCATTAGTTATCATAGCAGCAGTGGTGTGTATTGTTGTGTTTCTTTTCAATATTTACCTGCTTATTAATTATCAACACCTAGATGACATTAATCAAGCATATTTCCCGAAGCTAGTGGTGGTTCTAGGCCTTTCAGTGGCTGAAATTCCCATTCTCATGCTACCAGCAGATGTTGCAAATCGTCAAGCTTATAGTAATGCAATATACAATGGGGCCTGTAATTTAACACTTCCTATGAAGGATCTGTGATTGGCAAGACATCTCCAGTCACATATCAAGTTCTAGGGCACTTGAAGACTTGCTTGGTTCTGGCATTTGGCTACAGAGTTGACACTATTTGAGCCAACTCAAGGAACATCATTTTTCCATGAAAACCTTCTACAATGGCGGGAACTGAATAGTGCGGCAGAATTTATTTCTCTATATGAAGAGTTGATGCCAGTGGTGCAAACCTTACCACAAGTTTTGCTCCACAAGGAAATGATTGTATCAAAACTCCTTTGCCGGTTGCACATGCAGGCTAAGCTTTCCCTTGAGCCTATCCTCAGTTTGATTGCAGTTCTGTCAAGGGATTTGCGTGAGGAGTTCATGCCTTTTCTCCATAAACTGATGGAAACCATGGGAAACCTTCTAGAATCTGGTGGAGATCGAGATCCTGAAATTCTTGAACAGGTTTTCACAGCTTTCTCTTATATCTTGAAGTACATGCAGAAGCTTCTTGTAAAGGACATTGCATATGTAATGAAGATAACAAAGCAGCTGCGGTACTACCATCGAGAATATGTGCAAGAGTTTATGGCTGAGGCTGTGTCATTTTTGCTCCGAAATGCATCTGTTAAGCAGCTTATAAAAGGTATACGAAAAATAATGGGAGAAATTGTCATGGAGCCTTCAGAGGAGAAAACAACAGGCTGTAGTGATCTGGGTTTAAACAGGAACGCAACAAATTACAGAGATAACCATATACACAAAGATGTAGCGGAAATAATACTTCATTTCATTAATGGAAAATACTGAAATATGCTTACAAACAGAAATGGAAATAAACTAGCTAGGGCGATGGTAGCTTATCTCTGAGAAGAGATGTGATGGCTACATGCCTCTGAACCGTGTTACAATGAGGCTCGAAGGCCTATTTATTGTTGAGAAATAATGGAAAAACCCTTAACATTCCAAAACCTAACCCTAGGAGATGAAACGCCAAACTGTGGGCCCCGTTTGGGGGTAAGTTGGTACATCAACTTCCCGGGGTCGTAACTTTGGCATATGATCTCCGTTTGACGTGTACAATAGCTCATTAGAAAGATCTATCCGAGCACTATCATTGTTGGAACGGGCAACACGAGTCCATTCCATGGACTCGTGTTGCCCCCGGATTCCCCAAAAAACGTCGTTTAGGGCCTCAAAACGGCTCCGAAAGTTCAGGACCCGAAAAACTGCTAAAAATAGTAAGTTTTGCTACAATTAAGGAAACTGAAAATGCTGAAAAAGACAATGGTGGGGGTCCAGGTGGACTTGGCAGGTGGCCACCAATATCCACCTGGATCATTCCTCCCCCCTTAGGAAGCAATGGTCCCCATTGCGTTGAGCTCCTCCATGAGATGAGGAAACTTCTGCTGAACTTGTTCCCTGGTGAGCCACTTGCCCTGCTGAAGGAGTTGGCCCGCTTTGACAACTCGATACAGTTGGATATTCTGTTGGCGAGTGTTCTTGATCTGTGTGTCCATGATCCGATCAGTTGCAGCTTGTTCCATGCAATCTGGATTTAATTATGTGGGTTTGAGCTGTTCTGCAATGTTGGATGTGTCTAGCAATGGTGGAAAGTATGGCCGAAGGCGGTCCACATTGAATACTGGGTGTAGGCCAAGGAATGGGGGAATGCTGAGCTCAAATGCATTGTCTCCCATAGCCTTAGTAATGGTGTAAGGACCATATCGGAGTGGTCTCAATTTCCGATAGGCTCCAGTAAGACGTTCCTTTTGCAAATGCAACCAGACTTTGTCGCCCACCTGAAACTTGTGTGGCACCCGATGTTGATCATGTCGTTGCTTGTACTTGGCATTTGATTTCTCAAGAATGTCATGGACCTGCTGGCGAATATGTTGGATGCGCTCAATGAAGCTGGTGGCCTTATCTGTTTCGGACTGGACATGAGCTGAATTCATGTGAGTAGCTGCAAGTGGCATGGCCACATCAATGGGGCATAGTGGCTGGAATCCCAAACCCACCTGAAAAGGGCTATGGCCAGTGGAGCTGTGAAGAGCTCGATTGTAGCTGTGCTGAACGTAGGGGAGGCTCTCGTCCCATGTGCGTGGATGCTTTGAGTTATACATGCGCAGAATGTGCACAATCATCCTATTAACAACCTCTGTCTGGCCATCAGTTTGAGGATGGAAGGCTGTGGACTTCGTGAGTTTGGTGTCCAGCATTGACCAGAGACTGGACCAAAAGGTGCTGAGAAACCGACTGTCCCGATCTGAGATGATAGACTGTGGGATCCCAAAGTGCACCCACACTCGTTCAAAGAAGAGTTTAGCAGTGGCTTCTGCTGTGATATTCTTCTTGCAGGCCATCATAATGGCCATCTTTGAGAACCTGTCGACGACCACAAAAACACAGTCATTTCCATGCTTAGTGGAAGGAAGGCCTGACATGTAATCCATGGAGATGGATTCCCAAGGTCGACTAGGGGTAGGCAACGGGGTATAGAGGCCTTGCTTCTTAATGGTCGGTTTGGCAATGGCACAGGCAGTACATGATCGGATGTACTTCCCAACATCCTGTCGAAGATTCGGCCAATAGAAATAGTTTTGCAGTACTGCCACTGTTTTCTCGACCCCGAAATGCCCAGCAGCCCGACTGTAGTGTGCTTCCCAAATCATCTTGGCACGCTCGCTTGAAGGAACACAAAGGTGACCAAGGTGGCATAATAGGGCATCCTGGAGGTGAAAATCTGCAACCTGCCGACCCTCCAAGAGTGTCTGGTATGTGTGGCCGAATTCTGGGTCGCTTTTGTAGAGAAGTGGCCAATCAGAAGTCTCGTGCCCGCAAGAGTTGAGCACGGTGGTTAGCGCCATGATCGGTGGTCGACTGAGGCAATCTGCAACATTATTGGTGCTGCCCTTTTTATACTTGATATTCAAGTGAAACTGTTGCAGGTATGTAGACCACTTCTGATGGCGATCATTCTGCAATTTCCCTTGGGTCTGTATGAACTGCAGAGGTCGGTGGTCTGTGTGGATGACCGTTTCCTTCCCCAAAATGTAATGCTTCCATTGTCGGCAGGCCTGTACAATGGAATACATCTCTTTATCATAAGTGGGGTACTTCCGGACTGTGTCTGAAATTGTTTCACTGTGATATGCCACTGGATGTCCATGTTGAGTAAGGACTGCCCCAATAGCATAGTCAGAGGCATCTGTCTCGACCTCAAATGGTTGTTGTAAATCTGGTAACGCGAGCACTGGTGTTGTGCAGAGGCGATCCTTCAACTCCCTGAATGCCTTCTGTTGAGATTCAGACCAAAAGAATTTTGCTTTCGCCCCGCCCTTGGTGACTTGACTCAAGGGCCAAGAAATATGAGAAAATCCCAACACAAACCTGCGGTAGAAGTTGGCAAGACCTAGAAAGCTGCGGAGCTCTGTTAGAGTGGTTGGAGAGGGCCAATCCCGAATGACTTGGACCTTGGCTGGATCGACATGCACCCCCTGTTCATCAATGATGTATCCCAGATACTGAACCTCGGTCATGCCAAAAGTGCATTTCTCCAAATTGGCACATAGCTTGTGTTGCCGCAGTGTTTGGAGAACCTGTCGGATGTGGTGGAGGTGCTCTTCCCAACTCTGGCTGAAGATCAGAATGTCATCCAAGTATACTACTACAAAGGAGTTGGTGAATGGCCGCAAGATGTCATCCATTAGCCTCATAAAGGTTGCAGGAGCATTCGTCAATCCGAAAGGCATGACCAACCATTCGAAGAGGCCCTCCTTGGATTTGAAGGCAGTCTTCCACACATCTGAGGGTTCAATTGGTACCTGGTGATATCCTGACTTCAGATCGATCTTGCTGAAATATTTCGCCCCCTTTAGTTGGTCTAGGAGGTCATCAATCCGCGGGATCGGGTACCTATTACGAACAGTGATCTTGTTCAGCGCCCGATAGTCAATACAGAGTCTCCACGTCCCATCCTTCTTCTGTACCAACACTATCGGGCTCCCACAGGGCGAAGAACTCGGACGGATGTGACCTTTCTGCAGGAGCTCCTGAATCTGCCTCTTGATTTCATTGTTCTCCAAAACGGAGCGCCGATAAATTGGTCCATTGGGTAGCGGCGCACCTGGGGTCAGATCGATGGAGTGCTTGACTTGACAGTGCAGAGGAACCCCTGCCGGGGAGGTGAAGATGTCTTCGTACTCCTCCACAATCTTGTCCATCTGTAGCTGCCGTGCAGAGGGACCCCGTTTGGAGGCCGCGGCCACTGTCTTCTTCTTCCCTTGAGGGCGTATCATCAGGAAAACAAATTTCCTGGTTTTGGAAATGATCTTACTGCATTGTTTTGCAGTAATCAAAGAGATGGCGGCAGGTGGTGCTACCTCTGGTATCCTGAACAACTTATTTCCCAATGTAATAATAACAGCACGGGGCCTTGATTCATACACAGCATGTCGCTTCCACAAGTATGGTTGTCCTAGTAATACATCACAAACTTCAAGGGGAGCAATGTCACACAATACCTCATCCGTGAAGGGCTTGATGTTGTATGGAAGGCGACACTGCTGGCTCACGCGAAGATCTCGCCCTTGGTGAAGCCACCCAATGGTGTATGGTTGTGGATGTGCTGTGGTTGGTAAGCCCAACCGCTTCACGACCTCTGCCGAAATGAGGTTCTTTTGACTCCCGCTATCAACAATGAACTGTATCGGGGAGCCCTTTACCCACATCTGGGAGTGGAAGAGACGCTCCTCCTCCTCTGGATCTTCGGGTTCATTTTTCTGGATCTTTGCGGTAGCAACAGTGGCGCTGGGATCCGCATCAATGATCTGCTTCCCTTTTTCATACCCCTTATCGGGTTCTGACTCAGAGTCGGAACATGCATCTGATTCTGAAACCTTTAGCTCAGCCACCAGTGACTGCTTGGCCCGACACTCACTTGTGTTGTGAGTGGAGCTCTTATGGAACTCGCACCATTTTCCAGTGTCCTTTCTCGGCTTCGCGGCGTTGCTCTTTGCTTGCAGCTTCGGCTGGTTGTCTTGGGCTGTCCCGCCTTGGCTTTGTCCTTTGTTCTGTGGTTTAGGGGCACCTTTCCCCTGCTTTGGATTCGCAGATCCAAAGTCTCGCTTCTTTTGTTTAAACTTCTGCTCGACCTTGACGGCATACCGGTATGCTGCGCCGAGCGAGGGGATGTTTAGGAACTGCATTTCTTCCTGGATGTACTTGTGCAGGCAGCCACGGTATTTGAGTATCAAATGTTGCTCTGAATCCTTGATACCCAACTTTGTGCGAAGGGTATGGAAAAGATTGGTGAACTCCGGCACGTCTTGGTCCCTTCCCTGCCGCAGCGTGGTCCACTTTATGTATTCATCCTCATAGCTTCCGACAGGGTAGTACTGCTCCTTGATGGCATCCCGGAACGAATCCCAGGTGGGTGCGGCTGAAAATAGTGAGCCAGTACTTTCATCCTTCTGCTCGCAGTAGGTTTCCCACCAGTCCTTGACGTGGGGGGCTGCTTTGAGAAGAGCAAAAACAATCTTTTCCCGACTCGAAAATTCATGAACCGAAAAATAACCCTCTAGCAGATTTAACCATTTATCTACGGCATCGGCGTCTATCTGACCCTCGAATATGGGGATTTCAAAATTAACTTGTACCTTAAAGGGTGTGGCGTTTCCAGAGGAGCTGCTGGAAGCCGATGCGCCGCTTCTAGGTAGCCGCTGAAGGATCTGCGCAAAGCTGTCCATCATCGCGTTCCGTTGTCGCTCGAGCGCTTCTTCGAGCAAGATTTTGATGGGATCTCCTGCCCCCTCGTCTTTCTTCTCGTCCGCCATGGGAGGCCGTCGGGATTTGCGAGGCTGGTCTTGCAAAGGTTCAACCAGTTCAAGCCCTAACTCCTTATATCCCGACCTTGTTGGGGACATGCAAAGAAAAACAGAGAAAAAGCAGACCGCTCTGATACCACTGATCCGGGTTTAAACAGGAACGCAACAAATTACAGAGATAACCATATACACAAAGATGCAGCGGAAATAATACTTCATTTCATTAATGGAAAATACTGAAATATGCTTACAAACAGAAATGGAAATAAACTAGCTAGGGCGATGGTAGCTTATCTCTGAGAAGAGATGTGATGGCTACATGCCTCTGAACCGTGTTACAATGAGGCTCGAAGGCCTATTTATTGTTGAGAAACAATGGAAAAACCCTTAACATTCCAAAACCTAACCCTAGGAGATGAAACGCCAAACTGTGGGCCCCGTTTGGGGGTAAGTTGGTACATCAACTTCCCGGGGTCGTAACTTTGGCATATGATCTCCGTTTGACGCGTACAATAGCTCATTAGAAAGATCTATCCGAGCACTATCATTGTTGGAACGGGCAACACGAGTCCATTCCATGGACTCGTGTTGCCCCCGGATTCCCCAAAAAACGTCGTTTAGGGCCTCAAAACTGCTCCGGAAGTTCAGGACCCGAAAAACTGCTAAAAATAGTAAGTTGTGCTACAATTAAGGAAACTGAAAATGCTGAGAAAGACAATGGTGTGGGTCCAGGTGGACTTGGCAGGTGGCCACCAATATCCACCTGGATCATGTAGTGCTTTACTGTGGCACATTCTGAAGGGTCCAGCATTAAAATTTCATTCGAGAGCAGTGCAAGCCCTTCGCCTTTTGTTGGATAGATCTACTTACTCTATCTCTACCAATAAGTGTCATGATAAGAGTCAGAGTTGGAGGTATTATGTTTGGATTTCAAGGTTGAAGCAAAAGTTTGGATTCTTTCATCAAATAAAATGGCATGTTCACAAAATCAGCCTATCAAGAGTCTTAACAAAGGGCCTAGTGGAAAACGCTTTGTGTTCAAGAATTTCTCTCAGCGACTTGAAGAGGTTGATATTGATGTATTTCGAAGTCTAGCACCTGTGAAACAGCCAGGCTTGCCCAATAGAGAATAGAAAATTTGGCTTCTTATACTTCCTACAGGAAGTCTGATCCTTTCAAGATAGGGATGTGGAATTGGCACATTTCAATAGAAAGAAGTAAATTATCATATGTACGATGTTTTCCAGAACCTTCAAAGCTGTTGAAAGAGCAACCTCCAATAGCATCATTTATGGTTCAAATTCAGACCTTGGGAGGAAATCATCAGATTTTAACACATCCAGAAGTAATCGACAAGGTGGTCAAAAGCAAGCTAAAAGACTCAGCAGTTTCGTAGCGCGCTACGAAACTGCTGTAGGTGGTGTTTTCAACGCAGACAAACAGTTTGGTAATATGTGCGGAAATTTTCAAAAGGAAACACCTAAAGGATATGTAAGAGACCAAATGAAGCCATCACAACCATTCAGATCAAGACAGGTGTACCTTTAAAAGGTGGAATGCTTTAACTCAAGTTTAAAGTTTCTGTTATAAAGCCACTTTATTACCGGTCATAGGGTATTGAATGAGTTGCATACAAGGAATTTTGGCTTGCACACTTGGCCATCGATGAAGCCTCCAACACATCAGGAACATGGTGGTGTTCTATATTTTTGGGTTATTAAAAGGGCTAAAAGACATGCTGCTGTATATTCAAAGTTATGGAGGACTGGAACCGAAAAGCAAGGGATATCACCTGACATCACTGAGCAGTTAAAGCATTCAGCATCCAAGGCCAACATGGAGCATTAAATACTCATCTCAACAATCATCTCAGCCATCTCAGCCAAACTGAAAGGAGACCAGGTGTCAAGGAACAAGGAGGAATCATTCTACGAAGAAGATAGAGTTAGAGTCATAGTCAAATTAGAACTCTTTAGAACTCCAGTTAGCACTTTTTGTATTTAATAGTTTGTTGCAAAGCAGATAGGTGTCATAAAAAGTAGTTATTGAATTCCCCTCATGCTGGAGGAGGAATCTCGAATTAGGTAGAATAAGAATTCTATATATAGCTAAGACAGTGATGTAATGAGGGTTGGATATTTTATAAAAACAGAGTGTTGTTTTGGCTTATGAAAAGAACAGAGTTCAGTAATATAAGTGATATGCTTTTCTTCTCAGGATTCATAAAGCATTTCCATGTTCAAGATGTGTTATTTTACTTTGTCCTTCATGTCTTTTTTCAGTTGCTTAGATGAGTAATCACTCAGAATTCACTTATGCTGCTATGACTTCCTGTACTCATCTATGAACTGTGCTTTTATAAGAGTTGTATTTTGAACATTTAAATGTCACATGCCCTGACTTCTATGTAAAAGCAATATCATTATTTACTGAGGTTTGATTGACTCCATAAGCCCAATGGAAACTTGTGTAATGTTTGTCCAGCCTTCATTATTTGTCAATGTTATTCACAAGAGTTAGCCATCTTACTAATAGTCAAAATCAATAATCCTTTGAGAGAGCCCTCTCAGACTAAGGAGGCTAAGCCTTAGTCAAAAGATTGGTGTGAAATAGTTACTTGAAGTCTTCCTGGGTTGCAGCCTTCCAGGGCTTGATTTTGAGATAACACAGGGATAACCAGAAAAATAAAGGATTACATTTCAATTTAAAAAATTAATTTCATTTTAGTTTTTTATAATGATAATATAAAATTAATTATTCCTTTCGTATGAAGTGGAAAATAATTTAAAATTTTGTATACATATAATATACAGAGAATACTATGAAGATAATTATGTGTATCATGTACAGTCGATTGGAGGCGTCTTTTTTGTTTCAAAATAAAATGTGTTGATGGAGTATAATATTATAAATGGTGATAATAGTGGAGTAGTTGATATGGCAGCGGATGTGTATTGATGTGGATCAAATAATATAATAATGTTTCTTAAATATGGATGCATCGTCATTAGATTTTTATGGTGTAGTCTAGATTTTTAAGTTTTGTATATTTTATTATTGGTATATGTGTTATATTTTATTTTATATTTTTTGTGTTTTTATTTTTTTGGAATGTGATGTAGAAATTTTTTATGAGATTATGAATTTTCATTGTTTAAAATGTGTTTTTGAATATATATTGTGCAGATTAATTCAAACTTACCATTTTAAGAAATCTTCATTAAATGGACAAAAAAATAATAAAAAAAGCATCTACATATATAATATACTGATTTGATATATGTTTCACGTAATTTTAACAACCATTAGTTGCAATCAAAAGTTTCTAATCTGAATGGTTCAAGAAAAACATATTTTAATTATAAGAAAAAATCACAATTCAGTCGATGAAAACTTTACTATCATATTAAAAAAATAAAAAAACTAAAGTGATAGAATCACTCAACTATATTTATATTTTTTAGTCAATGGTTGTTTAAACAACCAATTATTTGCTTCACGAGAGTTTCAGGTTGAGGATTCTTTCACAGAACTTGATGCTAATATTTAGTAGTAGTGTTATAAAACCTATGCAACTCGAATCGACAATTTCAATTAATTTATGAATAATTTAAGCATATTTTGAATGAGGTTTAGTGAAATAAAAATTGAAGTTGTTGGTATATAAAGAGATATTTTATGGAAATAAAAATTTTTATACCATTTAGTTTATGGAAATAAAAAATTAGAAGAATGAGATATTTTATGCAAAAGGTTTCGAAAGTGAAAAGGATGTCGAAAAACTAAATAATTTAAGCATATTTTGAATGAGGTTAAATAAAATAAAAAAATTGAAGTAGTTGGTTTATGAAGAGATATTTAACATATAAAGAGATATTTAATTTATGGAGAAGAAAATTTTTATACCATTTAGTTTATGGAAATAAAAATTAGAAGAATAAGAAATTTTATGAACAAGGTTTTGAAAGGAAAAAGATTTCAAAAATTTACATAACACATTTAGATTCAGTTTAGAGGGATTATATTTCTTAGAGCATAATTTTTTTTAATAGTGTAAACTTTGCAAACTTTGAAAAAGGATTTATAATTTGAGAGATTTAAATATGGAAAGAATTACACATCCTATTCGTTTTAAGTAATACATTGATAAAATGTTTTAACCAATAAAAAATATATTTTTTAAAATATGATTGGTCTATAAAATGAACTTTTGATTTCTTATAGTAGCATATAGACTCTACAAAGGTTTTATGGACAATTATTTATAGGTTATTGTTGAATTGTTTCCTAGATGCTTAGCTAAGCTTAGTGGTCTCCAAGTGTGTAATTGTTATCTAAAATCACCCACCTTCACTGTCATCTTAATTTTATTAATCCCATATACTTTCAAGAATCTACAAAAATGTAGGTAATAATTTATTAAAAAGGAAAATAATTTTGTCTTTTAGCTTTTTTGTGATCTTCATAATTGTGTAGATCATCTTCCGGATTCATCGCATTAGGTTTCTTGTTTTGATCAAAACAGGAAAATAATTATTTTTAAAAAAAAATACATATTTGTAATCAGACTTTTGTTTAATTAATAAAAGAAATACAAACTATTTTATCATTTGATGGAGCTAAGTCAAAATTCTCTACATGTAATGTAATAGAAACTACATATCATGGAAGCATAGGTAACATAGTAGCATAGTTGATACTAAAGTTCTTAATTCACAAGAAATATAATTGATTTTTTAGTTTTTAATTTGCAAGAAATATAAGTGGAATGTAAGAAAAAAATATGCAACAACTAAACCTTTGAATGGCACAACAAAGTAATCATTTTTGCATAATATTCGTCATACATGGATCTAGGTGCAAAGATTTGGATTGCATGCTTCACTAGGATATCATAATAATCTTATGAGCAGTTCTTATATCACTCATGGTTCAAGTTCATTTAGTTATTTGTAATTCAAATACACAAAACCAATAATATAAGCTCATAAAGATTGAATTCATATAAATCCATACCTAAAATTGAATTAAATGCTTTTGTAATCACTTGGTTTAGGCTAATGATTAAGTAATAGGTTTGTCCATGTCTTTTTACTAAACTTGTGTGGCATGGACTACAATGGAGGAATTAAACATCTCCCTCAAGTGAGATGTAGAAATCAATTATAAATGAAATTAGAGATTTGTCACTCTATCATGTGTG